>OX246748.1:3896041-4293096 GCA_945910005.1 Isoperla grammatica
TAATCTTCTACCTGCGCAATAGCGGGTCTTTCATTCTGCGCACATGTATTACATCATGTGAGATGTTCGGTGTGAATGATGTATACGCTCGTGTCAACAGGTGATTGGTGGGTTTAGACTTATATTAGACACACGCGGAGCATAAAGCCAAAGTGTTATTTCGTAACGTCATGTTTACGTCGAGAAGACGAATGGGATTAAATCGATAACTTGTTCCTGTCAATTATCTAGAGCAAAGGGCTTGGTTCACAAAACGTTGTTTACCGTATTTTTTTATTTCAGTTTTGTTTAAAAAAAAACAAAAAATACTTGAAGAAATTAATGTTAAATTTGAATTTGTAGTCGACAATTTCGTCGTAATTGAAACACTTACTCTAGTTTTTGAGTGGAAAATGTACTGTTATTTGTTTGGTGAGGCTGTTGGTAGTAATCAGTGTTGTGACTAGATAATTTATTTTTTATCTAGATAAAGATAAAGATAATTCCCCAAAAAATTATCTAGATAAGATAAAAGATAAAGTGTAAACAAGTTATCTAGATAATAGATAAAAGATTAAAATAATTATCTAGATAATTTTGAAAAGATAAAAGATAATAATGATATTATTGAGTTATTGACATGTTTCTTAAAAAACAATATTAACTATTTTTTTCCATATCTATCATAATATGGATGGATTTTAAGGATGGGATAGTTAGGTTTAAAGTTATTAGAGAATAGGGATACAGGACTAAGGATATTCAAAATTTCAAACTTTATTGTAAAAATCAGTACAAGATACATTACCATTAGGGTCTGTCAAGGAAAATGTCTTAAGTTTTCAAAATGCAAAATTCAATTAATTTAAACATGCTCGGTGTCAAATTTAAGATATAGTCTCCCAAACACTAATTTTTAGAAGTATAAATTATACTTCTAAAAATTAGTGTTAACAAATTGCCGCCTTTTCAAAAAGGGGAAAACCAGTAGAAGTATTTTTCATTTTGAAAAATGGTATATTTTATTATTATTTTGTATCTATATTATGGTTAAACATTTTATCTATTTTTTTGTATCTAAAAGCTTAAAATTTTAGATAAGATAATCTGTATTTGTATCTAGATAAAAGATAAAGATAACACCAAAAAATTTAGCTAGATAAAGATAATAGATAACAGATTTTATCTAGATACGTTATCTAGATAATTTTATCTAGATAAGTCACAACACTGGTAGTAATAGGCGATTTAAAGAAGGGACGGTGGGTTCTGTGCTTCCTTTTTCCGCCCTTTTTCGATTTATAACGAGAACGACACTCTGAGGTACCGACGTACCGACGTACCGACGTACCGACGTACACTCTAGGGCGTGCATACATCAATGGTAGTGCAGAAACCTTCTTTATCGACACCTCTTCGGATTAGTTCGTGAGTTGTCGTTATGTGAATTTAGCAATGACGAGATTCAATATCTCTGCACTGTTATACGGTGCTCTTACTAACACAGACCTATTTCAAGTTCAGAACTTACGGAAAGTGTGGTATTTTTAGTTTGAACCATAAACAACCACGTCTCTTGGGGGGTGTCTACGCGGCTATATATATATAGGAACTCACGACCTATCCCAATGGGGTGTCGATCAAGAACTTGGGAAGATATCTACCTACTCTACTACCCTTGATTTAAATAAATAAATACAATCGTATTTATGGAGTCTTCCCACTTATTAACAAGACTGATTTTCAGTGGGGGACTTCAATTTAAAGCGACTGAAGTAGGTTCCGAACACCATCGACGAGTGAGCGATAACCAATCAAAAGGGTACCTACGTCACAGTCCCCACCTTGAGGCCTCCTCCTCGTAACGGTTCAGGTACCACTGCCCTCTATAATATATACCTACAGCTCATGCAGTAACATTGCGTAGGCGGTGGGAGACTTAGCACGAGTTGATGTCCTTGGTAGTTGCTCACATGCAGAGCAGAAGAGAGGATGTTATATTCTTTACGTTGTGTTCAATGCCCTGAAATACGTGTATTATATAGCACTGCATGGCCTAGTAACGTATGCTTCTGGTAGGGCCACCCTAGCCGGACTGGTCGAGGAGGAGAAGTCAGACGAAGTGCAGTCCACACCCCAATCCCCTTTCCTCCCCTTTCCCCTTTCCGCACGCGCCCTCCTAGTTGCCCCTTTCCTCCAAAGAGACCCCAATTTCATCTTCATTATCACCCACTCATCGTCTTGATTAGCCAAGTTGCAAAAATGTAAGACGTTAAGACCTAATATCAATCAATCAACGACGGAAGAAGGTGTTGGCGTTTAGTGTGCGTTGCTGAAGGTCGGATGCATTTCTGTTGATGATGCACCTATGCTACATTTGTAAGAAATACATAAAGAGAAAAAGTAGTTCCATTATTGAAACCACATCAAATAAAAAACTACATAATTGGCTCGGTGGCTCGTGCGGTTGGCACGCAGGTCCTATGCCAAGTGGGTTCGAATCCCGTGGAAAGAACATTTTTGTTTGTATAATTGTTCTTCGTCTTTGCTATAGAATCGTAATGCGGTCCTATGCCAAGTGGGTTCGAATCCCGCGGAAGCCACATTTTTGTTTGTATAATTGTCCTTCATCTTTGCTAGAATCGTAATCCAACAAGACTCGTAAAATATTAGGGCGATGTGATTTCGTAAACATCTCAAAGACAGTTTCCCATACAGTAAACAGTATTGTGACGTTTAAATAACGTCTAATATATATTTTTTTTTTTAGCAAAATAACAACCCTTATTAAGTCTTTAGCTCGTATGACACACACTGTTTTACATTTTCCACGATGCGTGGGTAGTTAATTTTTCGTCCTTTCAACTCTTTCTCTCCCCTATAACCCTAGGTCATTCCTGGAATTTTGGTATGTGCATAATATTAGATCATAAATTTTAATCTACAAGCGCCCTCTCCATGCACCGATCTCTGTAAATTATACAAAACTGCCTTTGAGCTTTGTTAATAAAACCCAATAATTTTTCCATATATACAACGTCGAGCTTCGAACGCTATCTTGAACACATGGCACTCCATTCTACTGTCGTGAGGTGACATAACTCACCCCTTCCCCATCCCCCAACCCCCGACGCTCTATTCACTTTTCCACGTCGGTTTGTTCGTGTGACAATATCCCCTCCCCCCCCCCCCCCTCCTCCCCCGGTCGTGCTTTGCACCGAGGAGTGTGAATAATTATCCCATGAATAAAGAGAACACTCCGTGTTTGGTAAAGTACTTAGTCTAGTGGGCTCAGCCTGTTATAATTAATGTTTAAATGAGACTGGTAATTCATTATGTATGGCTGGCGAGGGTGTGACAGAACCGCGCGCCCTGGTTATACTTGAGCCAGGGTGGCGTCCGTCAATGTGGCAACTCCGTCGAGACGATAGGTTGAGAAAGTGGCTACCAGGCGGCGCTAGGAGCGTTTCTCATGTCAGTTCAGCAAGTGGCTACCAGGTGGCGCTAGAAGCGTTTCTCATGTCAGTTCAGTAAGTGGCTACCAGGCGGCCCTAGGAGCGTTTCTCATGTCAGTTCAGTAAGTGGCTACCAGGCGGCGCTAGGAGCGTTTCTCATGTCAGTTCAGCAAGTGGCTACCAGGCGGCCCTAGGAGCGTTTCTTATGTCAGTTCAGCAAGTGGCTACCAGGCGGCGCTAGGAGCGTTTCTCATGTCAGTTCAGCAAGTGGCTACCAGGCGGCGCTAGGAGCGTTTCTCATGTCAGTTCAGCAAGTGGCTACCAGGCGGCGCTAGGAGCGTTTCTCATGTCAGTTCAGCAAGTCGCTACCAGGCGGCGCTAGGAGCGTTTCTCATGTCAGTTCAGCAAGTCGCTACCAGGCGGCGCATGGAGCGTTTCTCATGTCAGTTCAGCAAGTCGCTACCAGGCGGCGCTAGGAGCGTTTCTCATGTCAGTTCAGCAAGTCGCTACCAGGCGGCGCTTGGAGCGTTTCTCATGTCAGTTCAGCAAGTGGCTACCAGGCGGCGCTAGGAGCGTTTCTCATGTCAGTTCAGCAAGTGGCTACCAGGTAGCGCTAGGAGCGTTTCTCATGTCAGTTCAGCAAGTGGCTACCAGGTAGCGCTAGGAGCGTTTCTCATGTCAGTTCAGCAAGTGGCTACCAGGGTGCACTAGGAGCGTTTCTCATGTCAGTTCAGCAAGTCGCTACCAGGCGGCGCTAGGAGCGTTTCTCATGTCAGTTCAGCAAGTGGCTACCAGGCGGCGCTAGGAGCGTTTCTCATGTCAGTTCAGCAAGTGGCTACCAGGGTGCACTAGGAGCGTTTCTCATGTCAGTTCAGCAAGTGGCTACCAGGGTGCACTAGGAGCGTTTCTCATGTCAGTTCAGCAAGTCGCTACCAGGCGGCGCTAGGAGCGTTTCTCATGTCAGTTCAGCAAGTCGCTACCAGGCGGCGCTAGGAGCGTTTCGCATGTCAGTTCAGCAAGTGGCTACCAGGTGACGCTAGGAGCGTTTCTCATGTCAGTTCAGCAAGTGGCTACCAGGCGGCGCTAGGAGCGTTTCTCATGTCAGTTCAGTAAGTGGCTACCAGGCGGCGCTAGGAGCGTTTCTCATGTCAGTTCAGCAAGTGGCTACCAGGCGGCGCTAGGAGCGTTTCTCATGTCAGTTCAGCAAGTGGCTACCAGGTGACGCGGCCAAAGTGTTTTTATGAAAGTGGATACAATTACTGGCCAGTTGTTAGTACATGTATTCACTTCATTGGGTTTTGGTGATAACAATACGTTTTATATCCCAAGATACATGCAGGTTGCTGTTTTCTAGTTAGGAAATTAATTTGCGGGAGTAACCCGACATTAATTTTGAATAGTACTCTGAAATTAATTCGACCATGATTAGTAAGGTGGCATGCCTTCTACACTGTTGGGCGTAAAATAACTAATAAGCTGTGGTAAAGGATACGAACGTCTCGTCAAGATTAGCCTCGACGCTACATTTCAAGTCCCGACGCAGTCGACGACCCTAGTCTGTCATTCATCTGTTTACCTCTCCCTCATCATCTTCCGTCTCTGTCAGTCAAACTCCTTTCGTGTTTTTCGTTAGTTCACATCTTCTGCCACTAGAATCGCTTCGGCTCCAAGGTGAAAGATTCTATTTTGGTCCACGCAGCCATTGCCCCCCTATCTATTCTATCTCACGCTCTCACCGCTCACAACAATAATAATTACATCATCAAAATTAATAATCGAAGGCGTAGCTGCAAAAAACCAGTTAGCTCAATTTTCGGATTTTGTTTTTAAATTTATAAAAGAATTTTTTTAATGTGTCAGTCGAGGTGGGTTCCTCTTCCTCCTTTTGGTGACCAGGTTCCTGCAAAGATGGCTCTAGTGTCTTTTACTTTAATCAACCTATTTCTCTGCGTTTGTCGCATGATTTTGCTCACGTTTCCCCTTTTTCCGTCGTCCGTCACCCTTCTCGTTCCGTTCATGTCAGCTGAAGAACTAACTCACCTCGAAGAGATATCGATAAAGTAGATATCTTTACTATACCCTTGATCCATATATGCACAATGTGACGACACGCGAATAAACCCTATTGTTCGCCTATTGTAGAAGACTCAAGGCTATAACAAATAGATAGCGGTTATCTGTGTGCATTTTAACAATAAAACAACAATGAGAGCTAAACTCCTCCTCCTCCTTGAATTAATAGGGAAACCGCAACTGACGTCACATCAGGACTACAACAATGGAACAAATGAATTGAACTGATGGACAAACAATCAGCTGTCAAAATAATAAAACTGCAACCATAGAAATAAAAACAAGTGCAGCAATAGTAACTGCTCGCCATTTAAATCTTTTAATGATGGACAACGACCAAGTGAAAGTTTTGTATGTGTATTTGTTTGTTTTTTGTTTTGTTTTCCAAAATCAGAAGAAATTATTTTTTGACAGCTTGTTGTTTGTCCATCGGTTCAATTAATTTGTTTCATTGTTGTCTTTTGGTGTTGCTAGTGCCCTATAGTTTGATTTCATTACCACCAGAATGCATCGAGTCTATTTCGAGAACACGGCCCGACTGACGCGATCAACACGCCCATAATGTGATAATGAACTCGTCCAAAGTGTTCTACTCGCATGGTTTGGCCTTGTTGCTAAACAGCTGTGTTCGTTCCTACTGACGAAACCAGTCCTGCTGGTTCCTAGTTCACGATCCTCTAGTCCTAGCGCCGGCCACGCTCAATGCCCAGTTAGTGTGGTTACGACATCGGCACGCGTCAAACCTATATTGTGCGAAGAAAGAAACTTACAACAAAAAAAACGCGCACAAATTCGTTAATAAAATCGATCTCGAATATCGCCATATCGAAAAAAAAATCGATTCCGTGATGAAGACGTTTAGAACAAATATTTGTGCTAGCGGCTAAAACAAGACGTTGAGTATAAAGATTGAGAGAAACAAACGCGAAGATAAGGTGTTTAAACTAAATGTAGCGAGCGTCGGTTAGGAACCCAAGGACACTGACAATGCGGCCACGTGACTTGTTTACAATATTTATCGAAGACGGTGCGACACAGAAATCCAGACAGTGTGACAACGGCGTCGTGTGTGGTTTACAAGGCAGTGTATTGCCGGTGTATGTTGAGTCTAGAAGGCTGTGTTGCTCTACCGGTGTATCTTGAGTTTAGTTGGCGGTGTATTGCAGGTGTATGTTGAGTCTAGAAGGCTCTGTTGCTCTACCGGTGTATCTTGAGTTTAGTTGGCGGTGTACTACCGGTGTATGTTGAGTCTAGAAGGCTCTGCTGCTCTACCGGTGTATCTTGAGTTTCTATAAGGCTCTGGTGTTAACTTATTGCGAGTTTAGGTGGCGGTGACTATCTGTGTGAAGGAAGCTCTGTTCTACCTGTGTATCTTGACGTTAGAGGGCTGCATATGCCTGGGTGTATTGCGTTTAGAAGGCTCTGCTGCTTAGCCGGTGTATCTTGAGTTTAGAAGGCTCTGGTGTTAACACATTGCGAGTTTAGATGGCGGTGTACTACCTGTGTGTTGTGTGTTTTAGAAAGCTGTGCAAACCGGTGTTGTGAGGTTATATAGCTGTCTTCTATCGGTGTTTCGATAACAGAGAAGGCTCTGCTTTTCTGCTCCTGAGGTTAGAAGGTCATGTTCTACCGATCTATTGTGTATTTAGAAGAAGGTGCACTGCTTAAGTTGTGAGTTTAAAAGACGGTGCGAGCTTAGAAGCTGTGTCCTATCGGTGTTTCGGGATCTTACAAGGCAGTGGTTTACCGGCGTGTGTGTAAGGCTCTTAAAAGGCTGTGCTGTCAGTGTCTCGTGAGTTTAGAAGGCTCTGCGTGCAGCCCGCTTGCGATGTGATGGACTGCGCGCAGTCAGAAGCGGGATAGACTCGATCAGAAGTGGGATTCAACAAGTGTGACATGAGAGTGTCGGGGTCGCCATGGAGATGGTGACCGATACGATCTCGTGGGGTTGGCGTACGGCGGTAGAGTACGTCAGCTCGTTCATTGACGTACCCTCGATAGTCGGTGAGTTGTCACTTCTCGTGGACGTAATCTTTCTGTGACGTCACTGGCTGGGGGGTGATTGATTGCCTGACTAGAACGGGGGTGACATAAAACAGTTTCTCTCCCGAAAATATCCCTTTAAATCCAGTCCCTCGTGCTAAACTCATCCTCCATGTGTGGACCCACGTTAAAATAACGACCAACAAGCAAACGAATAGAAAACAAATTAGTAAAAAGACCTGTCAAAAAATAAAAGTTAGCTTTTTTTGTGGCAAGAAAATGAACGAGACCAAAGGTGTTGTTTAGGCTGTCAATGATTGAATATTTACACAGTAATAACTTCAGTGGGGCAGACAATGATACAACTTACTAGCGCTACAGGCGTTGACAATTTTTTAGCACCGTATAAAAGCTAATTTTGTCATCATTGAATTTTTTTTAAAGTGTCTATATATCAAGATAATCTGTTGATGAGAATTGTTCGAAGAACTTACTAGCCCTATATCTGTTGATAATTTTTTAGTACCGTTTAAAGGCTAATTTTGCCATCGTTCAATTTTTTAAAGTGTCTATACAACAAAATAATCTGTTGATGAGAATTGTTGGAAGGTGTTCGAAGAATATTACTCAGTGTTTAGCGTGTATCTTTCACTCTCATCACTATACATGTGTCGGTCACACTTAGCATCATGTCTTCTCTAGGCGATAATTGTCTAGATGAGCTCACTTTGGTCTGTGTACAGAAGCACTTTGCACCGCCACATGCTCGTATGTCCTGTCGTTATTGGGTCACCGTTTTATTAGCGTCCTCGCTATTGTAATTAACATGTTGCTGTTGGAATAAATCGATATAATTAGCCTACAGTGTAAGAATGTGTTGATACATTGAAAATATTGGAAACTATTATACGTATGTTTTTCTTTTTAAATTCTACAAGTAATTTGATAATAAAGTAATAGTTTTACGTTTTAGGGATTTTTTGAAGGGTAAAAATGTTGTTTTAATGATTGTTTTAAAATTGACATGTTAACCTACCTTCGTTAATTTTTTGTTGAACTCTTTGTAAAATTTCAGGTACGTCGAATTGTCTCTATAAGAACAGAAAACTAGTTTCCCCCTTTGGCAAAACTCTTTTTTAGAAGCAGCACTGCAGCAGTAATGGTGAATAGGTCCTTGGTGGTCAAAAATCGTCTTTAGAAGCAGCAGCAAATAGTGAAAAGGTCCTTGGTGGTCAAAAATCTTCTTTAAAAGCAGCAGCAAGTAGTGAATAGGTCCTCGGTTCACAGATTTTATCGGGGCTGGGATTGTGGTTGATGAAACTTGTGCATCTCAGATAAGCCATGTCTTGTATCTACTGACAACGTGTTGCCCCCCCCCCCCTCCCCCCCCCCCCCATGGAGAGATAGTTCAAGTTCGCGGAGAGTTCAACAATATACTAACAAGGAGGAAATGTATATACATGAATCCTCGAAAGACTTTATTCATTCTTTGGTCCAAGGCTACACAAGATGGTCTTGCTAAGTGTTTAGCTTTGTCGTATGTCAACATGCACGTTTACTGTTTTGCATATTTCTTACTTAAGGATGTCTTAGTGAAGCCAATGAGCGAATGAGCCCCACTGTGCAATGATATTCTTGTGTATATGCTACTAGAATATCGTTAGACGGCTTAGACCACTTCTATGCCGACACTCCAATCTATACTCAGTACGAACTCTGCTAGGTCTACCAATTCTATCTATCTCTATCTCAATTCTATCTATTCTCTCTATCTCTTTGTAACCTCTGAAACATTCTCATGTCGTTTATATAGAAGCCAAGCTCACCGTTGCTATTATTTCTTGTCTAAGATATGACAGTTATGTATTGTATGAATGCCGAACTCCCGCCGCGTTCCAGGTTCACTCTAGCTTGGGCAGAGATGACCTGTTGGGTTCAGGCAGTGTCTCCTGAGCCGTTCTTTCGTCTAAGAGAAGGCTTCGTGTATAACATTGATTATTATATTAATTAGATTAAAAAACTAATTAATAAAATATATCCATATGATACATATACGTGGTTATATTCCCCTTTTTTAAACGTGTACACATAACGAAATATATACGTAATGAAAGTGTTATTAAAATTGTAAATTAAACAACTTTTTATAGCCTATTGGCTACTTTTATTTTAATGATCTAACCAAAAAATATTTAACAATCCATAATTATAGACCTACGGGTCGCAAAAGAGTCGTTGTGAGGCCCCGGTAGTTGAAGGGGGAAGAGCACCGCTGCTGCCTGAAGGGTTATGGGTTCGATACCCTGTCTGGGGCACATTTGTATTACACGCTATCGCGCAGTTCACGTAAAGGTGTCACAACGTAATTGAAATCAAATATATAATCCTGTTCACATTGTTGCTATGGAGTTTGTTTCTTATATTGAAAAATGAGGTTCATAAAACGATTTAGATTTCCAATGGGTTCGGTATCGATTGTCGATAGAAGAAGTGACTTTATAAACATATATCCAGGTGGACCGTGACAGACAAAAAACGCAAACGCAAAAATAGAACGGTTGGTAACAGTGTCCCACCATATTAGGAAGACCAACTTGACGGCCTTCTGTCGTTGTAAGCAAGCACACATACACATGTATATCCTTAAGCGTTATATTAAGCAAATAAACCAACGTGCCATTAGACTTATATTCAGTCTGTTTGTCTTTTGTCTCTTCCTAGATGTCCCGTGGACACAGGGGTCGTTGACCCAGGGTCATTATTATTCAAGGATTTTCGTAATCTTTGCACAAACTGCCATGGAGATAATGTATAATAAATGTGTCGTGTCTTATCTACCTGTGTACTGCATGCAGATTAGTGCTGCACGTTTGTCTACCAATCAAGGTACATTCGGTGTACATGCAAACACTGTGTACATGTACACTGGCCGGTATAGTACAGAAACCTTCTTTATCGACACCTCTTCGGGTTAGTTCTTGAGTTGGTCGTTGTGTGAGTCTAGCTATGATGAGATGTGCTGGGTTATCGTAGTCTTAGATGGAGAGGATGTTCAAACAAGATTTACATGTAAATTATTGACTTCGCTGATTAAATTGATGATTTTCAAAATTGATTTAGAAAGCCTTGATTTGCTTTATCTAAGCGTCCTTGATAGTTATGTAAAGGTGCATTGTTGACATTGAAGATCTAGAGGTCCTCATGATTAGCTCTATCTAAGGGTCCTAGATCAATTCTGCAAAAGGTTTATTGCTTTCCAAAGTAGGGCAATACGTACAACTGTAGGTCTACAAAGAAACAATAATAAAACGGAACACAATCCAATCAATTAGTAATTGAGATAACAGAACAAAAAATAAACGTACCATAGATGGAGAGAACAATGAACATATAACTTGAAAACACATAATGTTATAAGTACAGGTGTAGGAAGAAGTGAAATAATAAGTTGGCTCGAAAAAACACACATGTGCGGAAATACGGAACGTAGATGGAGGTAGAGAGAAAAGGAAATAAAAGAAACCCAACTTTTATGAATACAAGTATAGGGAAGGAATTGAAAATAAGCTGACGGAAAAGAAAAATATTGCATCAAACTTACTGTGTTTGAGAACAAAATCGAATCTTTCTGAATGTAAGTCATACTCATGCCTATATGGATTAACAGCGCACCATGATTGCGATTTTGTTCATGAATTCTTTACAGTTTATTCTTGAAAGTACTGAGTCGCGTTGTGTGGTTTGGTTGTATTATATTTTACCATATTATACCTTTGTTTTAATGGTAGTTGTATATACGTGCTACCCGAAGTTGCAAGACAGCGTTCCAAGGCTCCCTGCAGCTTCATACCTACAACCAAGGTCCACTAGATCGCTTGTAGCGCGCGTGTGCTTCGCAATTACTCCGCTAGGAGTAAATCCAGTAGACCTTGACCTACAACAAACGCATAATTTATCCGACTCTCTTAAACGTCATTGCATAAATATTAAACCTTAAGCCCTCTTAATAAAAGTTTTGATTAATACCGTTCTTGCCCGTTTCGAAAATACGAATTAAAGCTTCCCTTACTCGGATGAAATAGATAGATGCCGTGTTTTTATTACGCGCTAATTTATTACGTTAATTATACGATATTGATTATGCGTAATTCGTTTTAGGCGTATCTGTTTTGTGTCAAGAAAAAGAGTTTTCATAAATCACACAAATACGTTGTGCGGCTTACGAGGAAAAGCTTTGTTAGACGCGATTGGTAAAGTTAAGAGAAATAGAACTTGTTTTGAAGTGAGATTTATTTAGAGGTTAAAAGGTTCGTACAACTGATGTAAACTTAATAGGACAATTCCCAGTAAACCCAATTAGGAAACCGGAAACGGAAAAGCGGCAACGTTGATGAATGTCGAAACCAACAAGACAATGAAAAACTGTTCTAAACAAATTGTTTTGTTTAAAACGACGGATTCAAAGTTTGCAGGCGCGTTTTTTTTTAAATTCTTGTAAGAAAACAATATATGGTATAAAAGCAATCAAAGGAACCCTTTGTTTAACAGTTTATATTCACATCGAAAATGAATTATCGGAACTTTGATTTAAAAAAAATCGATATTGTATTGAAAATAATATTGTGTTTGAAATATAATAATATGAACTTATGATGAGAACCATCTTTGTAATGTTGAAATGTCTGTAACCCTCCCTTCCTATCCGAACTGTGTTGTGGCATCTGTTTTGCACCGGTCTGTACTTTTCCTGATCACTTTCCGCCCGGGGGTGACATAAAAGTTTTCCTCGTCTTGTTAGGAAATATCATCCCTTCCCTTGACGTGTTCTTATACTCTGTGTGTTGTGTTGCAGACGGCGAAGGGGGCAAAGATGGCGGACCCCCCCTGGCTGAGAAGAAGATCTCCAGGATGAACTTACCCCCGCTAGACACCATCACATACACGGTAAGACAGCGTCCATGTTTAGGGGTGTAGGGGGGATGAACTTACCCCCGCTAGACACCATCACATACACGGTAAGACAGTCGCGGACATGTTTAGGGGTGTAGGGGGGGAGGGGGGATGAACTTACCCCCGCTAGACACCATCACATACACGGTAAGACAGTCGCGGCCATGTTTAGGGGTGTAGGGGGGGAGGGGGGATGAACTTACCCCCGCTAGACACCATCACATACACGGTAAGACAGTCGCGGCCATGTTTAGGGGTGTAGGGGGGGAGGGGGGATGAACTTACCCCCGCTAGACACCATCACATACACGGTAAGACAGTGGCGGACATGTTTAGGGGTGTAGGGGGGGAGGGGGGATGAACTTACCCCCGCTAGACACCATCACATACACGGTAAGACAGTGGCGGCCATGTTTAGGGGTGTAGGGGGGGGTATGAACTTACCCCCGCTAGACACCATCACATACACGGTAAGACAGTGGCGGATATATGGGGGGGGGTGAGGGGGGATGAACTTACCGCCGCTAGACACCATCACATACACGGTAAGACAGCGGCGGACATGTTTAGGGGTGTGTGTAGGGGGGCTGGTAGAATCATCTCTAGATAAATTTAGTCAGAGCCAACTCTATGTTCGGGTGACTGTGGGGAAGCCTCCCTAATTGCTTTATTGTGATTGATTTCAACAACATTTTCATTTAGGTAGTGAATTTAATAAACGATGGCTACATTATTATACCTGGTATTATAAAGTGGTTTATGTTTAATTTGAAATTCGAGTGACCTTCCAACTTGTAAAAAAGTAAAAGCGGCGTTTTTATTTTCTGCTGTTCGTTGAATCCAACCGGAAACATACAAATGGGCAACATTTAAAGGGGTTCTCACCCGCTAGATTTATTTTTTACCATATGATCTACTGCACCACACCAATCGATAATGAACCATTAAACATCGTAAGTTGAAACCTGTGAATTGTTATTAATTAATGAAATTTCTGGTTAACTGCCGCGGCGACTGTTGGTGTCAGCCGGCTTTTGGTGCGAGTGTACTCGAAGCGATATATCTAAAAAAAATAGACGGCCTTGGTGTACTCCATTCGACACCGCATAGCAGACCGCGTTCATTGTGCATGCGTTGACTATTTCCCCTCCCAATACTACTCTCTCTCTCTCTCTCTCTCGCTTGGCTTACTTGACACCAACTCGACAGTCGACACCCGCCGACTTGACGTGCACAGCAACGCACAACAACGCTCAAAACGAAATGGAGCACCCGATTACACATCTTTATTTTGTACCTGAACGGAAGCTCCGATTACAAAACCAAAATATACGAAATACGCAGAAAAGAAAGACTCAGCGAAAAGTATTACATCATTTCTTTTTTGGAGCAGAATCCTCCAAGGTCCCAAGGCATACAGGTCGTCCCAATGCTATTTCTTATGGGAGATTTTCGCCGATGGGACCTAGCTCGAAAATCACTAACTTTGATATTTTTTTCCCGGGTTATGGTGAACCCGATTTCTTTTCATTTAGTCGCTAATTTCATAGCTAATCAGCCTTAGTTAAACATATTTTTTTGGGGTAGCGGGTGAGAACCCCTTTAAAAGTGACAACTTCATGTACATGTTAATTTAGAAATACTATCACCAGACTGAATGCGCCTGTAAAGGTTGACATAACCCATAGGTTATCATATTCTTCAAGGCGAACGATAACACTTGTTTACCTCTGTCTTATGCCTCTAACTTCAATGTCCAGTTAAAGCGTAAAGTAAATTTAACTGTCAGGTAAGCCAAGTTTGGTGTATTTCTATTGGCCGTTGTCATGGTGAAAACAATTTAACTGTAAAGTAGATTTTAACTGGACATTGAAATACCGGCCCTTAGCCAACAATGTCTCGTGATAGATACCGGTAACTTATACACCAATTATCCGTAATATGTTTCTTGTCTTAAAAACTAAATAAAAGCGTCATTTAAGTGCTTTAATTCGTTTAAAGATAATTGCAGTGAAATAAAGATGATATCATTCTATAGATCATTAATTAATGCTCTCTATTTTATGGAAATTGCGGTTACACTAATAATGTTTGGTTGTGACAGTTTTTTTTTTTTTACAAGCGCGTTACAAAATAATATAAATCGTCCATCAAATGGGCTATAGTAATTGCGTAGCCACGTAGTATAATGGTGTTGGAAAAGAAGGTGTCTGTACGACCATTGATCGGCAAACCGTAAGATTATGTTTCCTCGAATCTCTGCCTTATGATTACTTTTCACTTTGTTGTCACCGGTTTTCGCAGTTCCTACAACTTTGTTATCATTCCGTCGACAATATTCCTAGTCCGACAAACTCACTTCCGCCAGTTCTCACTGTTTATACACCATTTCTGAAATAAGTTATTTCAGATAACTTACACATTGAATAATGGTCCGCCTTATCGTAATGTGCTCGCGATAACTACATGTTTTGTGAATCTTATTTCTGCTTATTTGCTATAGTTTCTTCCCAATTTTCAATTATTTTTAACGGAATTTTCCTCTGAGATGGTTACTGACGTTATTACTTTGTCTTTATGTCTACGTTTTTATCGTCTCTTTCTTTGGTTCTCGTTTGTCTTGTCTTGTTTGATCTCCTTCGTAAATCAGTTTTATAACTATAAGTAAGATACAGACATCAAATGTACAAATAACAAAAGTCGAAAGCGTTTTCTATAATGTATAATATATTACATGCTACGGTATCAATTTTTTATTGTAAATAGTCTCCCCTGGAGAAATACATGAAAAGTTATGTTCCATACGGGGGTCTGAAGCATTATAGTTAAACAGAGATTACTCTGAAGTTTGAGAAGGTTTCGAACATAAATACGCGATACCTAATTAGCCTGAAGTTTGCAAAGTTGTGTATGTGGGAGGAGGGGTGGTTAAAGAGGGATGGGAAAGGGGTAATAAAAGATCGTCCGAGCCAATGGGTTTCATGTTTGTATCCTCCCTGTTTCCCCCAACAAAAACGTGAATATCGTCCTTAGATTCTTTGATAAAAATAGTTTGCGTACACCGATTGTTTTGCAAATAGCGCTTACCGCGGGGAGATCCTTCCCTCGTGGCTTCTAGCCGATAAGTGAGCCGCAGTAGCCCCTCTTTGTTGCAGCCAACACCCCTAGACACGAGAACGAATAGACTCTTTCCGATGCGCACTAAACCTTCTGCGTAGACGAAGCCACATACTTACACCGCTACGGGACATCGGATAGTACTTCCGGTCACCACGTTCTCAACCGGAAGCCCGAACTCTATACGTACTCGTGTAACTAGATAATTGTGGAGTTTTAAAATAGCCGATTAGAGGAGACTTGGAGGAAAGTAGGCACATAGAGGTAACGGTGCCTCCTGTAATCAAACGTGGCCAGTGCTCAACAAAGGACACAACTTCAAAGGGAATACGAGAGAGAGCGCGCGGGTGACATTGCGTGACGTCACGCACCCCCCCCCCCCCTCCCAGGAAATGCTTCCTCGTGATTGGTCGATCGATGTATGGTTGTGTCACGCTCGTGTTGATTCATTCATTTGTTATCTAAGACATAAGCGTGGCGAGATTAATGAAGGGTTCGATTGTTGTCATCTAGTTTGCTTTCTGAGGGGGGGGGGGAGGGGGGGGGGGGGGGGTGGTTGACCTTCGGTGAGCAAGCGAAGCGATGTAGATTCTTCTTATAGGAGATGTGTCGTAGAAGGAACTTTTTACTGGAAGTGTTTTGTCGCAAAGTTTTCAGTCGTAAAGCAATCTCGCTATAGGATCAGCGATCTTGGACGTGCAGGGGGTTGTTTTTTAGTGAATTTGTTTTCTGTGGTTTCACTATTATAAACGAAACGAAAACGTACTCTTTGTCTGAATTATCCAGAAACTAATGGGGTGGGGGAAGGAGGTTACAATTAAAACATCAAATGAGGAGCTAAATATGATAATAAAACTCATATTGTGATGGGCATGCATCGTTATCATTATTCCCTCTTGTTTGAATTTATGCTGAAGTATAAAAAAATTGGGTACACTTTATTTGTCTCCAACTTTAAAATTAAACTCGACTAAACATTTGTGTCACGTTTTCAACTTCTCTCTACAAAAACTGTAATAATATTATATATTCGGCAAGTGTTAATGGTCTCCATGCTTATCTACCTCGGCTGTATTCTTCGGCTCTTGTCGGCGATAATTCCCGACCGGGAACGAATGTTAATCCAGTGGTGGACTAACGCACGTGACTGCACGATGATTTACATATTAGCAGTGACACTGGCGCTCCACTCCTTGCGCGGTGAGAGACGGAACTACGCGCTGGCCAACCGCCCGCTGTAATATCATTGCATGGCAGTTGGCCATAACTGTACACGACCCCCCCCCCCCCCGCCGCGTGATAACACTCTGTCATAGGGACGATACAGCTGCCGTGATATCTCCAGCTGTCATGGGATGGAACTGCTGGAATAAGCGACAAGTTGTGGAAGGACTGGAACATTGTTTATATTCGAAATATATTCAAATAATAGTATAGATTAGACTAGACCTACTAAAACTGTTGGAAAAGCGTCAACAACTAAAAAAATTAAAAATTAAAATTGAGAATACATTGAGTTAAGAACTTTGTTTATAAAAATTATGAACGTATGTAGATTTATGGTCTTTCAATCTTTATAGGTTTGTATGTGATTATTATTTGTTGTTGTACTCGACAACTATGATCATATGTCGTCGGGGGGTGTTTAGAGCAAAGAAACAAGTGGGGTTTAAAGGGGTGGAAAAGGGGAACGGGCGGATCTCATCTCTACCCGGCACCTCCACCAAAGATGTAATAGATGTTTACTGAAACGGCGTCGTGCTTGAAACGGGTGGCTAGATAAGAATGTGGGGTTACTATATGATAGTGCTTAGAGGGGGGTGGGTGGGGAGGGGGCTATAGCGGCGTCGATAACCCCCTCCCCCCCCCCCCCCCGGAGAGTTGTCCAGTTCAAAATATGAGAAGGGAACAATAGGGACTATATATTATATATACAGGCTCTCTGGAGAACAATAGCTCAGTCTGTCTTATCGCCGCGGGACTACGACAAACGGTCGACTTTTCGTTTCCGCCAAAGAGATCAGAAAGAAACGGGCTGTATAACCTCCTTGGTTTTCATTTAAAACTGATGTAGTTTCAACGTAGTCCACCCAGAGCGCTGAGAAGAGTTGTTCAAAATGGGTCACTTCACTAGTAAACACACTTCAGGTAGAATTTGTTGTTATGGAATACAATTTTGACCCAAAGACCACGTACTTCGAGTAGAACATGGAGCGGTAGGGGATTCAAAGGAGAACTATACATTTTCTACTATGTCAACACTTAAATTTATTTTAAAAAACACTCCTGTTAACTGGAAGTACATAAAATCAGTGTCAGGATTGTTGATGTCTTGGGTATCACCCTATAAAAAACACACTCAAATAAATATCCTATCTTTCCTTTTAGCCTCGTCACAATATCGGTGATGCATTCCTTATGAACGTGACTGTATCACATATGAATACAACACACACACACGAAACCATTAGTTTGAATGCGTTTACTAACTAACTAACTTACCAATTAACTAACTAACTATCCAATTAACTGGTGGCGCAAACATATTGTGACATGGAGATGTTTACCGCTTTGTGGGTTATCATCACTCGACAAATTACGATCATGCTGTGTAACTAAATGTGACCGCACATCACATAACAATGTTGTACAATGTAAAGTTCAAAGCAAACTGATGCGGCTGTTAGATCGCATTTCGATAGTAGATAGTATGTAATTATAAAATATTGATTGTTTTGAATGCGACGTTTTTAATTGTTGAATGTACATATTAATTAATATTGGTCTGATAACGAATGTGTTCACACTATAGAATGGAGCGAATTGTACAGCTATAGCGATCGGTGGTAGAAAAACGTAAGACAAACAAATAAAACAGTGTTTTGCCCAAATGATCTATTGAGCTCCGTTCTGTTTGTGAAAGGAAAGTCTAAGACCGTTTTTATTTCTGTCTGGCTATCGGATTGATCCTATCCTATAACGATTGTCGTATAAACGCGACCAATATAATATACGTTCTTTGGATTGCGCATCCGTTAACGACGTACTTAACAGTTTGGTCATTAGACGTCGGCCCGTTTGTTTCCTCTTACGATAGGCAGAGTCACCCTGGCCTATTCTATACCAAAAACAACCGAGAAGCATTTTGGAAGAGAAACAAGTAGGAGGAATAAAGGGGTATTGGGGAAAAAGGCGGGAGATGACCTCACTCCTTACGACTGCATCAATTTTACCCGGGATATAGACGTGAGATTTATAATTTATCCCCTGACTCTGATCTATAGATATAATCAACACCTACGGACATTCTTAAAAAATAATTCAAAATATTACGTTTGGATCTAATAGACAATTTAATTTGGTATTATTGAATAGCTTTTGACAGAAGACAAGTCAATCGCGGTGTTCAAGAAAAAAGTAAAAAAAAAAAAACACCTCTGAAACATTCGGAGGCGTCAGCTTTTTGTCGTCCGCAAAGAGTAGAAAAAGAGTTGCGCGATCTCGTCTCGGAAGACAAAAGAAGACGAGTCAAGAACCGAACCGCTTGTGCAACTTGATACCCACGCTTATCCGCCGGGCCGTGGTAAGGGCGATGTCTCGAGGATGCCGTGGTTTCACATAATGCGCATGGCAGACATTTTGGGTGACATCATGAAACACACAGGTTTACAAACAGCTGTTTTCAAGACATAAAAACTTATTGACCCAAAACAAAACCTTTGTTGTGCAGACATTACTTTCGACAGGAGTAGGCTACGTGCCGGTTCCAGGCTTCCCCTCCTCCCTTCCTCATTATCATTCAGCAAATTATCACTCATCAGGCTAAAGAAGGCATTGTGCCCTACACTGGCCATAATTACAATAAAGTAAATAAAGTAAGTGATTGAATTATGTCTTCTTCGATTCCCCCAAGTTACCGTTATTGTTAACAACATTTCGGTCTTCGATTACGTTACCAGCTACATACGAGCATAAACCATCAACCGTGTGTGGCTGCAACAAATCCGAGCAACCCTTAACGGCCTTCGAACGACGATGCGTAGTTGCCCAACCCGTGGAGCGCTCGTAAAGTAGTTGTACGATCGTAAGATGGGGGGGGGGGGGAGGGGATCCAACATGGCGGCCACACATGAGCGTCAGCGCTACCTGGCGGGATTCTCGCGTACTGAGGGGGATGCAAACGGCCGTGTTTCAAGGTCATTGCCAGAAGAAAAGCTGTAGAACAACGTTTCATGCAGTGATGTATAAAATTATCTGCGTTATTAAATATTATCATTTGATCATAGTTTGAAGTATATAACTAGGTAAATGAGGTTCTTTAATTATAATTTACTCTTGATATATTTCGATTCGTGTAATAATTCAGAAATGTTAAATTACTTTAATATTCTGATAAATGTGAGTGACCACTGTGTGTATTAGTAAAAGCTGATTTCTCCCGAGGAGTGGGCTACGTGCGTCCCACCGTGTACGACGAGCCCCCCCTCCCCCCCTCCCCCCCCCCCCCCCCCGATGCGAACATCTTGTGCGGGTTAGTTTGGGCGGGCCCCGCTCTCTCCACCATATATTGATTTTCACCAGTAGCCCACATTCTACCTCGGGGGCGGATTAGCTGATAGAGCCGGCCGGTAAATTAGGTCTACATCCCCATCAGCTAGCTGGCTTAGAACACAGCTGTGCACAGATTCTAGAACCGAGATAGCTTTCAGTCTATTGTCCGACCCACATATACTGTCTCTACTGTACGACACTTACTATTAGCTGATAGAGCCGGCCGGTAAATTAGGTCTACATCCCCATCAGCTAGCTGGCTTAGAACACAGCTGTGCACAGATTCTAGAACCGAGATGGCTTTCAGTCTATTGTCCGACCCACATATACTGTCTGTACTGTACGACACTATTAGCTGATAGAGCCGGCCGGTAAATTAGGTCTACATCCCATTAGCTAGCTGGCTTAGAACACAGCTGTGCACAGATTCTAGAACCGAGATAGCTTTCAGTCTATTGTCCGACCCACATATACTGTCTGTACTGTACGACACTTACTATTGGCTGACAGAGCCGGCCGGTAAATTAGGTCTACATCCTCATCAGCTAGCTGGCCTAGAACACAGCTGTGCACAGATTCTAGAACCGAGATAGCTTTCAGTCTATTGTCCGACCCACATATACTGTCTGTACTCTGTACGACACTTACTATTAGCTGATAGAGCCGGCCGGTAAATTAGGTCTACATCCCCATCAGCTAGCTAGCTTAGAACACAGCTGTGCACAGATTCTAGAACCGAGATAGCTTTCAGTCTATTGTCCGACCCACATATACTGTCTGTACGACACTTACTATTAGCTGATAGAGCCGGCCGGTAAATTAGGTCTACATCCCCATCAGCTAGCTAGCTTAGAACACAGCTGTGCACAGATTCTAGAACCGAGATAGCTTTCAGTCTATTGTCCGACCCACATATACTGTCTGTACTCTGTACGACACTTACTATTAGCTGATAGAGCCGGCCGGTAAATTAGGTCTACATCCCCATCAGCTAGCTAGCTTAGAACACAGCTGTGCACAGATTCTAGAACCGAGATAGCTTTCAGTCTATTGTCCGACCCACATATACTGTCTGTACGACACTTACTATTAGCTGATAGAGCCGGCCGGTAAATTAGGTCTACATCCCCATCAGCTAGCTAGCTTAGAACACAGCTGTGCACAGATTCTAGAACCGAGATAGCTTTCAGTCTATTGTCCGACCCACATATACTGTCTGTACTCTGTACGACACTTACTATTAGCTGATAGAGCCGGCCGGTAAATTAGGTCTACATCCCCATCAGCTAGCTGGCTTAGAACACAGCTGTGCACAGATTCTAGAACCGAGATAGCTTTCAGTCTATTGTCCGACCCACATATACTGTCCGTACTGTACGACACTTACTATTAGCTGATAGAGCCGGCCGGTAAATTAGGTCTACATCCCCATCAGCCAGCTGGCTTAGAACACAGCTGTGCACAGATTCTAGAACCGAGATAGCTTTCAGTCTATTGTCCGAACCACATATACTGTCTCTACTGTACGACACTTACTATTAGCTGATAGAGCCGGCCGGTAAATTAGGCCTACATCCCCATCAGCTAGCTAGCATAGAACACAGCTGTGCACAGATTCTAGAACCGAGATAGCTTTCAGTCTATTGGCCGATCCACATATACTGTCTGTACTGTACGACACTTACTTATGGTGGGGTGGGTTTATATATATACTTGTGCCGAAATAACTTTAGTAAAGCTTCGTAGCCAATTAGCGAGCACCAATTTCAAATACTGATCCCTGGTTGGTTGGTTAGTTTAAGAGACACGCGTCCATGTTGAACCGTGAACGTATAGGCTGTTTCGGGACAAGTGTATTGATGTCATGTTTCCATTGTGGGTTTGATTCCTGGTTCCGGCTGGGATATTTTCAACTTTGTAAATCGACTTGCGTCTATCCGTATGTATGCAATGCAATCTGGTGTATATTTGACTAATGACTTTGTTGCCGTAATAGCAACTAATCACTCGATACATTGTATAATGTCCCCTCAATTTTTATGACTGTGTGGGTAGATACTGAATAGGCCAGGATAACCACCGCCTTATCAACACTATAGTTCAGTTCTATTAAAGAGCCAACCATATTCAGTCACGTTTACAAAGCCCTTGTTTGAGCTAGGTTTACTAGAGTAACAGCTATCTAAGAGTTTCGGTCCCATTTTGTATAGGGGAATCCCTTTATAATTATTAGACTGAGGGCAGGTCTTACAATCTCCTAATAAGAAAGTTATTTGTAGCAATTTAGCTATTTGGAGGATTTCAAGGGTTTTGATTGGTGGTTGCCATGGAGAAAACAAGCTATTCGACGAATAACTTGTTATTTGGACATTGTAAGACTAGACCTGAATAAGTTCACTTTGTCTTGTAAATAAATATAAAACTCCTCACTATTATCATTTTTAGTGTTTGTAAGCAAATATACAAGTCTTCTGTTAGAGTTTTTAGAGTACTGCATCCTACTGTGTAGTTATAATGTACGTTGTTGACCCCTCAAAATAGCCAAGATGTATTCTGTTATCAATACAATAAACACTATGGGGAGGAGTTTAATAACTTTCAATTATTCATTGTTGCTTTACAAGGGGGTTGCTTACCAGCGATATCTATGTGTTGTCTGAGCCCTCTATATGAAGGTAAACCCTAACGGTGGGCCGAAACCAACGATTTACAAGTATAGTAAACCCCTAAACTTCCCTTCCGCCCCTCGGAGACAAAACACGCATCCAAACAACAAAGCCGCCCCTAGCAACAACGCGCGTATAGATAATCACGATAATGTAAAACTATCGATTACCCAGTTGGTTGTGACGAGGTCGCGTTTTATCAGCGTTATCGCCGACCGTCGTGGAGCGAAACACTTGTTATCAAGGTCATTGCCAAGGTCATTCGTTGCACAGTTGTTGTGGGCGGGGCCTTGTGGAGGGAGACATTTGGCAACGTGGCGTTTACGTTATTCATGCGAAGAGGTCAGTTATGCGGGCGTGCGGTCTTGACTGTGAAATGTTTGCATTTTATATTGATGAAGGATGAGTTTGTTGTGGTGAAATCTGGATTTCGCTCACGTAAAGGGGGGTTCACAATAGGAGGTCTATAAAGTTAGATTTCATGCGACTAAATTGGAGATTTACAAGTACGAAAAACAAGATGGAGGTGAAAATGTCCATATTCGATATCAGAGTGAAGGAGAAGCGGATGAAGTGAAATCGGGATTCACCGAAACATTTCATATTGACACAGAATCGGGCCGCGAAAGTTTGTATACGATAGTGTTTAGATTTAAAACGGTTATACACAATTTAACTTCCATTAAAAGTAAGATCGTACTTACATGTTTTACTAAAACAAAAACGGACACAAAAACGTTCTAATTCAGAATACAGATACTATCTGAATCAGACTTCTAATTGTCGTTCAAGATAAGAATGTCATTATTTACATTGTATATTTACTGATCTTGCGTTATCTCGAAACACAAGATTAAAGATGTGAATACATTGTCAACTAAGCGCTTCGTTACTAGGCCAGAGTTGCATCTATAGAACTACGCAGTTAGTTAGCTCCCTATTGTGCAATAATATTTTTTTCAAAGAGTTGAACGAATGATAATAGTTGACAAGTGTTAAATATTGAACTAGTGATAAGAACGAGTCGCGCGGAATACCTGTCACTGATAACGCGTAATAGTGACACCCGGGTGTCAACACTTTTGGACGCGACTGTCCTATCGGTTTTGGGAATATGCCAACACGGGCGGTCGACAGTGCTGCGCTCTAGCGGCGGTATCGATTATAGCTTACATTAGACGTGCATTGTTGGATGCACCGCTCTCTTCCCTAGCAAGTGGGATTACTGTGCCTTCCGTCACTTGAAGTACACTCGTTCCCAGACGTTTCTAAAATGAGTTGTTACCGAAATGTATTTACCTGATACCCAGGGACTGTTACCTGATTGCGGTGGGCAGGTTTGCGTGCTTTGGTGATCCCGAGAGCTTTCGACAGAAGTAGGCTACGTGCCGGTACCAGGCTTCCCCTCCTTCCTTCTTCATTATCATTCACCAATCATCACTCATCAGGCTAAAGAGGGAATTGTGCCCTACACTGGCCTTAATTACAATAAAGTAAAGTAGGCCTGTGGAAGCGTATGCTTCTGGTAGGGCCACCCTAGCTGGACACGTCGAGCGGGAGAAGCTAGACGTCCACGTCTTCCCCTTTACGTCCTACTTGTCCCTTTTCTCTAAAACACCCCACCGATGTTATATGATCATAGTTGTCGAGTACGTCGTTAAACAAGAAATAAACCAAATTTAATATGTACGTGTTTCTGTATGTTATACATCGCCTGGCGTCTGTCTAAGATTGATGACAAAAAACAGAAGGTACGCAAGTATTTTAATCTCGTTTGGACATAAATAGAATTTTAAATATATAAAATTAATCATTTCTCAAGATACAATATCGAAAATCGTCCATTGCTGACGACTCAAAAGAGAACCACTGTGTGTACGTCTAGATAACAGTTATCAGTGAGGGTACGGCGGCCTATAGAGGTCGAGACATCCGTGACAGACTGTGTTCGACTCCCAGTCGGGGTTGGTTACCTAATTTCTAGAATTAAAAGAAAAAACCACAGTGTTTCTTGTATAAAAATGTAGACTTATGTGAAATAATTTGTTTTCCGCGCACGTGATGATATTATAAGTGTCAACATTGTATACTAGAGACAAAGCGGGACGTTTAAAAAGTGATAACAATTCTTCGCACGACCCCCGGACTAAAATGTCACTAGTCAAGTCAAGTACCCTAGCTCGGTTTGTCCACTTTTATTATACGGTCGTTCACATTTGCATATTTGCGCTCGAGATAGTTTCCTTTATATTCTAGATAGAGAACGGAAACTTTGTTGGAAACGTTCGTTGTGCTATGAGAGTTGAGACGGGGTTGTTGGCTGGGGCGTTCGTAGTAGTAAAACTTGGAACAGTCAGTCTATTCGACAACAGGTTAAGAGTTAATTTAGTTAATCACTGATTCATGTGTTTCGTATTTGAAATATCGATCTTTGATTGGTTATCGCTCGCTCGTCGATGGTGTTTGGAGCCTACCGGGTTGGATTAGTCGCTTTAAATTAAAGTCCCCCACTGCAAATCAGTTTTGTTACTCAGTGGGTAGACTCTAAATGTGAATTTATGTATTTTATTTTATTTTGCGCTCCCTCCCCCCCCCCCCCCCCCCTTCCAATCTAAAGATACAAAATAAAATGACACACATTTATGTATTCCCATCTTTAGTTTTAAAATGTTTCATTGGCCGTCAAATCTCAAATCGCAAAAGTGTTTTCGATATGATAATCGCTACCCGGCACCTCCACCAAATATCGAAAAATATTTTGTTTTCAGTTTTCTCGACATTCTTATTACTCGCAGTATTTAATATGATGGTTGATTTTCTGAATTAAAATTCTAAATTTTTAAAATATTAAGAAATTCAAATAAAAAATGTAAATGAATTTTAATCGGGTCTCAAAACTGTTTCAAATGAGAACAATAACCCGGCACCCCCACCAAGTGCCAAACATATTTTGTTTTTGTTTTCAAACAACTCTCTCTTTACTTCTAGTTCATAGTTTACACTCGCAATATCTAATATAAATGGTTGGTTTTACGAATAAAAAAATTTAAATACTTACAACACACAAAAAGAAACTAAAATAAAATTTAAATCTATTTAATTTAAATCGTCTGAGTATTCGATTTATGATCATGATTTTTTATGGTAATAATTTTAAATAAAAGCCGCATTTACGTTTACATTTAAACGTTACGTGCGTCAGTTTAAAAAATTACGTTTTTTTTTTTTATAAAGGATAAAACGTAACTTTGTCGTAATTTTTTTAGGGTTTCAGTGTTGTGTAGGTTTTTTCTTTATAGATATTTACAAAAACCATCGTTAATTTCCAACATTGACGCGTCGTTCCACCACAAGTGCGCAAGCGATGCGACCCACCGCCGCCCCAATAAAAACAAGCGAGTGTCGCGGTGCAAATTTCACAGCCTGTTAAACTGCGTCGGATAATCTACGCACCCCTACAAGGCTGTGGTTTTTATCTGCGTTGCACAACAACGACTTTGAAATTAGTTTTAATATTATCGTCTTGTTGTTGTTTACGGCGCTTTATAAATTTGCAAATTTTCCAATAAAGCACGTTTTATGTCCGCTTTATGTCTTGGTAATAAAATCTTTGCGTGAAATATTGTTAAGTACGTATAAGCTTGTTTTTATCTCTTTTCAGATTCGAGATAAGGTTAATGGGGTTGGCCTATTCACCTTTAAGAGCCCACAAAATCCTGTTCAATAAGGCCATGCTTTAATAAATTTTGTGTTGGTTCTGACATTTGTCCGCAGGTGTTCGCACTGTCCAATCACTGATTCATATGTTTCTTATTTGAAATATCGATCTTTGATTGGTTATCGCTCACTCGTCGATGGTGTTCAGATCCTACAGGGTTGGTTTAGTTGCTTCAAATTAAAGTCCCCCGCTGAAAATCAGTTTCATGACTGAGTGGGTAGACTCTAAATGTAAATTTATTTATTTAAAACTGTCAAGAGATGGCGGTGCCAAGCTGTACCATCGTCGGCGCCATTTTAATTTCAACAATTCAGATATTCAACAATTGCCAGCTAAACATCACCTGTGCATTAGTTTATTTTGTCGCCACCAGAATGCATACTGTCTCTTTTTAGTGCTATAGTTAGTGTTAGATGGGCCGCAGTCGATTGGGGTTGATTATGGTAAACTACGATCTCTACGTTCCAGGTTCGACTCCTGGCTTAGGCGTGGGTGTCATGTGGCGTTTTTTCATCTTCATAATCAACAAGTGATCGTTTCGATTAGCCTCGTTTCCAAAACACGAGACGTAAAGCCGACCAATTGTGTGTAACGACAGTATAAATATGTCTGTGTGTTACCTTACTACAATCGATCTCTTATAACCGTGACACAGTTCCCTGAAAACGAAGCCAAAGATGCATCCTAGCTGGTTGGCAGCCGACCACGGAAATGCGTTTTGCTTGAAAGACAGTCCGGAACTAACTAACGAAATAAAAAATAAATAAAAAAAAAACTACCCTCCTTCTTCTCGCAACATAATATTTGAAAGGGTTCCATGGAATTCTACCGCCTGCTATTGCGATAAACATGATATAAAATTCCCACATCTAGCTTTTCTGTATCTCTGTTTATCCTTCGTTCTGTGCGACTGTGTGTTTTTTAATCTCCCACTTCCTCTTCTGTTTTTAACGCTGCCCTTCTGTTTCACTGTCACACTGGTCTCTCTCTCTCTCTCTCTCTCTCTGACTCTCTCTGTCTCTCTTCTCTCGCTCTCTCTCTCTTGCTATCGATTGCAACGAGGGCCTGCATTGTTGTCGACTTGTCTGACGTGCTGACACCAAATGCTGACACCGCCCGCAGACGTTTCCCGCTCTTATCTCTCTATAGGGTGGTTCAGAGTCAACATCTCGTGACGTCACAGTGGCCATATTGGTGTTGACATTTGGCCACTCATGACGCGTTCTGGTGGCAAGAAAATGAACTACTATGAAGAGGAGTTTATGGTACGTCCCCTACCCCTAGGGGCCCCGTTGTTGCTGCGAATTTGTTTGCTATGTCCAATCACTGATTCATATGTTTCGTATTTGAAATATCGATCTTTGATTGGTTATCGCTCACTCGTCGATGGTGTTCGAAGCCTACAGGGTTAGTTTAGTCACTTTAAATTAAAGTCCCCCACTGCAAATCAGTTTAGTTACTGAGTGGGTAGACTCTAAATGTGAATTTGTTTATTTTTATTTATTTAACATACGGATGAAACTGTTACCTGGCATCAACGGGCACCCCTAGGTGTAGGATACGACTATATAGCCTGTAAATTGCCAATGGCGCAGGTCAAGAGGTTTGCTTAGCAGCGCTATCTTGTTGTTAGCTTGAGTGTCCAATTCAAAACTAGTTTAATGTTTTTGCTACAGTCTTTATTTCTTTATACTTCATTCGTTTTATTGTTCGCACTTGTGCAATGTTGTGAATTGTGTTCGATAAATTACAAAAAAAAGTGAATTTCGCGTGGTTTTTATATTGAGAGTTTAGCTAGACAGGCCTACCAACCCTGTTCCGGTAATGGCGGCACATTTGCAGGGATTAACGTCACGAAGCCGACTAAAACAACAACAAACGCTGGTGTGAGATTTATTACACGTTACACTGTGAAATAAAACGCTACATGTCGTTTATTTACATACGTGGTTGTGTTGTGTGTGGCTCTTTGGGGGCTAGTCTCCACGCTGTAACAACATGTATTTGTTAAATATCAATTTAAAACCTTCATTCATTCATTCATTCATTCTATTGACAGCTCTCAAATCGCAACAAACGTTTTGCCATACATCCCCGTCAGTCTCGGCCCGGGGTAGAATTTGGCCAAGGATGACTGTGCCAAGCATAAGAGGTGATTTTCCTCGCCTGAACCTATTTTGATGTAAGACCTCTTACTTGTTCTTTTACTCGTCTCGGCCGGGGTAGAATTTGGCCAAGGATGACTGCCAGACATAAGAGGTGATTTTCCTCCCCTTAACCTATTTTCAAAAATGTAATACCTCTTTCTTGTTCTTTTACTCGTCTCGGCCCAGGGTAGAATTTGGCCAAGGATGACTGCCAGACATAAGAGGTGATTTTCCTCCCCTTAACCTATTTTCAAAAATGTAATACCTCTTTCTTGTTCTTTTACTCGTCTCGGCCCAGGATAGAATTTGGCCAAGAATGACTCTGCCAAGCATAAGAGATGATTTTCCTCCCCTTAACCTATTTTAATGTAAGACCTCTTACTTGTTCTTTCACTCGTCTCGGCCGGGGTAGAATTTGGCCATGGATAACTCTGCCAAGCATAAGAGGTGATTTTCCTCCCCTTAACCTTTTTTAATGTAAGACCTCTTGTTCTTTTACTCCAATCCTTCCCTGACCTCACATGACCTCCATGTCGAGTACGTCGTAAAACAACACAAATAAATACATTGTGGCCTCCAATATGGCCATTGTGTGACGTCACGCGAATTATCTCTCGTTGTGTCCGTCACGTTCCGCCCATAAAGAGTCTTTACACCACGTGTGGCATTGACAGTTGGATTGGAACGACACCACTCCGCTGTACGAAGGGGTGGCTTAATGCCAAATTGAGGCGTTTTTGTTTCCCCATTCGCAGTTCTTTCCTAGCTGCGTGTTGTGGATAATTGTTACGGTGTTGTAGATATTTTACAATGGCCTATCGAGTTTCGTTGGGTCTGTTTTTGTAGATACGTGTTTGTTTATCGTACAGTTTGGCAAAACGATTGGGTCCGTGTTAAAATTACCCGAAATTACCTTTTTAAAGTGTCTCAAGTTTGCTATATACAGCAAATCTAAATACAGTAGTCAATTTTTGTCAATTTTTTACCTTTTGGCCCTCCCTCCTTCCCCTCTCTCCACACAAACAAAATCTACATTTCAATTCCATGGCTCTACTTTTATTTCTAGGACGGCTAATTTATGAACCGCACAACATGATAGATTCTTTCTTTCTTTCCAACGTCGTCCGTTTATTTCTTTCTGTCGACGAGCTTTGGAGTCGTCGCTTCTTGCCGTCGTCGCGGTTCACCATTATTCACTTTGCGTGACGTCACAGCTCGCCCGCTAATCTAGAGACACGTAATTAATCTCGGGAGTATTTTGTTGACGTTCCGCGTCTGTTGATGCGATTAAAACTTTGTGCGGGCGGGCGATGTTTTTGGCACGGCTTTCCACGCTCGTGGTACTGCATGTTGGATACTTGCCCGCATAGAGTAGAGATGCGATTAAAACTTTGTGCGGGCGGGCGATGTTTTCGGCACGGCTTTCCACGCTCGTGGGACTGTATGTTGGATACTTGCCCGCATAGAGTAGAGATGCGATTAAAACTTTGTGCGGTGGGCGATGTTTTCGGCACGGCTTTCCACGCTGGTGGGACTGTATGTTGGATACTTGCCCGCATAGAGTAGAGATGCGATTAAAACTTTGTGCGGGCGGGCGATGTTTTCGGCACGGCTTTCCACGCTCGTGGGACTGTATGCTGGATACTTGCCCGCATAGAGTAGAGATGCGATTAAAACTTTGTGGGGCGGGCGATGTTTTCGGCACGGCTTTCCACGCTCGTGGGACTGTATGTTGGATACTTGTTGTACAGAGTATAGCCATAATTTTGAACATTTCGCAAGGGAACACCATGGGTTACTGGTAGGGGCTCGTTGGACTTTAAACTCTGTGAAGATCTTAATAGTTTTGTAGAATCATGTGTGATAATCGGAGAGCTCTATAGTTTCGGGGAATCCGAGTAAACAAAAGTAATGTCTTAACACTCATATGGTCTCAAAATTAGTCATTACAAAGAAACGCTTTTATATTTATGTCGACTTACATTAATAATGCAAACTTGAATTATTATATCATAACAAACCAAACTACTGTAGAAAAGAGAACGTGAACATTTAAAGGTAACATAAAGGCTGTGAAAAAAAAACATGTATTGTGTGTTTTCAATTTATGTTGGGAAAGTTAAGAGTTGTTATACTCAGGAATTTCTGTCTGTATTGAAGTGTTGTAACAATTTGATTTATCTGTATGTTCAATAAAGTATTATTATTAACGTGAACATTTTGCCGCGCGGTAAGAGAAATGAGACCAGGCAAACATGATACTCTAAATTCAATAGATGTATGATAGGGATTTGGATGTGTAGATTGCATCAACTGCCATTTAATGCTCGATTTCACCAAACGCTTAGCCCTGAGATTACCCGTTAATCGACCATTTACACCGAACAATCACGGTGACTGCCTGAAGGCATAATGCATTTTTAATGTTATGTTTGCGGTACTAATCCGAGATTATTAAATCGGAGATTAACAAAGTTTGGTGCAAGCGCTATATATAGCTTCTCGTCCACCCTGTATGCAGGACCGCATTACGCGCGTTGCGGCACACCCTGTAGTATTGACACTCGAGTTTAGATTGCTCGCTTCAACGGAGAAAATGATGCAGCCAGTTGAAAGCAGATTGATATTTAAATTTCCCAGTATAGAAGACGACGCGCAAAAAAATACGGCGACACATTTCGAACCGCAGTCTACTGCGGTGGCGTTGAGAGTTGGGCCCCATTTACCTGTATTTGCTTGTATTGGCTGCTTTATCAGAGTTTACTATATCAATAGGTAGCAAGTGGTTCTTAAGGCTGGTCCACACAGATTATTAAGACATACGATTTAAGGTTTAACGCGTACCTAGTCGTAAAGTTGGATCATAGGAAACACTTACTGGCGTTCACACAGTTTTAGTTTTAAGACGAACTGTTTTCATTGTTGTTTTTAAAACAACGTCTTTAAACCTTATGCATTATGTCTTCAAAATCTGTGTGGGCCAGCCTTTAGATAAGTTCCATAAAAATCGTATAAAATAATACAGGTTGCAATACAAAGTAGTTATGTTTTTTTTTAATATTTATTAATGGTTGACACACACAGCTATTTAAGGTTCAAGATATAATATTGAACACAGTTCAAACCATTATGGCGTTCATAGATATTTCTAGTATTTAAAATATGATGTTTTTAATAGTCCAAAGCTTGCGTAAAGCTTGGACACCAAATCTATTAAAGTCTCCCATTCATCGCATGTTAGAGTGACTACTGAAGTAAATGTAACTCATTTTTTATTTGCTTTTATCAAACTGGACACTTTAGTTTCTTGTATGTCCTCGTCTTTTGAGTTTTGACTCAAAAGCAATCTATTCCAAAGAGCTTATTCTGTGTGAACGTATCTTCTACATTTAGTTGTTTGACATTACTGTATGAACCGATGTATTTGAGCTTCAATCTAAAACCTTAGACCCGTATGTGAATTGACCTTGTTTTGTGTATGACCTTGAGCTGTGACCTTGTGTTTGACCTTGACGTGACCTTGCTTGCAGGTGGTGGCGTCCGACACGCTCAACTCCATAGCGGCGCGCTTCGACATCACACCCTCGGAGTTATCGAAACTGAACCGACTCACGACGCGGCTCGTGTTTCCGGGACAGATCCTCTACGTACCGGACAAGAGCAAGGGGGCCGGGGGACAGTCTCCGGGGTCCGACTCCCCCACCTCGCTGACCCCCACGCACGATGGGGACCAGACGGTCTCGAGCGAGAGAGGTAAGGACCCCTGTTTTGATATTTTAACGACGTACTTGACAACTATGATCATATGACGTCGGGGTGATTGAAGGAAAAAGACAAGTTGGTCGTTAAAGGGGAGGGAAAGGGATAGAGAAATAAGGAGGAAGGGAGGGAGGGAGAGGGGGGGAAGGGGAGGACGTGGACTGCCTTTCGTCTGGTTTTTCCACCTCGACCTTTCCAGATAAGGTGACCCTATACCAGAAGCATACGCTTCCGCCGGCATAGCTCTCGGTATCAACGCCAACCTGCCCACTACGATAAGGTAGCAGTCCCTGGGTAGGAATCCTTTAGTCGAATACAATTTCAGCGAGCGAGCGAGAGAGGGCGAGTCAAGATGGCGACTCGCAGTGTACGCGCGCTCGGAGTGCTCCGTCTGATTATATTATTTATAGTAGTTAAAACTGCAGTTTCTGCGTGTGTTCAAGCAAGCAGTGATCAGAAACCATGTGTTTTCTTTGTGCGAAGTGTGTTTGGGCTGAAAAGCTTTTTCGGTCCGTGCAAATGTGTGATTTCTAGTTACACAATGTGCGTATCTAATGTACTGGGTGGATATCAGTGCCACCATGGTAAACTAAAACATCAATCAACCTCAAGTCGAAGCCTTAATCTTCCTGTGGCACTTAACACATCATTAATTTTATTGCTTATTGCAATGTGTGGAGACGTTCAATTAAATCCCGGACCTTCGCAGTCTTTTACGCTGTGCTATATGAACTTACGAGGGATATCAGGCAGCAGTAAATTGAGTGACTTTAACATGCACTTCGCAGACAATAAAACCTACGATATAATCTGTGTTACGGAAACGTGGTTTTCTGACAAACTATTTGACGGTGAAGTCTTAAATGAGCAATATGTGGTACATAGGCGGGATCGTGGGAGCATCCCTCACTTGCGTACTAAAAAAGGAGGAGGGGTCATGATTGCTGTATCAGGGGAGTTGCAGTCGAGACGTAGTGGATGTTTTGAAACTGAGTGTGAGATCATTTGGTTGGAGGTCACAGTGAACCAGAGTACGCGTGTTTACGTTGGGTGTGTTTACCTACCCCCCTCCCCAACGGTTCAACTGTTGGATGAGCTGCATACATCTATGTCACGTGTTCAGTCGGCTCTACGTCACAATGACAAGATAGTGTTGTGTGGTGACTTCAATCTCCCGGCGATTACGTGGTCGCGTGGCCTCGGCTCTCCTGTGCGAGGTCTCAACCCTATTCTGGCTACAATGAGTCAGACTAATCTCATGTTTTTGGAGATGGTTACGGAGTTTAACCTTCGTCAGTTCAATCCGTTTACAACATGTAACAACCATGCGCTCGACCTTATTTTTGTAAACAGTGATGATTTGCTTGTGGACGTGTCTATAGGTCAGTCACCCGTGGCAACCGATCATACGCCCCTCTTGTGCTCTTTATCACTTCCGGCATTCAGTGGATTTGCCAAAATTCCACCCAGGACCATATTCAATTGGAATAGGGCTGACCTTGTCAAGATCAAAGCTGCGCTGCAACAGTGTAATTGGGGACTTATGGTTACCACAGAGCACGTGAATGCGTGCTGTGACGTATTTTATGACTTGTTTATGAAAGTTATTAGTGAAGTAGTACCGCAGGTTAAAGTGAACCCGAACAAGTATCCTGTATGGTATGACAGAGATGTAATTGACTTGTTGTTGTCTAAAAATCGCGCCCACAAGAAATGGAAGAGAAGTAATCTTCTATGTGATTACGTCGAATTTAGTGTTGAAAGAAGTGAATTTAAAAAAGTTCAGAAATTGAAATATAGTGAGTACTTGAGTAACTTCGAGCGGCAATTTCTATCAAATTCTGATCCAAAGTGCCTGTGGAACTTTATCCGTAATAAGTGTAGGCAGAGTAGAGTGCCTTTAAATGTGCATTATAATGGAACTACATCGAAAAACGTACTTGAGGCCTGCAATCTCTTTTCGCAGCATTTTAAATCAGTGTTCCAGCCAAGTAGTGAATTGCCAAATCCTCCCCCGCCACTTGAAGAGGGTTCATTTAACTGCTTAGATAGTGCAACCATTTCGAGGGAGCAAGTTGAAACAATTATTGGCAACCTCAAGACCGGTAAATCTCCGGGTAGTGATGGCGTACCAGTATCTGTAATCAAGTTCTGTGCCGCTGAATTATCTGTTCCCCTAACTATTCTTTTTAATCGTATATTGTCGTCAGGAATGTACCCAGATAGGTGGAAATGTGCTAATGTAACACCTGTGTTTAAAAGTGGCGACAAAAACGACGCCTGTAACTACAGGCCGATATCTCTACTACCCATTTTTTCTAAAATGTTTGAGAAATTTCTGCATAATTTAATATTTTCTCATGTTAAGGCTTTTATTCCTGACTCCCAGCACGGGTTTATGCCTAGTAGATCTACTGTTACAAATCTTGTTGGATATTGTAACACAATATCAGAAAGTATTGATAGGGGTGTGCAGGTGGATGCTATTTACACCGACTTTTCTAAAGCTTTTGATTCTGTGGATCATGCTCTTCTCATTTACAAGCTTAAACATTTTGGCATATCTGGCTCTTTAATTGATTTATTATCAAGCTATCTAACTGGCCGTAAGCAGTCTGTTGTGATTAATGGGGTTAGTTCTCTTCCCGAGGAGGTAACGTCCGGGGTTCCCCAGGGCTCTATTTTAGGGCCGTTGTTGTTCAACATATTTGTTTACGATATACCAAAAACTGTACTGTCTCAATGTCTTATGTACGCTGATGACGTCAAATTGTTTGCTCTAGTTAGATCCCTTCAAGACTGTTTACAACTTCAGGAATCTTTTTTAGCTTTATGTCGTTGGTGTGCTACTTGGAATTTACATCTTAACCTCAAAAAATGTTTTGTTATATCTTTTACAACGAGGAGAAATCCAATACATTTTAATTATTCCTTTGGCGATGATACACTAAATAGAGTTTTTAGTGTAAATGATCTTGGTGTTTTGTTAACCTCAGATTTTTCTTTTAATGACCACATAACTGCAATCCTGTCAAAAGCTTATAGATTGCTTGGATTTTTTAAACGTAATCTGCACTCTGTCTTTTCTAAAGAAACTATACGACGTGTTTACCTGAGTCTTGTGCGGCCTCAGGTGGAGTACGCCAGTATTATTTGGTCTCCACATCACAAGACAAGGGTGGATATTCTAGAGCGACTCCAGCAGCGTTTTGTTAAGTGGTTGTCACGCCTGGACGACCCCACATTTGTGTACCACAGGAAGGACTATGTAAAAATATGTGAAGACCTGCACTTGCAAACGCTGTCTGGTAGAAGACAGGCTGCTGATTTTATGTTTTTACACAAACTTTTAAACAGTGGTATAGATTGTTCTGAGGTTTTAAGATTAATTCATTTTAATGTACCTATTCGTAGGACAAGAAGTACCTGTTTGTTTTATCCGCCAAAGGCCAGAGTTGACATTTATAAATACTCATATCTACCACGAGTACAAACAAATTTTAATAACCTACTGTCCCAACGAGTTGACTTAGGTATAGATGTTTTTAATGACTCAACTTTTACTTTTAAGAAAAAGTGTCGTTTATTGTAATGTGTTGTTTCTTTGTTATTTATTATTCTATGTGTCTATTTATTTTGTAATGATGTTTGTATGTTTTTTATTATATCCTGTGTATTTCTGGTTGTATAAACTGTGCTGGGATAAATAAATAATAATAATAATTTGTAAAACGGTATATTATAAATTTAATCATTAATATGCTTGTTTTATGAATTTTTTGGAAATTGGTGGAGGTGCCGGGTAGTATTTTCTTTCATTTCCAATCTCTTTGGTATTTTCGAACTTGACAACAAACTTTCTTTTCTTTAATTTATTATACATCTCTCATCAAAATCAGGTAGTGTGTCAATAACACAGAACAGAAACTTTGTATTTGGAGCGAAGATAGACAGAGTTGTGTGATCAAATCAATCAAAGCTAGCCATGCCGAGTGCTATCTGGACTCGGTATTGCCGAGATCAGTGCTACGAGGAGTTGAAACCCATGAGCCAAGGTAGGCCCTACGTTCGTGTGACACTCGGTAGCCTTTGTTTGTAGTTTATTTATGTTAAGGCTGATTTAAAAGCAAGGTATTTGTAAGGAGGACAGCCTTTATGATTTTTCTTATAACATGTCTACTAAAGTCACTGTTTATGTTACCTATTATTGTATCTTTCCTATTTTGTAACGTGGATGCTTCAAAAGCGATGACAATTCTCCAGTGTTCTGTACCACCATGGCTGTGTCAAAACGTCAATATCTACTTTCTAACAGCCGAAGTTGGGCCTGGTATCACCTTAATCTATCAACATTGCTGGTTCTTGTTTAACATTATTGTAGCCGTTGGCATTGTACAATTTTACAAAAGTTCATGTAAAAAATTAGAGGCTCTTCTGTACTCACGTCCTCTGCCCCCTAGCGAGCAATCTGATTGCCGGTAAACAATTTATAACTTTTTACGCTTTAATAACTCAATTCCCAACATGCTGTACAAACATGTTGAATTTATGAAAAAATGATACAGTCTAGCCAACTTATAATGAAGCTACAAAGGCGAATCAAAATTTATTTGTTGAACCTAACTTGTCTTACATGTGGGGTATTTTAATGTCCTATAATTACGTTGGATGGAAAAATTAATTCTGTTTACGGGAGAGTTTGTTATTTAAGTGGGTTTGAGTGTGTTTACATTGCATTACGATATGGTCATACGGTGTTATAGGCGCAGGTGTCGCCAGCAACAGGTGCTAATATCTGTCATGCGTCTGGCTTCTGTGACAGCTATCCCGTTTATTGAGTAAATCTCTTTTTCACCCCCTTTTCGAGGGGCTGGGAACTGTGATCCGTTGATTTGTTGCAAATGGGGTTTAGCCTGTCGTCCAGCAGTCCAACATTGATTGTGTATATTCCAATTCGCCTGTTTCCAATAAAAATCGGGTTAGGGGTGGCTAGTGTACCAGTGTGTAGGAGGACATGGGAATAACGTGAACTGGCGGGAATTAAGCAGGAAATATTTTTCACTCATCTCCTAGGAAAACTAAATTTCAATTGAAACTGTCCACGCTCAAGTCCCTCGGGATTTTGTGGACTTCCTACTGTTTCTCTTTTTGTATTGTACTTGTACTTCTAAATTATAGTATACGGTAGATTGATTGATACTTATTTATTTTCTACTAAGAAAAATTGTAGGTATGTTAATAGTATGAGTAAAATGTAATTGAAAAAAAAGAAGAAGAAAACATGACGGGCTTGTCATGAAAAAAAAAATATTTAAAAAAAATTGGTAAATATCTGAAAATTTTGGGAAAATTCTCGATATTAACCTAGCCCCACTGTGTCCTACTCTTGTAACGTTCTTGTTATTTTCATGTGAGCTCCCATGTGTGATGTGTGACATGTGACTGTTTGTTTTCAGACCTGCTGGACAGTCTCCGACCCAACTCCCCCCACGGCGCCCCGGACCGCTCGGCCTCCCCCCTGCCCCCCTCCCCCACGCCGGCGAAACCCTCCGAGCAGCGTTTTCTCAAGGTCAACGTCCGGCACATCACAGACGGACAGGGAGTGGTCAGTAGCTCAACTAACTACCGCTATGATAGATGTTCTAAGGGAGTCCATTTTCCTTTTTTCTATGAGAGTCTTGTCACTAGATTGTTTATTTTTTCGTCAGCTACTGTTAACCTATTTGCAAATAACACAGTTGAATTTAAAATGTATTAATTTATTATTTATTTATTCCTTAGGCCTAATTTTGATTTATTAATTAATTTATTTATTATGAAGCCTTGTAAAATACACAGATGCATGATTCAAGACTATGCAAATGTGTAAAGTTGTAATGTTTAGCACTAGAGAGAGGTTGAATAGGACATCAGCATGACTAATTAAGAATTACATTACCATTACCTATATGGAATTGCTTTAAAGACATGGAATGTCACGATAGAAAAACATAAAATACATAAGCATAACTTATTAACTTAACAAAAGATTTTAACAAAAGCAGAACTTATACGTTGACCTTCCTCAGTAGCCTAAGTAGAGAGAGAACTTACTGACCGAAAACGTTATTTTAAGTTTTGTTTGTGTAAGGAAGTAGGTGCCAATCGGCTGGAATGGTATATTAATGTTTTTTATGTTCTTCCGTCGCGACTTTCCATCACTCTTTTCAGGTAAGCTGTTTTGCCATTCTCCCTCAGTTACATTGCCTCATCCTAAATAAATAAAAAACTTATAAATTCACATTTAGAGTCTACCCACTCAGTAACGAAACTGATTTTCAGTGGGGGACTTTAATTTAAAGCGACTAAACCAACCCTGTAGGCTCCGAACACCATCGACGAGTGAGCGATAACCAATCAAAGATCGATATTTCAAATACGAAACGTATGAATCAGTGATTGGACAGTGCGAACACCTGCGGACAAATGTCAGAATCAACAAGGCCAATCCAGAACAACTTTGAATTTATTGAGTGCAAGAAACGTATCACATGTGAGTGTTGTAACCGAGCTGCTCCAATCTGTCTCAGGTGGGCGGAGTCCTCCTCGTCACCCCCAACGCGCTCATGTTCGACCCCAACGTCTCAGATCCGCTAGTCATCGAACACGGACCCGAGTCCTACGGCGTCATCGCCCCCATGGAGTACGTCGTCAACGTGGCCATCTACTACGACATAGCGCACATGCGCGTCGGACACTCGGAACACCACAGGTACGTCAACACCATTTGTATTTATTTAAAAAAAAAAAGTGTATAATTTATTTATTTATTTATTTATTTATTTATTTATTTATTTATTTATTTATTTATTTATTTATTTATTTATTTATTTATTTATTTATTTATTTATTTATTTATTTATTTATTTATTTATTTATTTATTTATTTATTTATTTATTTATTTATTTATTTATTTATTTATTTATTTATTTATTTATTTATTTATTTATTTATTTATTTATTTATTTATTTATTTATTTATTTATTTATTTATTTACGAAAGGAGAGGGAGGAGAACAATTGGTGATTAGGAGCTGAAGGAGATGAAGAAGATGATGCATCAAGACTGGCAGACTGGTGCTGATTCCTGAATGCCCTAGTATTTGGTGGCAACACCCCCTTACCTGACAATGTTGGAACAAGGTGTACAGATAAAAAAAAAAAAAAATTTATTTATTTATTTATTTATTTATTTATTTATTTATTTATTTATTTATTTATTTATGTATTTATTTATTTGTTTAGGCCTATTTACTTATTTATTTATTTATTTATTTATTAATTTATTTATTTATTTATCTATTTATTTATATATTTATTTATTTATTTATTTATTCATTCATTCATTCATTCATTCATTCATTCATTCATTCATTTATTTATTTATTTTTTATTTTTTATTTTTTTATCAATATTGTTTGGTTGTTATTGGATGATACAAACATCTTATTGTGATATCGTGGCACCCCGTCTAACAAGTGTTGTCTGCCGCAGGTCTAGCGCCCCCAAGCCCGAGATCTACCACGCCAAAGACTCCATCGCAGCGCTGGACAAGTCTACCGATACTCTGACCGAGCCGTGTCCGATACATCACTCCCCCGGCCGGGACTCCCTATTGGTCAAGGACGAGACCTTCCCCGAGCTGTCTCACAGCAACAACGAAGACAACGACGACGAGGAGGTAACCTAAACACTCGCACAATACTGGAGTCCTTCTCCGCACCCACACACTGTCTCTGTTCTCACAGGGCCCGGAACGTTTAGTCTCCACCCTCCGCAACAAGCTCCTGAACATTTATTTCTTAACAGGGAAGGATACCTCTACGTCAAAAACCACACAAAATTTTCATTTTTAAATTATATCACAAGAACGGGCTTCGAAATCGAAAATCTGAATCAACAGCCCACTGTGGTTTTAAGCCCTACACATTGAAAGCGCTAAGTCGTGACTTATATTTTAATGAGGATGTTTTTTTATAAATAATTAATTCTATTAGTAATTAATAATTATCGAATTATAATCAAAATACTACGCTAATGGTTATAGTATTTTATTCAATCTGTAGGGCTTACCAAAGCAAAGTGCGATGCTGATTTAGCTTTTCGATTTCTTGTTGCAATCTTGAGATATAATATAATAATGAACATTTTCTGCGGTTTTTGACCTAGAGACTACCCTTTGCCCTTAATAATCTCTTAATTTAGACTAATCGTCTCTTCTTTTATGTCAAAAAGTCCTTTCCAGACACTCCCCATTCCCCATCTCACACGCTAAACCCGGCGCTTACATCAATAAAAAAGCTCTCGGACTAGAGGGCTATTGTCGGCACTAGCCCAAAAATAATTAATTCCCACCCCTGTCCATATGTGTACCTACAACGTACGGACGTAACGGCTAACGAACGCTCTCCCCTGCCCAGAGCGTGTGTTCGTGCGCGGCCCGCGAGGGAGATGCGTTCCCGAAGGCGTTCGAGCGTGACCTGGTAACGCCCACCAACCTGGCAACGGAGAAGAGCAGCCGACAGGTCTCCTTCGAGTCTAACTCGTCCGCCACTCGAGACAAGAGCATCGAGGAGAGGGACGAGTCCAAGAACCTCGAGTCGTTTCACTCGGCCGAGGAGAGGCGGAGGAGCTGCCTCGATCACCACTGGATGGCCATTCCGAGCATAGACCGGTCCGTCGACAAGGAGGTGGGTCTGCAACTACTTCTACTTGTATGTATGCATGTATTGATTTCGTTATGTAAACCTCTCGCACAACATGTGTTTGAGGGAGGTATATTACATGTCATTCCTTAAGATTAAACACTTAAAATAGGTTTATACATATAAGAACGTTAACATAAAAGTAGGAAAGTTTACATGGCAACTTAAGATAAAGTACTAAAGATAGACTACTAGACTTCATTTATACATTGTTACTTAGTATATTTTGATGTTTCTTTGTACTAATCTGTAGAAAATAGTATAGTATTCATGGAAAGAGAGAGGCTTGGGTAACATAATTGGAACCAAGAACATAAGGAAACTTGTTGTTCCAATGGGGGAGGGGGGGATGATTAATTTATACATATTTTCTACTTAGAACATATCTTGTTATGTTTTCTCAATCTGTTAAAAATACTAGTATTTCTTGAAAGAAAGAGACTGTTGCTTGGCTGGGATGATTAGTAGCTTGGAACTTAGTACATCATTCATAAATTAGGGCATGAATGCGATTATTGTGCATTTAACACTAACATTTAAAAAAACACTATTTTTTAAATAATTTGAAATGTTAATTATTTTACTTACGGTACTCAGTTAGTTAGTTAGTTTTTATTTCGTAATGCTGACCCCTCGCACAGTACTGCGTCTACAATGATAATACAATAATACAATAATAAGGTGTACAATAATAATATTGTATCTGTGTGGTCGTGTAGATTTATAAGTGATTGTTTTTGTTGGGTGTCCAGGAGAAGGAGAGCGTGGAGAAGACCGACAACTCTGGCGACGAGTCCGACCCCCAGGGTCAACTGGTCAAGCTCAGCTGCCACGACTCGGGCATAGACATCAGGGACGCGGGGGTAAACGACCCCAACGCTCTTCCCCCGCTGCCAAACCCCATCGTCATACCCACCAAGAAGGTAAACAACCCTGTCTGTCTTCATTTGCGAGGGAGTTCCGCTCTGTTCACCATTGTCGTAATTAATACTATCACGATACAACCCTGCGTGTCTAACTAGCTTCATTTACTGCTCTGTTCACCGTTGTACCGGTAGAACTTGTTTTCCTTTTTTTTACCATAATTTGTCAGCAATTTACCTGTACAGTATGGAAATACAATCTGGTGTTTTCAATAGTTTATCTTGAGTATCTTTTAACAAACAAAAGTTGGTACTGTACCTTGTTTCTAATTCATGGTTTACCACATATTTAAAAAAATAAAAGCTGTGCAGGACTACCTATAAGTGGTCTATATCCTACACCTAATTAGAAAGACACATTTTCTAAATGCAAGTATTAAATTCACTGTTATATGTTCTCACACATATTATTAAAATTCTTCCACTGAACTGTCTTAGCCACTGATTGTTGCACAACTATTGATGTATTGATGTATTCACGTGTGAGTTGTGCACTGTGATGTTCTAAGTGTATTGATGTCACCGTTTCTCTTCCCAATTGTCTTGCGCTCACAGGGCAGGGATCTTAAGCCCCTTCAGGTAAACCGATACCAACTACTGCTTTACTGTTTGATGCCCACGCTTACACTAGACCTGTTTTCATGTTACGATACCTAATCTCGGCTGTATTGTTGCTCGCAATTAGTCTAGGTTGATCACATCTAGAAATTGTCCTAGTTTTGAGGTGGCCATATTTTTGTGCGTTGTTTGTGTGTTGTGTGTTGTGTGTTGTCCTTATCTAGATTATATACATATTGAGAAAATGAAAAATGAAAGCACTATAGCATTATACAATAATAACAATTATTTGATCCAACATACATGTCTTCATTTATTTCAAGTACAACACAAACAAAACTTTAAAAGGATACAAATGTTATTGCTAGAGTAATGAAAAACTGCTAGAATGAAGTAATATGTAGTGCTGCCTGCTGGTATTACCTTCATATTGGTGGAGTAATGAGGAAGGTAGGTCATATCATTACTTTTCAAAACTATTTTACCCAAGACTGCTTATACTGTAGGCCTACATTCGTAGTTTGTTGCTCGGTTTTTATTAGTATAAACTAGCCAAAATATTGTACATAGCATTTAGTTTTCTAGAGTATATATGAATATTACTACATTGTATTGTATTGATATTGCATGATATTGCTAGAAATAAAGCTAAGCTGGCCTGCGTACGTTGTGACAGTATCCTGCTTCTTATTTACATCAATTTCCATACTGCGTTCGAAACAGAAGACATTGGTAGCTGCTTGCTTGCTAATTCCAGCTACAAGTCAAGCCTTCAACTTGAACTGTTGTCAAGTGTTCGAGAGTGCGAGTGTGTACAGCGTGTAAAGCGGCCAACTCCCGCGGCGGCTCTTGTCCGTCAGGTGTACTTGAGCTTGTATTTCATTTCATTTCATTTCTTAGCTGTATAACCACAATACAAGATTGTATGTTCATTGCCAAGATGGGTTTAATATTAAATCATAAGGTCGTATAGGCCTTGAAGTCATTGTATGGCTCATAGCTTGGTTCCTTGACCGGTGAACTCGGCTACATCATAATATTGCTTTGCTTTCAGAAACATGGTTATTTTGCGTTTGAATGTTCGTATATCTGGGGATTCTTTGATCTCGTCTGGAAGCTTGTTGTAGAGTCTACGACCTGACTGTAGAATCCCATGAGCTTGGGGGGAAGGATAGGAAGGAACCAACAGCTTACCTTGTAGTAGTTGCGGCCTTCGGAGTCGATAGAAACACAAAAAAGATATATACAAAACGTCGAGACAGTTTCCGCCTGACGTGGCCTTGATCACCCGACGAAGGTGGAGGAAAGACTCCTTTCCTTCTTTCCCCCACCTTCGTCGGCTGATCAAGGCCACGTCAGGCCGAAACTGTCTCGACGTTTTGTAATTTGCATATATCTTTTTTGTGTTTCTATCGACTCCGAAGGCCGCAACTACTACAAGGTAAGCTGTTGGTTCCTTCCTATCCTTCCCCCCAAGCTCAAACCCAGCCGTTAGGCAAACTTACACAAATTCACATGTAGAATCCCATGATAAGCCAAGTTCAGCTTGCAGTATTTGTGCCGTCATTCGGAGGATCCTCGAGTGTTGTATCGGTGGCTAGCCGCTCAACGTGTACAACCTGTAAAGCTGCTCTCTTGCTCGGCAGGTGTACTTTAGCTTGTGTGAAGTGTGCGAGAGTGTACAACCTCTACAACTGCTCTCTTGCTCGGCAGGTGTACTCGGACGCGGACATAATCCTGGCCCCCAAGTCTGAGTTCGTCCCCCCGCTGACTAACACGCTGACTGGCTTCGTGACCAACTCCTCGTCCCTCGACTCTGCCGGCAGCTTCGACGGCCCCAACCATCGCAAGAAGACCTCGTCTGTCTCGTTCAGCGTCGACTCGAACCCCGACACGGAGAACTCTGGCGGCGAGGACTCGTTGCATCGCGACGACCAGGACAAGCAGGAGAGCAGGAAGAACAAGGTGGGGACACAAGCAACACAGTTCATAGTTCCCACGTGACGTCACAGCGGCCATGATTGTGACACAACTGATGAGGACCTATCCTAGATCATTGGCGGATACTGTTCAAATTGAATAAATAAGCCTAATTTAGAATTTACGAACTAAACATAAGTAATACAAAAATAAAAAATTACCGCACATACCAATTATATTTAAAAAAACAAGCTGGATTTTAAAGAACTAAGAATTTATGTGTTCTACCACAACAGCCTTCAATTGTTTCTCCATGGCAAAGTCAAAGTTTGATCACAAATGTGGCCGCCACGCGCAAAAAATGTGACGTACGTGCAACCTATGAATACTATAGGCTATAAATAATCTTTAACTCAGTTCCAACTGTGTCGAGTCGACTGGTGGTTTTCCATCGTTAACCAGGGCATGAAACTTGTAGAAACTGAGTTTGCCATACTCGGCATTTCTTACTCCCATCTATTTTCTGACTCCACCAATTTATTCCATTCTTTTCTTTCTTCCCACAGTTGTACTCTTGCCACATCCTCCCATGATTTATCTTCTCCATATCTCTCTTGGCCTTGTTACTTTTCTTTCCTCCTCCTCTGTCGCTTCAAAGTGTTTTATTTCCTTACTATTATATTATTATTTATTTCCGTATTATAACCCTACATTACACACGAATAAAGTTTGTAATATTCCAGATGTTGTATGCATTTCATTTATAATTTTATTTCAAATTAAAGTATAATGTGAAGGTATAAATCAATAAAGTGAGGGGATTGTAACCTGTAGTTGTTGAAGTTTCCAATTTCGGATGTCGGATGTTTGTACGTCTGATGAAAAGTAGATAACTAACCTAAACTACTGTCTTGTCTCAGATGTTGAAGCGGCTGTCCTACCCGCTGGCGTGGATGGAAGGCTTTGCGGGGGACAAGGATGAGAAGGACTCCGTGTCCTCGCTACCCAACCAGCCTGTCGGAGAGACGCAGCCGCACTCGTCCATGTTCTCCAAGGTGTTCTCGAGGTGAGACTACGTTTACACTCGACACGATCCGGGCGGGAGAGCATTCCACGCAAACAGCTTCAAAGATCTGGGCGTGAGAGCGTTCCACGCAAACAGCTTTGAAAGTGCGGAAGAATTTAAGATTTTTTGTTCATGTAACTCTAAAATGACATTCAGTATCAAAATATTGGAATGATGAGGTGCAAGTTTATTATCAACATGTATAGATATTCTCCAAGAAAGGTTGCAAATAATTTTAGGAAGCGCTCAATAAATTCAAAGTTGTTCTGAATCGGCCTGGTTGATTCTGACATTTCCGCAGGTCCGCAGGTGTTCGCACTGTCCAATCACTGATTCATATGTTTCGTATTTGAAATATAGATCTTTGATTGGTTATCGCTCACTCGTCGATGGTGTTCGAAGCCTACAGGGTTGGTTTAGTCACTTTTAATTAAAGTCCCCCCCACTGCAAATCAGTTTCGTTACTGAGTGGGTAGACTCTAAATGTGAATTTATTTTTATTCATTTTTATTTATAATTTGTTCAAGATATAATTCAATTTGAACCCTTTTTTTGAGGACATCTGTAGATCTTGATTAATATCTAGCCCCAAATCATCCCACAATTTTGGTATTGAATGTCATTCAAAACAAAAACTTAAATTGTCACACTTCTTATGTAAATTGTGTGGAACACTCTTAAAAATTTGACAGCAGTCGACAAATAATAGTTTTAAATTAAGTATATATATACTAGGGCTGCCCAACGATATCGATAATTCGATACGATATCGATAATAGAAAAATAATTCGATATCGATATAGAATTAATATATCGTACGTTTCGCGATATCGATCAAGTGTCAACTATCGTAAAAAAAAAAGTTTGGCGGTGTTGTGCTTCTGCATCTTTGTGATACATACACTGCAACATTCGCGTTGGTACCTACTCGCCCTCATCGCCCGCCGGCCGGGAGTCTGTTGCGCCCGCGCTCGTTCTGCCAGTCTGTCACACTCACGTCACGTCACGCCAATCACAACATCGCTGTTTTGCGGATACATTTTAAATAATACAACACACAAATTGACGCACATAGATAAATATTTCGACGTTAAATTATTCATATTAAATTGTTTTTAATGAATGGTCTCTGGCTGCTTAAAAAAACAAACGATATCGGCGATATCGATACCGAGTTTAAAAAATTCGATATCGCGATACGATATCGATAATTACATCCGCGATATCGATATGAATTTTTTTATCGTTGGGCAGCCCTAATATATACTATGTTGAATAGCTGCCTAAAAGATCTCTAGTCACTATTAAAACATTAGGCGACACAACAGAATAAACACTGGAGTTTCTCAAGTTTATGACCGTTTTGTCAACGTTTCCAATAAATGCCCGAGACCTTTGAAAATAGTAACGTTTGGTGAATTTGTGCATGTTGGTACCATGTTAAAGTGAGAGAATTTCCCTGTGTTGGAGTTCGTTAAAAGTGGGTTGGTTTTGAAACTTGTATTGAATTGATTCGAAACCGTGTCAGTACGACGCAGAGAAACACTCATTTCAAAGGTTCTGGCTGTGAAGCATGTTTCCCACGGAAGTATTAATTGGTTTGTGACTTCTTCTACCCTCTTGGTGTAAAGTCAAGGCGCAATCATGCGCGGGGCATGTCTTTAGTCTTTGCCGTAGTCAGGGTCTGTCTGTTTGAGAACCGATCCACGAAACCAACGGCTTACCTTTAAGTTGCTTCACCTTCGTAGTTGACTTGTACATAATATATATACACATTTCACAGGTTATTGTCTTGTCACACAATGCAACACTCTTATAAAAGGGGTGTCTGATAATGGATTGGAATCGATAAAACTATATTTTACAGCTCAACGTTCACAACGAAAACACTTGTTAGTTCTAACTTCAAGATGCTAATTTTCTAATTGATCAGAGAGATTCGATCATGTCGTTTTTTAATATTGTACATTGCCGCTAAGAAATATGGCTAGTTGCATTTGATAAAACTAGCTGTCCAAGTGTCCAAGTGCTGACTCAGTTCACTTGATAGATTCCATCATCAAATGCCCTTTAATTAGTAATACTGTATGTAGATTATAAGGTAAGCTGTTGGTTATACATTTCACCTTCATTTGTCTATATTTCTCTTATTAGTTTAGTATTCATAATTATTATCTTGATCTATCACTATCACTGTACATATGGGTTATAAATGAGTTGTACAAGGATGGTAATGAGGAAATAAGGAGATATTTAGATCCAGTAGCTCACCCTAAATCAAGGTCTGTCAATCTTCCGGTAGAGTGTTTTTTTTTTTTTGTAAGTATAGGTCATAGAAAATATTCTCAATATAATTATTAGTATAATTTACATTCATTTTGGGTCGAAATTTGTTTGTGAGTCATCATTGCATTGGAATTGTACTGAATAGTTCTCCAATTTCATGGTTGAGATGACATGACTTTCAAGGTTTATTGAAACTTTGCCAGGAGGTTGACAGAACTTACCGTAAATATGGCAGACCTGCCAACTATTGACTGTTTAATCCATCCAACATTTTAATTTGATTATTTCTAAGGAACCCGACACAAGATGTGAATAAACACGTAACAACTGTACTAATATTAACTTTCTTCTTTAGCCTGTGAAACTTGAAATGCTGTAAAAATACATATGTAGCGGAGTGGTATGAAAGTAATCTAGATTGCCCATCGGTTTACAATGGCAACGTGTCGTCGAAGACTTTCCGACATTGTTCTCTGTAACGTTAGAGCGTTCAGTCTTACGGACATTATTCCCATCAGTTATCGTGATCACGTGGGTCCGAATTCGTATTAAAATGTTGACAAGAACAATGTTGTTACCAATAGTTGACAAACCTTGCATGTGTTATGTTTACACAATTCCTCCTTCGCTACTTTAATGATTTATGAATTTCAAAGACTACAATCCAAATGAAATTGAGACATTTACTAGCCTATGTTCTTTACCTGTAATCTTCCATCAGATAAAAGTGTAACGGTTATTTCAAATGTTATGTAGTTGTATTGGTAAGTATGCCGTTTTTCTAAATTGCTCCAGGAACATATAATAAAACGATTAATCTTACTAGCACAATGGCAATCTTGCAATCATCAAAGACATGCTATATTAATTAAGAATCAATGTGAATTAATATGAGGACTGGTGAGTTTAAGCATGGATTCCAGTCCCAAGGCATAAAATATCCTTTTACTCTTAGTACGTACCTTACTACATACTTTTCCACTTAATTCTTCCAAGAACTTTATTCATAACAAATTACTGTAAATTGGAAACAAAAATGCATGGTTTGTTCAAGTATGTAACACTGGAGTTGAAGGTTGTTAATTCCTCCAAGAACTTTGTTCATAACAAATTAAATTATTGTAAAGCGCAAACAAAAATGCATGGTTTGTTCAAGTACGTAACACTGGAGTTTGAAGGTCGAGGTTGCATGTCCAGGGTGAACCAATGGGCAGTCGGGGTTACAGACGGATCCGCATGAGACTAACTAAACTATCTCCGCTCTCTTTCTCCCCCCCCGCTACGCCAGCTCCCCCATAAACCTGGTGGACTTCAGCAGCGGCCTGTTCACCAAGACCCCCAGCGAGGAGCGCCCCCCCTCCATCACGGCCACCCCCCCTCCCTCCGCCACCCTCCTGAGTCACACCCCTCCCATGGCCGGCGCTCATCACGAGGGGTTCTCGCTGGCCGATACTGCCGGCGCCATGTTTGGCAACGTTGGGTGAGTCTGAGGCTGCGACCGTCGTGGCAACGTTGCGTGGATAGACGCGGGCGAGGTCTAGGGGGCGATCGCGTGCGAGCGGACTGAGAAGCGTTGTTCTACGATGTAGATACGTTTTATGACTGGTGAAGACATACTTTAAAAAAAAATTGTTTGTAGTTGTAGAAGCATGGAAGGGTGGTAGAAAAGGGGCATTATGTCCCAAACACATAGTGTCGAACATTCTTTACAAAATGATAGTACAAAATTTAAAATACGTACATAAATTTACATAATACAGTGATAAAATGAAATAAAATAATTTATGTGATGAAAACTGAATTTAAAAAAAAATATATAGTATTTTTTCGTTGGTAGGCATTTAAAAGTGTATCCAGTATTATTTCTGTATGCACGGTTACTCGATTAGTATCCAAGCTCTTTTGTTATTGTTTTAAAATAGATTCAGATAGCAAAAAAAAGGAAAGAAAAAATAACAACCAAGTCGAGCCAGTTTATAACGCTTCTCAGTTTACCTGTACACGATTGTCCCTCGCTACACGTTGCGTTCGTGGAGAGAACGCTGCTCTGTCGTCGTCGATGTTTCCCTACACGCTTCGTTCTCCGTCACTCTGTGACGTATCACCGCTTGTTTGCTCCGTTACTAACACTAGCGCACGACCGTGCGCTTACGCTTCTGTTGCACCGTTAAATGCTAATTGTCTGCACTTAGTTGTGTGTTACCACTAATGCTCGTGGGTGACGCTTAACCAATGCTGTTGTGTCGACTAATAAGCTCGCATCGAGTTGTGTTCGTAACGGACTAATCGTTCCTATCGAGACTTAGTTTGTGGTTGTATCAATTGGTCGTGTGATTATTGTTTAATATGCTTCACAGTAAATATTGCCTAATTTTTGTGAAGAAAGATGAGATAATGTTAGATATTAAATTATTTCTATTACTTGTGTTTTTCTTTTTCTAACCGAAGGACCTTAGGTTTAAAATCGACACCAAGATTGGATTTTTATATTTGGCCTTCGTTCTTATAATTGTCGTAATTGCCACAAACAACCGCACATATATTTTAGCTTAATGTGTTAGTTAACTAATTTATCACTATCACTACTAGTTTTGATAAGGTAAGTAATAAGTCTAAATACATAGTAAGTACCGGTAATGAGAGCCAAACCAGTAAGCTATGTAGGTACCGGAAACGTCGTCTATCTATTCGACTCACACGGTCGTAGTCTCGAGAATGAGTTACGTCAATGTCTAAAGCTTGTTTTCGACTGTCTCCCCACCTCGCTTGCACTCGTTACTTTACCCCCATCGTCGCTCTGTTCTTTATTTGCTAGTTTTGGCGTGAGTAATCGATAATTCGATTACGAGTCGAGTTCGAGTATGCTAAGGATTTTGTTTTCTATATCTGTTTAAATTTTCTATGACAAATAAAATAAATACCTTTTATTTTAGTCATGGCGTTTTCCAATCGAAACCGAACTCGACTCTTGTCGAATATCTTCTACTTTCGCAACCTTGCGAGCTATTTCTGTGTGCTTTTCTCTGTGCGCAATGTACTGGATTGTCGATGTTGTGATGTACATGTATATTATTTGGGATAGAGGCCGATGGCGATAGGCTGGGTTATTATTAACTTGTGAAAGGGATGGATTCCGACAGATTGCACGAGAAAGGTGGTTGACTTATCGTGGTCATACATGTAAACATTAGAATAATATGCAAACAAAGTTCTGTTTCCCAATCATATGATCTTTTTCGATCAGCCTGTTATTATTATTCTACTATGTATTATTTATTTATGCTGATCGAGGTGAAAACACTTCAAATTTGCTCACGTACTATTTGTATGTTCGCTGTGTGCGATGAGTTACCTGCTTTTTTTGGGTAAGCTGTTGGAATCTACCCCTTTCTCAAGTGAAATATTGGTGATGTGTGTTAGTAAGTAATTGGATGCTTGTTATACACGAATGTTTCGTGAGTAATGCAAGTGTGTTTTCTGTTGTTGGTTTCTAATCGAGGTCTGTGTTATTGTGTTCTTCTTCTTCTACTTCACTGTCTGTCTTCTTTTACCTTTGTTTATAAGTGCACTGTTATCGATGTTCTTGATCCACGCTGAGACTCAGCATAAAGTCTGGGCTGTGGAAATGTCTTATTATTTACTTAAATTAATATTTTCTTGGTTTATAAATTATAATATGTAGTTTTTCTTCAAATCTTTCAACTTATTTCTAATGGTTATCTTGCAAGTAAATATGTTAATGAGACCAAACTGCTTTAGGAAGTATCAAAGTTAACTTAAACCTGAACAAAAATTGGCCAATCTTAGTGCTTTTTAAATTTGTTTCAAAAAAATAATTTAAGTATGGATATATTTTTCTGTACATTTTTAAATATTTTATTCACTTTTCAAATAAAGTTAATTTTAGGTAAAGGGGAACCTTACGTAAGAATTCTGCCTAATTCTTTTAAAACTCTCTTTGTTGTATAAACAAAGAATTTATTATGTATGAATAGAAATATTTAATAACATAAAAATACAACTGAATAGAATTGCCACTAAATTAATAAAGGATATTGCAAAATACCTACAAAATAGGGATATCGAATTTGCATTCAACCGTTAGACCGTCCAATTCCTTGTCTACCCACCATGCACCCTATTGCCACGTGTATACTAATGCCGTCTGATTGTGTCGGCCTTCAGACGGTCGTCAGTCGGCACCTTCATCCGACACGAGTCGACTCCGAAGGCCCCGAAACCTCCGGCGCCCAAGTTGGACTATCGGTCGATGGTCTCAGTCGACGATATGCCGGAGCTGTTCGTCTCGTTTGACAGTAAGTCCACACACGCTACAATATACAATATACAATAGTACTCTGAATGAAAATCATTGTGTGAAGAGGAAGTATCCGTTCGTTAGCTGGCTTGGTTGTTAAGGTGGAGGGATACTCTCGGTATTAAAAATGTGCAACAAAACTACTATAGGCCTAGTTCTCAAGCACTTATGTAAGCGCTACAAACTGAACGATAAATATTTTGTATGGTATCTTAATCAGTACAGTACACTACTTATTTTGTTTTATAATATCCATTATTAATCAAAATGAGAACTCGGCTGATTATAATGTTAAAAATATTTGCGTGGAGAGTGTAGTGCTTACAGTATCAATTAGTGTTACGTCCTTCCTCACTTTTTGTATTTGCTGTAGTATTTTTTAGACACGATAATTAAATTTAGTAATCTTGTGTGATTTCAATTTGGGGAATATCCCTTTGCCTTAACTAACAGTATTCACAGGATTGCACACATTCCCCATTCTAAAACACATTGCCTTGGAATATTATTTGTTGACTGTAATATACAAGTTAGTATAATTGGGATTGTGGTGGAACTAACATTTAATGGGGTTGTGTTCTCAAAACTGTGTTACACTAATTTAATACTTATCCAGCACATATCAATGTCGTGTTATCTCGTAACACTAGTGTCACTTACATTCCAGCATATTTGTACGTAATAATGCAGGCCTATTCACAACATTGTTTGTGTCTTGGTTCTTAAAATCAGTGTTCTTACTCACAGTGGTGTAAAGTTACCACTCTAGAAAACACCACATATTATATCTAGATCACTACTCTGCTATTTCTTTCTATCTTTTTTGTGTTCTTCATACATGTTAAATGTGTTTTTATCATTGAAAATGCAAAGTTCGTACTCATCTGGTTGTGATAATGTATAACTTTTGAGGGTGACAAGATGAATGAATATTTCCTGTTCAGTTTTATAGATAGACACAATCTTCTATAGATAGATACACAAAACCCACATTAGTAATATTATATATCTTGGATATATGTATACATATATCCAGAAAATAAACAAATTATAAACTATTAATTAAGCATTTTGTTAGCCGCAGGTAGATGCAGTGATATGTTTTAGAATAGTCGGCCGCTTCTAGAAGTAAAACATACTTCATGTCAAAGCAAATACTTCAAATTGGCAATAATTCTTCTTGCTGTGACATTTTATAATTAAATGCTGCAATGCTTCGTATGTCATCGGATTATTCACCTCCTTGGAATACGTAACAAGTAAACAGACGAGAACTTTATTTACATCCGGCCCGACATCGCAAAGATGACTGGGAACGCCATTGCTCGGATGTCAATAATGTTTGTTTGTTTAATTTGACATGAAGTATTTTAGATTTAGTGGGCAGAAGTTGCTTAGCGAGAGGCTGCTGGATAGTTCTAGCTGCATGAGGGAACCACTTGCTGTACTACTTTATTACTATTCATTAGACGTTTTATATATTACAGAACTTATCAATTTGTAGGGTTCATGGAAAAAGCATAAGCAATTACATTTACTCATTCATCGCGTTATAATTTTTTGTTTCAATTTCACACGTAATGCGTTTTAAACTCGGCCGTTGTTTTTTGTTATTTTTTTGCGTTGTTGATACTTACATTTACGTCTGTCCATGTCACTCTCAACCTCTTCACCTCACCTAACTATGGAGATGTAATATTATGGATTATTATATAATGTTTGTGGGAATAGTTTCCTAAAAATTAACAATTTCATTTATGGATGGAAATGTTTGAAACATTTTGTTACAAACTGTACTCATAAATTTTTGTTTTACTAGATTTACTGGTTAATACTTAATATGCATCGCATTTATTAGTAATATTTTCCCTCTTTATGAATTGAATAGACATAAGTTTGAATAGTTCTTATAGTTAGTTAATAAACATTGCCTTCTTTTAGTGGCAATTATCAAAAGCAACACGTAGCTAGCTAGCATTATCAATTATCAAAAATGAAAATGAACAGATGCTCACAAAGTCTGTTCCAGATTTTTTATGAGTATTCAAGTAGTAACAGTTTTTGAGAAGTAGTACCATTTCTCATATTACTAAGCATTTTAGTATAGTTTTAACTAAGTTTATGGTGCTCTACTAGTAATACTAGAAATACAGTTTGATTCACAGGCTCTCCATAGCCATGCTTCTGCATATTATAAGGTTAGTTGAAGTCTAAATTTTTGGGGGAATCGATTACGATAATAATCTAGCAATATGACAGACCATACATGCCTTGTTCTTGTAATCAATTGTTAGTATTTCAGCAACTAATAGTCTGTCGTATTTTCTTTTATTGTTTTGTAGTACATGCACCTAAATTTCCTCTACTTGATGGCTTAGGTACGTCTCAGCTGTTACAAATAACTCGCTCACGTTTTGTCTGGGATTTTCGTTTGGATTTTCAGTTTGGATTTGCTTAGTTTGTGTACATGCGTGTCTGCTGTAGCGTTTGTGTTGTTTTGTTTTGGTTTCTGCACTATTCGTTGGAAGACTTTGCCACGAGTATCTTTGCACTGATGAGTCAAGTATTCAAAGGAGGGTCATGCGGGATACAAATCTGATATCAATGTATCGCATAGATCAATAGGTGTTAGAAATACAAATACAAATACAAATACCATCTTGTCTTAAAATCGATTTTTATAGATTGGTGTCCTTCTAGGACACCACTTCAAACAACAAGTTCAAATAATTAAAGGCCCTAATAAGTATTTTTTTAATATAAATAATTTTAATATTTTTAAATTTAAATTAAAGATTAAAAATATATTAATAATAAGGATAGTTTAGTGTCTGCTGTTAACTACATTTGAGCTTTTTTCCTACATGTTTGTAGTTATTTCAACGTCAATGTAACAGTTTTTCTGTTCAGGCATTGAAGTTTTGAGATCTCTCTATATTTGATGAACAGGCGTGGAATATAATAGGTACTTTAGGAGCTAGTGAATAGCGTTGCTTGTAACATTCGGTTTCTAAAAGATTATTGTGGCAAAGTTTAGTTATGCATGCTTCTCACTTTGATTGTAGTTACAGCTTATACCTACTAAAAATACCCAAATAAAACATTACCGGTATCTAAAACGAAATAATATCCACGAGAGATTGTAGTTGTATAAAATGTGTCTAAATAGTAAATACGCACATTTCGTGTTAAATAATCTACATTGAATATGCCAAGAGCTTTGTGATAGTAAAGTTTATGAATTTCTTTTACGGTATTTTTAATGTGTGTTGGATTCACTTTGGTTTCCCAAAATACCTTCATACTATTTTATGGCACCGAGGATTGAGTAAAGTATAAGAAATTGGGAGTAAAAATTGGAAAACTCCAATTTTTCATTGAAGGTACTTTTGTAGTTGCAGCAAGGAAGATTAATGGTTTAAATGCAAAATTAAGTTATTTAAATCGGACCGAGGGAAGTAATTTCCATTTTTTTTTAAATACACTCCCCTTCACTATACACAAATTCTGATACATATCATATAATATCTTATTAATTATATGCAGTTACATTACTACATTATTACATTAATTACAGAAATGCCCAGAAGTTACATAGTGTTATGTCTGCTGCACCAATCCTCACGATAAAGTATGACTACAAAATCACTTACAAATTATTTATTATGTGGAGTCTTCAAGATTATGTTTTCTGTGATGTATAATTCAGATACAGGTCTCCAAGAATAATTGTAGACTGTACTAAGAACTACTGAACGTTTAACATAACTTGTCAGGGGGGTGTGTAGTAGGTAGAAAGTTACACAAGAAGTTGAGATCTTTACCTGTATTTCTAGGCATTAAGCATAATAAAGTAATTTAATGCTAGTATTTATTATGAAACATTAGCAAAGACTGGTGAAGCTAGTAAAGAATAGTGTTTTCAAGCTCTGCCATGATGTTCAAATGTTCTCGATGATGTAATGAAATGTTAGCACTTTGAACGTGCATACTAGTGAACGCAACGTAAATATTATCAATATATCTCATTTCTGTTTTTTTGTTTTCTGGTGGAGGCGACCACACATTTCGTTACAAGTGGAACTTCATTTATGTGTACTTGTTTTTCTCAGTTATGAAATTAATTGCACAAGTTCATACCTCAAGAAACACATAAATCAGGTTCCTCTGTATTCAAATTTGCATGTAGATTTATTAACCAATGAAAATGACTTGTTCTTGGCATGATACTATGATGAGACTACGGTTATATTCTTCCATCTATTACTATGACACTCTAACAAATGTTTGTTATCTATACATTCTTGCTCTGTGTTGTCATGTGGCATGAAAACATAATGTGGATTTACCATGTATTGTTGTGTTTTACTCGGAATGTGTTTCACTTCAGTATGTATTCGTCTGTGTTATGTTACATTATTACACACGTCATGTACTGATGCTCATACATGTATTTACATTATTCACTGGTTGCATTTTACTTGACGTTACTTCCACACATGATTTCCATCAGTGGTAATAACTAGCAATACTTATTTGATGTGTTTATGTACTGTACATAGATAGCTCATTTCAATGTAATACATATGCCGATTACAGTGAAACTTCATTTTTACATTTCCCAGTTGTATAGCCTACTGTTTTCAGTTAGTCTATAAAATTGTTAAATGTAGCTCATTGTACAATCTAACTACACATTGACATGTGATTTATTTTTTCTACTTTTCCATATTTAAAACTGGTCCCTTGAAAAGCATATGTTTATATGAAGTTACACTGTACTGTTCTTACTTGAACCAAAACAATTCTGAGGAGTTTTAGAATATCTAGATTTGGAAAGTCATTGTAGAATACAAGATGTGTTTCTTGCTGATACAATGAGGAAAATGTATTTTTGTCAGTTCACACTTGTATTATACGAACAATTTACAACCTGAAATCGAATAAATGTGTAATTCAGCTGTAACACGTAATGAACTACTTTTAGGCTACAATAATTCAACAAAACATTTGAACACGATTCACAGTTTTACATGGTTACTCACACCATCAATCTCTGAATAATTACCGAGTTACTCATTGGCACAGGAGTTTCATGTAAGACGCTTTCTTTGCGAAGTTCTCGGTTCAATTCCGGCCACCAAGGGACCTGACTGAAATTTTCTTTCGAGTTTTTTTCAACCGTACGGTGAATGCGGAGATTGAGCGATTCCTATGAGATTTATCTGAAGTTCTAATTGGCATCCCTCTTTCACTGTGACTGTTCATTATTTTCATGCCAATTTGCAAATTTGAGGGAGACACCTTTTTGAACCCGTTAGATGGTTGAACGTGAGAGTGAGAGTGGGACTATTCTAATAGTTAGTTGTCAAACTTGCGTGTGCGTTGCAGAGCTGATACCGCGGCCGGCCCGGTCTTGCGAGGATCCTCCTCTGTACCTGCGACTACGCATGGGCAAACCCATCAACAAGAAGATACCCAAGTCTACACCCATCATGTCCTACGGCAAGAAGAAGATGCGGCCAGAGTACTGGTTCAGCGTGCCGAGAAACAGGTGAGCCATGCGGATCATAGAAATACATGGTGTCTTAGATAATAATAACAATAATAATAATAACAATAATAAAAATAAAAATAATAATGATAATAATAATAATAATAATAATAAAAATTTAATAATTTAATAATTTAATAATGTTACACCCGGACATACATGTTACATATCACCAGTAACTCGAGTTCACATCCGGCTCTTGTTCTCGGGTTTCCAAATATTATGTAGTTTTAATTTTTATTATATAAAAATTAAATTAAAAAATAATAGAAGAAAAAACAGTGGATACAATACAAGGTACTAGTAATAATCTTGGTTGGGTCAACGACAGTAATATTTTAATACAAATAAAAAATATATATATATATATATATATATCTCGACCCCGTTTCCAACATTAATTATCGGGTAGGGGGGAGTAGCGAAGTACTCCATGTCTTGGGCTAATGAATAAATAAATCAAATAAATAAATAAATAAAGCAAATTATATCACTTTGTATTGTATCTTTTTTTGGATCTTTTTGTATCTTTTTCTGTATGAAAATTTAAATAATTATAGTGTTTGATACAAAACATTGATCCGTTTGTTCTCACAGTCATTTCCATGATTTTTTGTTTCCACTTTTATTTATTTATTTTTTTAAATTGTCACGTTAGTAGATGTTTATGCAGAGCGTCTCCAAGCCAAGAGAGTGAGCCTAATGATCGCGTCTGTCCTTGTGTCGTAGGGTGGACGACCTCTACAACCTGCTGCAGCTGTGGGTGCCCCAGCTGTACGGCGACCTAGACGACATGGACCTGACTGGTCGAGGCTATGAGCTGGTCGAGTCAGACACGGAGCTGTGGGAGGACGAGGGGGGGGAGACCAAGTCGTCGGCCGAGCACACTCCCGAGGGGGAGATAGGGGAGCTGACTCGCGAGTCATGGGAGGTGAGTCATAATACAAGCGTACTCTTTCTTACTCGTGTGGGTGGCTAATCTAAATTAGCAATATAATGTTTTGTTTTTTTTGTAATATCTTGAGACCTGTGTACAAAATTAATTAATTAATTAATTTTGAACAATTAATTAATTAATTTGATGTATAAAATTAATGTATTAATTAATTTTGCATATATAAAATTAATTTATTAATTATTAATGAACTAATTTTGTGTGTATAAAATTAATTAATTAATCCGTTGACACTATTTTGTATAAGCTGTTCATCTGAGCAAGTAGTGAAAGTACTTGAGCTGATATTGATGTATATCACTAACATTTATAAACACGATCTAGCAGTGTACTACATAATGTGTACATATTTTAACACAGTAAACTCACTGTAGGGCTATGTTTTTTGGTGATAAAAGTACATTACCAAGTATATAGTACTGGCATTTGATCTACTGTGCATATAAAAACATTCTTCATGTTCAGAAGTTGTGACGGTTAAAATGTTTTACGCAGCATTGTACTAGACGTGTAATTTAAATTATTTCAAGAATTGCACAGGATTATAAAATTGCGATAGCTACCTCTGCTCTTTGACTGTGCTACAGCTATTTAATCGTTGGCATGTTTTCATCTGAACTAACATTGTAATGTTTCTCAAAGTCTTGTGCATATTTTTGCTGCCACCTCTTACTATACAATTTGAAGCACTTTTTTTAATCAACCTCCAATCAACATCCCAGACAACTTTGGAGGAGGACTTTGCTATGCATTCTGTTTTACGATAAGCGCAAGATTTGCATGCCTCTTTTGTCTACAGCAGCATTATACGTAGAACTAACTAGGTGTTTTTTTTTTTGCATTTTCAAGGCTGCTGGTACTAGTTGTTGCGTTAGGGCGGCAATTATCGATAGAGGCGCTAATCACATTCATTCTATTCATGAATCATGGCATTTTACTTGGGCTGAAGTAGTCGTTTTAGCGAGAGCTCAGCAAGAGCTATAGATGGAATTATTCTGCTTGGCGGCCGACAACGTTGGACGTTTGACTTGGTTCCGTTACGGTGAGAGGTACTTTGGTAATCATCGTTGACCAGCCTTGAGCAAATGTAAACAAATTGTAAATGGTTATTTTTACTAGAAAAGTGAAGACCTGTCAAATGTTCAATTGTAAAGTCTATACACTAGTAAAGTAATTTGTTACTGTATGAAGACAAGTCAGAATCTATAAACTTAGCACTCTTTTTGTCACCTAGCTCTGTTTTAAATTGTTCTGGTTTTGGATATTAAAAAATAAAGAAAATAGGCAAAGTGTTTTTAGTTAGTAATGTGTAGGTCTACTTGATCTATCTAAAAAAAATATATTGTTACCATATGGTACTAAAATGTAGTTTTAATCCTCCAGTTTTGTTCTGTGGTCAATTGTTTTAAATTATTGGTCTGTATTTATCAAATTACCATTAAAGCATTACTAATGATATAATCTCCAGACTGTCATTAAAACTAAACGCAGTAGAACACGAAGGTAACGGAACCAAGCCTGAACGCAAACTTGTTTGGCCTTAAGAGACAGAAAGAGAGATAGCCAAGGAACGAGCTGGTCTCACAAGTGAATTGTTTAATCCCAAGGTGCTGAAGGCTCCGTACGTAAAACTCTACGGCTACCTGAGGACTCAAACGCAATCGGCCGAGGGAGAACACGACTCGGAGGAGGTTAGAACACGTTTAGACGAACCGAGCCGGCGGCAGGAGATTGGCCCCACTTCATTGTCGCGCACCATTTCATTGTCGCACACCTTTTCACACCCGTTAGGTCGAGAGCTTTCGTCGGGAACGATCCACGTTCGTTTCGTTTTGCCACAGACTGTCCACTGATGGGCTTTGACATTTAGGTCTAAAGTATTAATATCGTGGGCCATTTTGACATTGATGTTATTAAACATTTTTTAATTGTGCAAATGTCATCTTTTTGGGTGAATATGCTGCCAAAAATGGGGTATGGAAAATTGTTGACCAAGCAAATTAAAGAATATGGATTTGTTTCCATTTTCCTCCATATTATTGATTATTGAGTCTGTGTCGATAACAAAAATCACATATTGTGGCAAGTTCCTGTCGGAAGCTCCATCAGACTATTTATTTCTTTTACATGAACGTACCGATCTTCTCTATTCTTTCTGACAACCAGATTCTTTTACAACCACACGAATTTCTAAACACTTTTCTTCCTTTCTCTATTAGGTACTCTACATAGTATATAGGTATTAGAAACTGTTCATTTTTCAATAATTATTTCTTAGCAAATTAGCATCTTCTATGATCATTCTTGAATCAATTACTTTTTTAGACAGTGTAGTAATTGTATTGATTCCTTTTTTTTACCATCTTTCTTTCACTACATAATTTCACTCACATCAACATTACATTTCACACATTGTCTTCACACATCTTTCCACCCTTAGACGCACGGGCAAAGCTCTCTTGTTTGCGATCAAACAAATGCGTAATAATTCGTTGTTGAAAAAATCAGATTATTTTTTTATCACATTTAAATAAAATTAATATTAGGTACCAGTGAACATTTCCATTAACGGTTTCTACTAAATAATGCTCACAGACGCTTGCGCAACAACACAATACTGTACTTTGTAATCTTTCACTGTAGCTGATGCATTAGTTATTATCTACCAACTTTATTTAATAATATTTCTTGTAGAATGGGAGCTGCAGTAATCATTTTTGAGAGGAAGGGACTGCAATGTGCATGGGAATGGAATGTTCTATAAATTGTATTGGGTATTCATCGGTATTTAAAGTTGTTGACGTGTTGTGGTTTCAAAAATCAAAATCATTAAATTTTTAAGTAAGGGTGACTTCTTTTAGAAATATTGAACTACTAAATAAAGATAAAAACTTTAAAGTGGAGGAATTCGGGTAAAACATTGGTACAGTCTTCTTATTGAAACAGTACAACAGTACACTCAACTCTGCACAATTCTCTCTTACAATACCGCTTCTTCTCTCTACGCTATTCTCACACCTCTTCAAGTCTCTCTCTTCTCTGCACGTCTCCGTAAGTCTCTAATCGAGAGCGTCGTCGAAGCCCGCGAGAGATCGCCACTCTGCCACTCTGCCACTCTTGTTGCCGCTGGCTCGGTTAGCCCGATCGGTCCTAGTCGTGCCGGCCTGCGCTAGGCAGGCTCTCTGTCGTAGACTAGATAGATGTTGTAGACGTATTGTCGCACCTCACCACTCTAGAGTAGAACCGGCAGTGATTGGTGGACGCTTACGTCTCAAGCGATGCGGCCACTACGACCTTCCCACTTTCATGTGTAACCTTCTTAAATAAAAATAAATAAATAAATTCACATTTAGAGTCTACCCACTCAGTAACAAAACTGATTTTCAGTGGGGGACTTTAGTTTAAACCGACTAAACCAACCCTGTAGGCTCTGAACACCATCAATGAGTGAGCGGTAACCAATCAAAGATCGATATTTCAAATCATACAAGTCTTATTGATAATGCAACAATATTCTAGATTGCAAAAAATAACTGCTATATGTCTATATTACAAGTTCTTAATTTCCATGAATGTAAAAAATAATTTACAGTATGGGGTGCAGGCATATTTTACTTTATGAGTTTTGAAAATAAGAGTGCAGCTATTATGTAATGCATAGATTTTTAGCTGAAACTATTGAGCACTTCTTAAAAATAGTTTTTCTATTCATACATAAATATTTAAGATCATTCATGCTACATTTGGCAAAAATGGAGCTGAAATAACCTTTCTTCAGTTTGACTGTGCATTGTTTGTTGTATTTTTTGTTCAGTATAATTTCCTTTGAAATGTCGTGCTATTAAATTGGTTAGAGTTTTTCTTTAGGAATACCTTCCTAACAACATACATAGTCATATATTTGGGACAACGCAGGCATTTATAATGTATGTTAACGACTTAGAACGCACTTGTCTAGTTTATTTATCAACATCATTCACACTTATCTATGTGTTGCGTCTACGTTTCTCTTTCTCTCGGAATTACTCGTCAGGACTTTGTGAGTTTTCTATCGAGATATCCAGACAGATCCAATTATTTCTACATTGGATGTTGAAGATGTGATGAAGTAATGCAGTGCTCATCAATTTAATATACATGACACAACAAATTAATAAATATGATATAAGTAGCCAGTTTGAACTTGTATTTACCAGCTAGAATCAACAGAAGTTTTTTTTATTTTAGCACTCGAGTGTCAACATAGATAACAGAAAAAGTATGACATTTAACATTTCTTATCTTTGAACAGCAATTAAATTAAAAACATTGGGAATCATGCAGGGCTTAATATTATCAAGGTCATGGAAAAGATGAAAAAGTATCGCACTTGGTAGAAATCAAACGATTTCAATAGTAGTAGAAATCAAACGATTTCAATAGTATCATCTGAAAATGTCTGATTTCATTCAAACCATACATATTATATTTGGCATCCTTTTTTTTGGAGATTATCTGTAGCTCTTTATAATATCTTGCCTGGCATTATTCCAAAACTTTGATTTTATGCTGTTTACAGATACGAAAAAATGTGAACTCTTTAAGATTTATTTACGTTGTACCCAAAAACAACTACAGAAATGTGAATACAAAATTTAATTTTTTCATTAAAAATAAAATATGTTTGTAAATCCAATGAAAGTGGAAGGTCGTATCGCAGGCGATACCAAAGCGTTCGTTTAGTGCGTGGTCGCGTCCACCAATCCCCGGCATCTGGATGTTGCACCTCACCTATCCTGCATTCGGCGGAGACGAGCTAGTCGCTAGGATGCTTAGTCGTTGCTAGGACGACGGAACTAACCGTTAACACTAGTTGGTACCTACGCTTGCTGTCTTCGGTTGGACCGTACTAACCTTCCAACGCATTAACGCTTCGTTTGTTGTATTCGATGTTTGCTTTTCAGGGGTGTAAAATATCTTGACAAGGTAAGTCTTCTGTGGATGTGGTAATATTGAATGTGACATTATGATGAAATGTATTTAACATGTTTTGAATTCCGATGTGCATGAAAAAGATAACGTATGTTTATTTTGTCGTATAAAAGCGACTGTGGCATTTCTTCTAAAGTGCAACAATGTCTTAGGTCTGTAAACCTACTACAACACTGTGTGAAAGTGTATTGATGGGACATCTGGCGACTCTTTAGTGTCGTCGGAATTGGTTGGAAGTTTGGCAATGTAGTGCGAGAATGGATCTGTCGACACGATTTGGAATGGCGTGATACTTCGTGCTTACGTTGATTTAACGTGACGACTTCATCGAACTGTGATTAGTCTCGGGCATGTAACGGTAGAGAATTTATAGTCGGATTTTACGCAATTTGTGTCAATACGAACGAGAAAAAGCCTTCGTTTAGGTCTTTCTGGACAGTACGAGTGAATTGCTCCGCCTAACGTGCGTTAACTAAGACATTTCTTCAGTGGAAATTCACAAATTCCATAAAATCGACTCGCAGGTACTTAAATGTTCGTCTTACTTTTAATTTAATCGACACAAAATATTGGTCACTGGGTCGTATACATTTTTTTTTTTACACGAATATACCATTATTCTTTTTCATTCAGTACAAATTAATGTTCGATTAGGTTTTTTTGATATATTATACGTACTAGTAAAAAGTTGAGGAAGGCTGAAATAAGTATGTCATTTTTAATGAGCCATTACGAGTGAACGAACTCGTAACTGATAACGATTTCAAAAGCATTTGTCCGTGACTGTAAAATGTTACGCACATTGTTGTGGATGCATATACTACTGATTGCGGGTATCACTGCCTAGCGCAATCAACTGTGTGTACGTGAATGAGGTATTGTAGCGTGGAATGTGGTTTTTGCGCGATCCTAGTCTCACACATCTAAATATGAGCTCAACATTAGACTCGATCAAGATGTAAACTATTATTGCATTGCGTATGTTATGACTTGTGTAATAATTGTGTTTATTCTACTGGTCAACCTGTTAACAGTTACTTTGGAGACGTCAAAGCAACGAATCACGTTATAAATGGCATAACTTTCACACTGCAAATCAGCCCTTTATCTCGCACAAATTCATTCATCAAGTTATACGGTCGCATTTTTCACATTTCCTATGCTTCTATATCTAGGCAACCCTGTTCCATTCTATTGTCCTGTCCACCAATAATGTGTAGTATGTCCTCATTCAAGTACATATTATCCATTGTGCATCCAATATCCACTGGTCGAACGAAGCAAATGTGCTCGGGAAAGCGGAAGTCAAGTGCGCCTATTTTTAGTAAATTAATTAATTGACGTTTTCCCGGTAAATAAAAACCACCATGTTACGTACATACATAGGCTACATAGCGTAGTGTTCGATTGTAATGCGCACTCGCTCGACAAATGAACAGGAAACACGTTCCTGCAGGAAGTATATACGGACTGAATTAATTGTGTGAACTACGCGAGAGCGCACCGCCATTGAATTCTGCGAGCGATAATAAATGAACTAACTCGAACGAAACCCTTTTAACTCCGTGGCCGTGTCACACACATGTCTGTGCTTTTGTCTGGCGTAGAGAACGTTTTTACATCGATCGATGCAGTATTGCAACAATCAATCAAAGTTATATAACAGGATGCATTACCAAACAGATAATAGTAAAACTATGTCAACTGTTAGCAAATAATTTTTATCTAAATCAGTTTGTGAATAATCGACAGCTAGGACGTCGGTCTTTTAGGCGCCTCTTACGACACGCAGAGCTGCCCTGGACCAATGCTTTATGGGCTTTCTATATAGTGAATCGCTCTCAAGTTTCTTCTGATCCACATTGATGGCTATTTTGTGTCAAATGTTTATACATCCACTTGCTTTGCTTGCGTAACCTAGACCCGCCAGTTGACACTGTTGCTTCGCTCCAATTTCACCCGGCAGATGTATTTCATTTAGATTTATATCTGCATATCAAACGTTGTGGATGGATTTATTGTCGTGTTTTCAATGAAACATGTAAACATTATTCATCAAAACACACATACAGATAAACTGTACATTGTGTCAACCCATCTGATGCAATTAACGTAGCGAGTCTTGCGTTTTCCTCTTAATTGAATGATATACAGGCAATTAGCAGATTCCAATATAGAAAACAATAACATATACATTATTATTCTAGAAGATCGTAAAAAGAAACGTGGTTGAGGGAGTAGGTGCTATATTGAAAAGTAAAGCATACAGTATGAAGAAATAACCAAACGCAGGATTTTTCCAATTATTTAAAATGTAATTTGATTACTTTTGTCTCGTATAGTTAAAATTGAGTTGTGAGTTGGTTAAAAGCTTCACAGAGAAGCGAGTAAACGTGTTATATATTTCACCGGGAGTAGGCTACGTGGGTACTGTCAATCTCTTCACACGTACTGAATAGTGAGTCCGATTATGTATTGTCATGGTTGACGTGAGCTGTGGGTACATCAGCTCAGCTGTCTGTATTGTATGTTCGCCCTTCGTGATGCGACGTATTGTATTGTATTATATTGTATTATACACTTTATTGTATTCCGTGGAGCGCGTCGGTCAAGGTCGCCTAGAGGTCACGGAGAGGTCATTGCGAGGGCGGGTATGCGCAGTAAACACGCAAACAAACATTCATTTATCTTGTCTGACTTTCCGTTGAAATCAAACTTTATCTGCCCGTTTTATGCTACTTTTGTAAATGTTGTTCATGTTGCCAATTCTTGGACTATTTTGTATAACAACTCTCCATTTTTCACTCTTTTCTGTCGGTTTTTTCACTTCTACATATCCCTTACAAACGCATATTCTGGATTATCTGTTGCAGATATTCCCATCTTGGTCTGTCTCCACTATTTTCCCCTTCATCTTTCCCTTCAATTATAATATATTCTTCGTCCCTCAAATAATGTCCAACTGAACGATCCCTTATTTCATTAGTTAAATTCTTCCATATTTGTTTGGCGTTGTAGATTGGCTGGTTAAAGACCACAGGGCTCTCCGCACTCTTTTTTTCGATTTGATGCATCTGCATCGAGATATGATATGATAAAATCTTCAATCTTACGCGTTGCCTATATATAGTAAACCACGTCTTTTGCGTTCTAGGTTTAAATCCTGGCTTGGGTCTAGTTTGTCATGTGCATGGCGTGTTTACTTCTTCAGATATCATCGTCTCGATTGGCAACGAAATACAAAACCATGCAACTATAGTACCGTGCGATCGCTCTGATTGGTGCAAGTGCACTCGTATGCAACGAAATACAATATACAGTTTCTTATCAAACGCGACCCGCAGTTAATATTCCTTACAGCTCGTATAAACGCCATTGTTCCCGTGTTGCCGGGGCTCTTGCACGGCGATATGGCTATTAGTGGCCACGTCAGTCAGTTGTACAAGTATCAAGGCGACAGAACGTTGTGGAGGTCAACCAATGACCTGCTGCTGTTGCACTGGCGGGAAATGTCAGGGTGACGTCGTGTTCTATAATATAGTTCCCTGCGATCGACTGCAGCTCTGTCTTGTGTTGAATCGTACGTATTGATTCTGTATTAATTGATAAATACAAGAATTAGTGGCAATTTAATGTAATTGTGGTAATTTAATTGACGGAGAAGGGATGAAAGGAAATCGGATAGGTATACCGATTCGTAACCTCCCCCCGTTGAAAAGTACCAAAGTTTGTGCGTGCCCATCCGAAAGGACGGTGTAACTTTGATGTCATGTAGGTTCCTCCACTAATCTGGACAGTTGACGAAAAGAACGAAGTTTTCAAACTCGCCAATCTGCTCCAGAAGCAACGGTAACTATAGTGTTCCTGAAAAGAGTGATTATCCTCTCTCTTCCTGACCTAGCCCGATCTGGAATCAGCTAAGAGACCGTATATATAGCTAAACCGTTGGTAAACACCTTGGTTTGTTCTTGTACCGACAGATGTACCATTATGGAGTCGTGGAAGCAAAGGTGGAAGGATTGGAGGAAAGGGACAAACGGACGACTTTATAGGAATTGGCAAATGGGAAGTCCTCATTTCGCCTCTTCTTAGTATTGGTAGAGTCACTCTGGGCCAAATTCTACCCCAGATCCAGAGAGGGAGGATGTTACCAACTACAAATTTATCGTAGATATTTAAAAAAAATACTCTATTGCGTATATTGTGTATACTGTCGCGTGGACGTGCCCGCTCGTTCAGTCAGCGTGCCCGCCTCCCATTCATTCGTTCACCGCCTTGTCTATTGTATAAGCCTAGGCAGGCGAAGAAGATTACTTTTAATTGTTTTGAAAACATCTCGTCGTCGTTGTTCGTCGGTGTTGTCCGGAAGCTGTTTGCGCTGTCACGCGTCTACACTCAACCTACACCGACCGGTAGATAGACTCATCATAGACGTGGCTTGGCTAGCTCGCAGCGCCCTTCTAATATTAGACAGACACCCAGTCGGTCGGTGTAGGACAACACACACAAGACCTGTCTTAGTCAGTCCCGTGTGCGTGTGTGTATCGGATATTGTTGTTGTGGTTTCGTGTTGTGAGCTAACAATATCATGGCGAGTGTGTCGCGGAAGAACAATAATGCTGCTGCGTCCGTAAGTGTTGCTGTTCTATTGTTTATTGTATTTGCTGTGGGTGTTGTATTAGGTCCGTAGGGATCACGTCAAATTGGTCATTTAAGGTTGGAATTCATATTATTTACATATAGATACTGTTATATGTTGAGTTATACAGTACAAGTTGAGTTCAGTACAGTATGAGGTGTAGACCTAGGGGCACCCATTGTTACCAAGGTAACAGTTGTTTGCATGTTATTTCCCATCAACGAAACAAATCCATAGCAACAATGGGTGCCCCTAGGTGTAGGGGCCGACACAAATTGTTCGTATCTTTAAAGTGACATTCAATGTCAACATTTTGGAATGTTGCGGGACTAGATATTACCAAGATCTTCTAGATGTCATGATAAAGAAAAAGATTAAAAATGTATTACGTTTTGGATAGAAAATTTGAGGTATTGTTGAAATTGTGTATTTTTATCCGAAGAAAATCAATGTTGTAAACATGTTTTTGAGAATGATAATAGCATGCATTTTAGTTATAACAATGTTATGGTAACAAGTTGTTCAGTAGAAACAGCTGTCCTCGGCTTTTTTAAATCTATAAAAATATTCACAAAACTATTCCACAACAAAAACGTTCCCTTGTCAACAAGACGACATTTGTAGATCCCGGCAGTGTAAAATCTTCTTGCCTTGATGTCGATGCCGGTATTGTAACCGACAACCTCTCGAATCACAGTCCGGTGTGTTACCGTATAGCTAGCGTCGAGCGACCGCTGTATAGATATAGGAGTGAGTGAGTATAGATTATAGATACGTGGAGGTAATAGACATTATAGATCGAATGGCAGTTATGTCCGCGAGGTCATATGAAAGGTCATCATCCCAGCATTCGCCATGCGCTATAAAGAACTGAAACATTGTCGGGTCAAGGTTGTAGTGGCGGGAATCGAAGCCGGACCCTCTCCAATCAGAACCATTGACCACTAAGCCACATCCTTACGTACGTCATAATAATTCAACATATAAAATAATTGTGTATATATGTAAACAATATGATAAATTAAAATTAAAAACACGACGGGTTATTCCGCCACGTCGTTGACACTAACTTGGCATAATGTCGACGTTTCTGGATCACTATGGATCCTGTCATCAGGACAACTCACCTAGTAGTGATCCAGAAACGTCGACATTACGCCAAGTAAGTGTCAACGACGTGGCGGAATAACCCATCTTGTTTTTAATTTTAATAACTCGGGCCACGAAAGCTTAAGTGTTTTAATATGATAAATATAAACATTGGGGGATTCCCGACGATCGGAATCGAACCGGCGTCCTGTTACGTCACACGTCACAGTGCACCACCACTTGGCAACGCTGTCGCATCGAGGTCGTGCACATTCTAATCTTAGTTGGTCTATTTGCGTCGTTTAGTTGTGTCATTTCATTCAAGACCTCTTTATGTGCATCATCCACCTTAAGGCGGTGTTGCCAAACTCAACCGCGCGACACCGGCCGAGAGATGGCACCACCGTAGGCTACTCGCTTGACCTTTACCTAGGTCGTGGTGCAGGCGCGTGAAATGAGCATCGTTACGAGTGGCTTAACCTAACCCTACTTCCGTCGTGTTGTGTTGTGAACCGCACATGCAGGCTTGTTTTCGCATGTTGTGCGCAACGTGTTTATTATGAACTGTTCTTGTTTCGGGTCGTTAATTATATTTTTCTTAACGATGTCGAAACAATGGAGTGATTAACACACACACACCTTTTAGTGTGCATTAATGGTGTGTTTTATTCTTACAATTTAAGTGGTTACAATTGAATTGATTTTAAATATCTGCACGTAATTTTCCATTAGAAGTGCAAGAAACCCGCCCTCATGTTCAAGGTTTTAAAGAATAAAAATAGATGCCGAAGAATGATAATTTGAAAATAATAAATGGCGACCATATAATGATGCGGCCATGACAGTTGAATGTCTGGTTCCTGGCTCACGTGGCGCATTCTATCGGGCGTTGCGTGCGATAACTATAGCCCAATGCGTGTGCGGATCGAATGATGGATGGAATGACATTGTTTTGGTGATTGTGTCTCGATTGATCTTCGCGGAGATGTCGATCTGATGTTTTAGTGATAGGATCTACCTAGGTTGTTGTCTTCATCGTCGTCTTGATTGGCTAGATTAGGCGTCTCGATTCATTCAAGCTTCTGGAGTCGATGAACGTCCGAAAATCAAGATAATTTGGTTTCACATGTTTGTAAGAGTTATATAGAGTTTATAGACTCATATCTATACTGAATAGAATGAAGGTGCATTAGGGTACCCAATGACATAGAATCGCTAGGTTGACAGTTGGACGGTTGGGACCCATACCATTTTTTTTTTATAGAAGCGATTTTGAATTGGAAAACCAAACTGTGGTGATGATTTATTACTGAATTCACTTGATTTTGTTAATTTTAAATCGATTCATGAATACATTTTTGGAAAATCTTTTAAACTAACGCTTATGTTAACTATAATTACCTGTAGCATTTCCGTGCGATAATACAACTGTAAAGTTTCTTTAGGATAAGGAAGTAATCATGTCAAGCATATTCCGATAAAAGTTACTTCTGTACCCATTCGTTCTGGGTCAAGTAGTTAGTTTCTTGTACTCCTAAAATCCAGTATAGAGTATCCAATTCACGACGGCCTTGTCATTAGCACGGCAGGTCTTGGCGTTGTGGAGTAGGCATTGACATTACCTATTATTACGATGATAATCATTTAATTTGGTATTATGACATATGTTCAATCGGATCCATACACTCAAATCCCGCCCCGAGCGATGTCAAGAGTGTGTAAAGACTAGGGATGACATCGGGTATCCGGGTATCCGGGTTACCCGAATCCAAAAACTACCCGAATCCGTTCTAAGGATTCGAATCTTGTTTTGGTACATTTTTAGTTGAATTGTTGTATGCTTCAACAATGCGCCAACAATGGTGATAACAAAATGACTTGTTTCCATTCAAAAAAATACTTTCCCGCTCCGTTATGTACCCATAATCGGCTTGATTAAAAGAAGACTAAGCCTATTTTATGTGGTGTGATTGCTGCGGGCAAGTTCTGGTTTGCCTGTGTTCCTACTGGCTCTCGGCCTACACCTACCGCCGTCATTACTGGCTGACAGAACGCACGCTGGCACCTTCTGCCACGGGCGGTCAATGGCCTTCAAATAACATGTTGAGCGACGTGATTTACACTTCTAGGATTCGGGTTACCCGAATCCTTGAGGGGCTGGAATCGAATCCCGATTTTACTACCCGATGTCATCCCTAGTAAAGACATCAACATACCGACCAGTCCGCCTTGGTTCACATCTGTTAATATTGGCGGAAGTCGTCAACGTTAAGATCCCGGGTGATCTTGAGGTTCTACAGACCCGGTTTCACATCCCGGTAGGTTGGCAGCGAGCAAAGACACTCACACTTTGTTTGAGCTACTCTGCTCTGCTCTGCTCTGCTCTGCTCTGCTCTGCTCTGCTCTGCTCTGCTCTGCTCTGCTCTGCTCTGCTCTGCTCTGCTCTGTTCTGCTCTACTCTGCACTGCTCTGCACTTCACTGCTCTGCTCTGCTCTGCACTGCTCTGCTCTGCTCTGCTCTGCTCTGCTCTGCTCTGCTCTGCTCTGCTCTGCTCTGCTCTGCTCTGCTCTGCTCTGCTCTGCTCTGCTCTGCTCTGCTCTGCTCTGCTCTGCTCTGCTCTGCTCTGCTCTGCTCTGCTCTGCTCTGCTCTGCTCTGCTCTGCTCTGCTCTGCTCTGCTCTGCTCTGCTCTGCTCTGCTCTGCTCTGCTCTGCTCTGCTCTGCTCTGCTCGGCTCTGCTCTACCCTGCTCTGCTCTGCTCTGCTCTGCTCTGCCCTGCTCTGCCCTGCTCTGCTCTGCTCTGCTCTGCTCTGTTCTGCTCTACTCTGCACTGCTCTGCACTTCACTGCTCTGCTCTGCTCTACACTGCTCTGCTCTGCTCTGCTCTGCTCTGCACTGCTCTGCTCTGCTCTGCTCTGCTCTGCTCTGCTCTGCTCTGCACTTCACTGCTCTGCTCTGCTCTGCTCTGCTCTGCTCTGCTCTGCTCTGCTCTGCTCTGCTCTGCTCTGCTCTGCTCTGCTCTGCTCTGCTCTGCTCTGCTCTGCTCTGCTCTGCTCTGCTCTGCTCTGCACTGCTCTGCACTGCTCTGCTCGGCTCTGCTCTACCCTGCTCTGCTCTGCTCTGCTCTGCTCTGCCCTGCTCTGCCCTGCTCTGCTCTGCTCTGCTCTGCTCTGCTCTGCTCTGTTCTGCTCTACTCTGCACTGCTCTGCACTTCACTGCTCTGCTCTGCTCTACACTGCTCTGCTCTGCTCTGCTCTGCTCTGCTCTGCTCTGCTCTGCTCTGCTCTGCTCTGCTCTGCTCTGCTCTGCTCTGCTCTGCTCTGCTCTGCTCTTCTCTGCTCTGCTCTGCTCTGCTCTGCTCTGCTCTGCTCTGCTCTGCTCTGCTCTGCACTGCCCTGCTCTGCTCTGTTATGCTCTGCTCTGCTCTGCTCTGCTCTGCACTGCTCTGCTCTGCACTCAGAAGTCCCTCGTTGACAACCGCTCGCATTCAAATCAAGGTCCACACAGGATCGTTAACCTTCTCGTATAGTCGCGTCGATAGCCTCGATGTATAACTAGCATTGATTATAAGTGATTTTTAATGGAGCCGTTTAAAAAGCTATCTTCATGTTGGGGTTGCTTTGCTGTCACGTCACATCACCTGCCCCCCCGAGATATCTAAAAACAATTAACGCGACAGTAAAAAGTTAACTATATCGGGGTCAGGAGTTTTTTTCACATCATCGATGAATATTATAATGTAGCCTAACATTATGTCGATAAAGTGTTTTTTAATTGTAGTGTTTACTGCCAGTGCCGCATATTGTCCCACTTTATGCTGGTATAGCACAAGGTCTACTTGATCTCCGCCTAGTGGAGGCTCGTCGAACCTCTATGTCGGGTCGTCGCAACCCCTACCACATTGTTAAAAAAACACATGTTAATCAAATGGTATAGATACATTAAAAATTAAATGATCTCTCAAAATAAATGTTAATACATAAGCTTGTTATTCTATCCGTATGAGAGGGAGAGAGATACGCGTACAGTAATTCGGGAAGTACGGTTGATGGAATTCCCGCTCAGAGCGCTGAGAATCGCGGGTTGCCTACGCGCTCTCAGTACGGGGTATGGGGTTGGGTTGAGGCAGCTGCCGCGCGGAGCGCTGAGAAGGTGTATCACGGGTTGCCTACGCGCTCTCAGTACGGGGTATGGGGTTGGGTTGAGGCAGCTGCCGCTCGGCGCGCTGAGAAAGTGTATAGCGGGTTGCCTACGCGCTCTCAGTACGGGGTAGCAGGGTTGAGGCAGCTGCCGTGCGGCGCGCTGAGAAGGTGTATCGCGGGTTGCCTACGCGCTCTAAGTACGGGGTAGCAGGGTTGAGGCAGCTGCCGTGCGGCGCGCTGAGAAGGTGTATCGCGGGTTGCCTACGCGCTCTAAGTACGGGGTAGCAGGGTTGAGGCAGCTGCCGTGCGGCGCGCTGAGAAGGTGTATCGCGGGTTGCCTACGCGCTCTAAGTACGGGGTAGCAGGGTTGAGGCAGCTGCCGTGCGGCGCGCTGAGAAGGTGTATCGCGGGTAGCCTACGCGCTCTCAGTACGGGGTATGGGGTTGGGTTGAGGCAGCTGCCGCGCGGAGCGCTGAGAAGGTGTATCGCGGGTTGCGTACAGGCTCCAAGTAAGGCGCACTGTCGGTGGTGGCGCGGCAATATTTAAATAGTTTAAAAGACTAAGAGGGTATGGGGATGCCCACAACCCTAGACTGGCCATCCTATCCTGTCATGGGACAGGTATACTGCATTAAATTGAATAGATTAAAGTGTGTCTTTACTCTTTATAGCAGGATACAAATGTTGATTGTGCATTTTGTTGCGGATAAGATGATAGTCCAGTAGGGGGAGGTTTATGCCCACGGTAGACACCGACCCCTGACCTATATCTACCGCGGCAACGAAGACGAGGGGGTGCGCAATGTTTTCCGACCTAATAGTACACCGATACGCGTCTGATATGGTAATAATTTGTAGGTCAACTAGCGTACAATGAATGCTAGAGAGCCCTTGCCTACCTATATCGTACATGTATGTATTATAATAATATGCCTTTCACTCGCGACAAACCGAGTCAGTCACCGCCCGCAATTAACGTTGATATGTACACACACACCACGGTCGCTACTGGTTTTAACCCCGCGCACTCTGTAGATTAGAAGTTGCAAGCCGCTTAAGAGTCTGTGGGAGTCATGTAGCTCAAAAGCTTTTCTCTTCATATCTTTTAAACAAATTTAAAATCGAAATTGGGGGTAGATAGCGTAGCTAGATATAATCAAGATGTACAGATAATGAACCAAATATAATATGCAACATTAATTACGTTAGGATTTAATCCGATAACCGAGATATTATTGTCTTGTCGGATTTTATCCAAACGTATAATTAATTTGGCATATATTTATGTCGTTATCTGTGGATCCTGATAATATCTAGGTGCGGTATCTACCCACAACATCGATTTTAATTGTTGTTTTTAAGATACGAACAGAATATTTAAAATTTTCGCGCTAAAGTTTTGTATTGACTAGAGGAGAATGACCCGGGTGTCCACGGCCCGGTGACCGTAAATAGAGTTCAAATGTCAAAACATGTTAACAATTAATATTATCAGTTGGAATTGTTAATAAATACACCGTCTAGGGCTCTAGGCATATAGTATGCCTGCGTTGATTGTGAATACACCCTATAAGGAAAACAAATTCGTTAGAAATGAAAGGTTTCACTTATGTAGATGAGTTCTTTGCTAACGGGCCCTTAAATAATAAAGTTTTTTGTGTAAAGTTGCGTCTCTAGAGCGCAAGAAACGACCTCACCAAAGCGTGTAATGCCGCAAGCAGCGGAAAATACGTTTTTCAAGGTAGAATCCACGATGTTTCGCGGTATAGTTAGTTCTTCGAGCGCCACGCGAAGTATTTCGCGCACTTCTCGTCGTCTCGCGCATTTTTACCGGGAATATCGAGAACCCACGGCCGCGGTGTCACGCACTCTCACGAGCGCGGGTTCGACTCACAGTCTCTGTTTTACAACTGACTGTCCAGTTAGTGTACATAAATAAACTAATGCCATGGTCGACCTCTACACCTAGGGTCACCCATTTTTGTTATGGATTTGTTTTGTTTATGGGAAATAACATGGAAATTGGAAACAACTGTTATCTTGGTAACAATGGGCGCCCCTAGGTGTAGGGGCCGACTATGAATTCCAACCTTAGTGTGTAACAATTTTATGACCCAAAGAAGTATTTTATTTATAACAAATACTTACACAACTTTTTTTATGGAGTTAGAGAGAGTTTGTCAATTTGTCGAAAGACAGTAGGGTGACAGAAATAAGTCTGAAAGAAAGAAAATGCTGTCTTAAGCTTTGCGGCTGGCTAATACTGATTTTATTGATGCCCAAGTCTTGGTGGCAACACCTCTTTACCGAAAACAGTGTATTCTTAAGTATATATTTGTTTTAATATTGAAAATTTATTTTGAAGTAGAAGCGGAAAGGTTTTATCGAAAATCCATAAGCGAAGAAATTACACCATGAACTCATTGTTGTCGAATTTTGAGACGTTTTGCCCCAGATATCATCATCGTCATAAGCGGTTGCAACAAGTCTCTAGAATTATACCAAATACAATGAAGGAAGGAATGACATTTGTTTTCGTCTAACTAATCACTGCCACTCAACTGTGACGCTTCGACCTGTCATGTTTGTTTCCAATAATCGTAACTATAACTAATGCCCTTATATGGGCTGCCCAAGTCGTTAGCGCATCGAAAACAAATTAAAACAATCGTCAGGATAACTAACGTATGTATTTACCGGACGAGCGCTCGGCCGGTTTGTCAAATGTTGTGACATTTAACAGTCGTTAAGACAGTAGTATATTGAGCGGTCAGTCTTGACCGAGTCAAGTGTAAAGATGACGGGTGCATTTCCGGGTCAAGATGAGGGTGGTTTGATGGCTTTTTACCTCCGTCGTTCTCCTGCCGCTACTGGTAGGTCGGCGGTAAACCAACGGGTACTTTTCGTAACCAAAATAATAATTAATTATACACAGTTTCAAAAGTTGTAAGTTTTTGCTTGAAAAACATAAATTTTATTGAAACTTACGAATGCTATAATATTTTCATTGCCTTGCAACACTTTTCTAGCATTATTGAGTGCAATTTTTAACCGTTTAGAAATCCTGCTTTGCTCGGGGGGTTCGACGCCGCAAAGCTTTACAAAGATCCACTCGGAGATGTACGGGCAGCAACTTTGCCGGGACCTTTGACGGGACGAACTTTGCGCTGTATACCTCTTTGTTGGGAGTTGGCTCTCCCAGGAATTCAACTCGCCCGTGTATAGGATCGTGGTCAAGAGATTGACAATGATGAAATGTGGAGTTAACGAATGTAAACAAGAACGAAGAGGGGAAGCTGGAAGGTCATCAAGCCTTATAAATGTTCTTTTTGAATATGAAATGTATTTGGCCATGCTTTAATGTAACCCTTAATATTAAAAAAAAAAAAAAAAATGGTGCGTGAGCGCCTCTTTCGTGGACACCGAGCGCGGTCACTACGCGTGTGTTTAATCTAGACGAAACACGACTGACTTTCTTGCGTTTAAACATGTTGCGGTAATGTTGGCCGGGAGTGGGCTACCTTCCGCGTCGTCTCGTCGGCCGCGGGGCGACACCCAAAACTAGATCGGATGCTATAATAGCGTGGCTAATCTGTCTACTCTATCTGTATGTGTATCACCTTGTAGAAAGTTATATCAAGAAAGGTCCCGGGCTCGGTCTGTGATATTGTCGAGGCACCTTCACACCGGCAACGTTTACACTCAAGTTCTAATATTTTGTTCGAAAAGCTTTAGAATTGACGGGTTTTGTTTGTATTTTAAAATAACATTCAAAATCCCAATTTTGTAATGATGCGGTCCTAGATATTATCAAGATGTACAGTTATTCTCAAAAAAGGACTTACACAGCTATTCCCTTTGGATCAAATTAGCCAATTTGAGATATTATTGAAATTGTATCATTTTTCCAAAGAGAATCAATTTCGTATCCTTTTCTTTGAGAATGTCTCTAGATCTTGATTATCTCTAGACCCGCACCAATGTGGATTGTTATAATGAATGTAATGTACGCATGTAAACTACGCCTTCAATAAGTTTTTACCGAACACTCTTCAAGCTAATCGCCAGAACTCGACTTTATTGACCCCGTAATAAATGATCTATTTCCTCATGTTTGAGCGGGAAAACCCTCTAGTGAGAGGTCAAGAAAGGGGCAGAAGTAATTGCTTGATACGAAGTCGTATAGCGAGATAAGCTTGGTCCCTTCTGTTCTTTCATTTGGCAATGACGTAAAAGTATTTGCCTTTCCCATTCATTCTCAAGGAACAACTAAAGATGGTAAAAACTATGTGTCTTGGAATAACCCAAACTGACAAAAACATCATTGCTAAATGTTGACTATACCAAACGGGGTCACTTTACTGACTTTACAATTTAGTGAGAGAAACAAAAACAAAGATTGACCATTGAACTAAAAGTGATAGCGTGCGGTGTTATTTACTGCATCGTCCGTCATCGTCTCAGTTAGCCTCGTTGCATGGGTTAATTAATTCATTCTTCGAAGTGTTAATTACACGTTATAACGCCGCTATAAATATTTCGAAGAATTTACAATCGTGAACCTTTCCAGGTCGCTAGGTACAAGGTTGTACCATTCGCTTTGATTATTTATACTATAGATAATCTAATCGAAAATAATATAATCACATTGTTGAAGTATCACTAAATAGCAGGGCTTCTTTAATAGAATTAATAGGGTTTTTTTTTAAGAAATTCATAAAAAACCGAAGAAGATGTCACTCGATCAACATACCAAGTGATTATTTTAAAATTCGGCAAGAATATCGAAATTATTATTTATACGATGGATAACCTTCTTATCGCATCATATCGATGGCGTTCTCGTTCGACTATAATATCGATAGCAATACACTCATCACATAGGGCATGCGTATTATGACACTGTCATAGCGTATTATGACGTAGCCTCCTCGTTAAAGTTACCGATGAACGCGTCCTTAAACTTGAACTTTTGTCCGACGACCGCTCGGCTCGAGAAAGTTTGTCCTCCCACGAATGAATCCACCGCCTTGGAATCAAGTTGATCGCGGGGGCGGTGTGACTCGTGAGCTCGGCCGTCCACGTAGCCGAACCAAAGCGGTTAGGTCAGTACTGAGGTCTTTGGCCGAGTACGCCCAGAGTACACTCGGAAGAAGCGAAGCACTTTGATTTGAAGATTTGTTGTTTAACGACGTACTCGACAACATTGATCATTTGACGTCAGGAGGTGTATGGAGGAAAGGGACAAGTAGGACGTAAAGGAGAGGGAAAAAATGGAAAGGGGAGGACGTAGACTGCTTTTCAACTGGCTTCTAAGGGTTGGCAAAATTTATATTAAAAATGTAATGTTACATAAGAAATTCTCTTTTCAGCACAAGTTGCTGCTATATAGTGTATGGTTAGGATTAACTTCCGTTTAAATACTTTGGTAAAACCGGGCCTATATCCCAATATTTGGATTATTACAAAGAAATCCACGGATAACTGTAAAGATTGTGTCGATCGAACCGTCATCTTCCAAGATAATATCTAGCCTCGAACCTCGTGTCTATAGAAAAGAACACGTTTCAAATTACATCATAACTATAATAACAATAATTTTAATCGAGTTACGTAAGCAAGTGTGAACCGGTCTCGTATAAACGTTATCTTTAATTACAGGTAGCTAGTTCTACATCGATTGTCTAATTGTATTCCCGGTATAGCAGCCAGCCACTCAGCCAGTCGGGCAGTGAGTGCCTTAAAGGGATATACACACACGTATGCACGAGGCTGCCGATATAATAAACCAATCTCCTAAACCCACCGCCCTAGAAGTGTCTCGATCGTGTCAGTCGGTCCGCAGCCTTCTATAATAGCAGTTGCTTGCTAACCAACAACATTCGATCTACTACTACATTGTGTATAATATACTGCTGCTCTGCGCTGTTCTTGCGATCATCATCATCATGACGCATCTTGCCAGAGATGTCATCAAAATCGTAAGTAGGGTGACGTTGTTTTGTTTTTTGGGGCACGCAGGGTGTTTTGATGGGTCCTCTTGTGTTTCGCTCGTTTTTTTTTTTATGGACGTGAGTGTACGCGCTGCCGGGGAGATCTCGAAATGGGTTGTTGATGATGGTTGTTTATGCGCTAGGTTATGATGCAGCGTCGGCGGTTTTAATTGGCTCTTACGACAAGCAGAGCTCAGACGTGACGCACTTCAGTATGATCATTGTCATAGTGTTGTTTGTTTTGTTTTCGGCTCACCGCAGGGTGTTTTGCTCGGTCCGCTTGTGTTCCGTGATCGACTGAGTTTTACCAAAATCGTGAAGGGTCGGTTTCACTTTTTGCCCCAGTGGACAAAGATTTCCTTCGAATCAACATGGCGCCCGCTAGAAGAACAATGCATTTTGAATGTGTATTGTTGTAACCATGGTAACCAATACGATGTTTATCAAATGTGAGATTAATTGTAAGTTTTGACCTTGTGGATGTGTTAGCGAATGCTCCAGGGTGTCTTCTTTGGGCCTTGGATGTTTTCAGTGTCATTCGCGTGACGTTGTGTTTATAATGACGTCATAGGACGGACCACGTGACTAGCGATGACCTTCCTCGCAGGATGCTCGCAGAGATGGTTAAGAGCGAAGCTGCTCGGAGGAAAAGTGTCGATACAATGCACGTCGATACGTTTTAAATTATCGAAAAGGAAAGTTCGACATCGATTCGGTAATGAACAGATTCAATAGATATCTATAAATAGGAATTTCCGAACGATGTAGCGTATAGGAATTCCGTATTAGTTTCAATTAACGATTATCTATAATTGTATTTTATTATCTGTATGGAATAGTGGGTTTTCGTATACGATAAGGTATCTGTATCTCATATTGTCATATTGTCAAGATCAGCATTTGAAACATTTTTCGCTCATTTCTTACGTCAAAATTGCCTAAAACGTAATCTCTAAACAAACAAACTGATATATTTCAAAGTATAATTTTCTATTATCTTCTATTTTGTAATGATAAGATAAAAACTGTTGAAAATTTGACACTAAAACAATATCTTCGCGAAATCATTCACAGCTTATCGTTGCATGCATGGGTATTGGTTGTGATAGTGCATAGCTTCTTCACTGTTCTCTCACTACCTGCCGGTTATTATTAATAGAATCTACCCTATTGTCGCCATAGCCATAAGAAGTACAATCATATTGGTGCATTTTTTATTTTTAAATAATTTTTAAATCGTGTCAATTTCGAGTTGTTTACCCGGGCTATGTACAGCGGTAGTGAGCAGCATTTCGCGTTGCTATCTTAAATTATTCAAATAACTTCCTTGCCTAAAGTTCAACGCTCTGTACAGACCTACAGCCATAGCGCTCAGTGTATCGTGGGAGGGAACATGCTTGCTCGGCTTAATAGCCTAAACTAATTGAATCATACGGGAACCAACAACTCGCAACGCATTGTTATACAACGGTTCCGCCGCTAAAATATAATATAACAATTGCGTTATTTCGAGGATCAACGTTTTCTAGACGAATATGATTTCGGATCTGATGGCAATGATTCAGGTATTATTATTAGAAGTATCTGAATTTAGAATGTTGCTAAATCAATGACGGTGAGTTATTGAAATTGCTATACACACAGCTGTTTGCAGGAATAGATGCTATCTAATCTACGCGAAATATAAACGATTTTGATTTTGTAAGTTACAGTTTTAGTTTAATAACAGTAAACCCAGTTCAACTTTCAAAGCATTTTTGTTACAAAGTTCAACTTTCAAAGCATTTTTGTTACAACGTTTGGCTCGAAGCAGAAATAAGACTTTAAATTTTAAAAAAAATGTTGAATAATATCCAGACATTTTTGAGAAACAACCCCGACTGGGAATCGAACTCCAAAACAAAACAAATCTTTCAAAGCGTGTGTGTGTCGAGCATAAAATGTACTTATGCTGTTGCTTTTGTTGTTGTGGTAGTGTTGGTGGTTTTGTCGTAAGGTTGGTAACGCTCTCTATATATATAATAAACGAAAGCGTCGTTTATAAACGGAGCAACAAGTAGGTTAACCAATTATAACTCGATTAATAATATTAACAGCTTTGTGACTGACTGACTGTCTGACTTTCTGTCCGACGAGGCCTTGTATTTGCATCTCACATGTTAAACTCGAGATTCTATACTGGTTAAATAAATACTAAACGAGAGGGACCGACCCTGGCGCCACTTAATAACAACGTTGGTGGGGAAATTGTTGTTTTTGTTGGATGTTTTTGTATGAGTGGCATATTGCTAACTATTAATGCATATCATTGGCACTAATTGGATTTACACCGTTTATAAAACTCATTAACATCTTTCTTTTTACACACGGAAGGGAAAAGTAATAAATTTAAAACTAAGATTGGAATACCTGCACCTGTGCCTGCATTATAGATAAACCATGGGATGTGGTGCAGCGGATTTGTATACCTAGACATGAAAAGACTGACAGAATAGAAGAAAGAATTGAGAACTATTTTATATTATCCCCATAAAAATGAACAATTTATAATTTTTGTAGGAATACCCGTTCTAGGGTGCACACCAGCTTTACCTGATGTGCCCCTCTTCAGGTGACTAACTAGGTTATTAGGGTGTTTGGATAGTTGGGAAGGATTGTCCGAGGGCTGATAGTATGACTCAATCCCAGCATTCGCTTTTACGACTGAGGAAAACCTCGGAAAAACCTTCAGTCAGGACTGCCGGTGGCCGGAATCGAACCGGCGACCTTCCGAATTAGAGTCTCACGTCTTACCGCTGAGCCACCTCTATCAGTATAAAAATGAAGATCTGCCACGAGTATTCTAACTGGAATACTATAATATAGTACATAATGAATCGTGGTCCAATAACCCACACACACACGTGACAGTACAAACAACGACCCGCGCGCGCTTTCCACGTCCCCCCCCCTGGCTAATCATGTTCACGTACTGACTGGACTTTGTAATTGTAGTTATGTATAGTTGTTTGTTAACAAGTTTCCCCCCGCGCCCCCGGGGCTGCCAACTTGCGCCTGCGCGCTACACTGTTATTACTGTACTCATGTCGCGTAGACACATAGATACAATCTCGTGCTACTGTTCATGTTATACATATCATGTATTCAAAATTGATCTACAAAGTCTAGGATAATAGATATAACCATGCAAATTGTACTAGACAACTGAGAAAACAATAAGTCCTGAAAAATATTTTTAAAAAACATGTCAAAAAAGACACTCGTAGAAATAGAACAATTATGTAATTTAAAAAAACAGTACAGTTGCGAATTAATAAAGTTACATACGTGTTAAAGCATGATATGAAAGGGAGAAGCAACTAGGTATCTCGGTATAGATTTTGTAATAAAGACGTAAATTAAGGGCAATAGTGAAGATAATATAGTGAAGTTGGAGATCCCCCCATGTTAGTCAAACCACCAACATCGCTCGTAGATGTCAGAACTGTCACCCAAGTGTGTCGTGAAACCGCGAACTTAACCCCCCCCCCCTCCCCCGCCAATCCCCCCTGGGGGGAGACTGGATTGAGATCTCGCCAATTATTATCTCATAATGATAATAACTCTCTCTCTCTTCACGTCACAACGAATACCAACAAAAAAAACAGACAATCTGTCAGAGATTGAAATCTCTCTCTCTCTCTCTCTCTCTCTCTCTCTCTCTCTCTCTCTCTCTCTCTCTCTCTCTCTCTCTCTCTCTCTCTCTCTCTCTCGCCTCACTTAGGTTGTTGTCTAGTTTGTTTTTTGTTGTGCCGACAGGTTCGCTAGAGTATAGTTTGGTGAAGCTGTTTTGAAGGTCGTGCAGAGTTTACCGATTGTCTTCGTTGTATCCAGTGGCGGCTCGTGAGATGTTGCCGGGGCACAGATTATACCGCCACTGACACTCTTGTATCAGTCAAGAGCCCGTTGAGTAGTTCATCGTAATATATTGCAACCCTAAGAATGCTACATAACATCAAAAAGTTAAAATATAGCCCGTATATACTAGCCCCTGTGTGTTTGTGATTGGGAGAATAACAGGCACACATCCACGTTCTATAAACCACTGCGCCCTGATAGTTTAGAATTAACTTACATTTATTTAATGTCAGTTTGTGGGTTTCAACCATTAAAGAGTACCTACTGTGTATTGTAGTACAATATGTAGCTATAGTTATTACTCTTTTAATAATGCCTAGGATAGACATTGATTGAACAAACTGTAATTTAGGGGCGGTGGGTTGGAGGGGCATGAGAACATAAAGACTCGAGTGCGACAATTTAGACTCAACCACATTGAAAATTGTAAAGCACACATGTAACCGAATGTAACAACTAAGCTATAATGATCAAACAATCATCTGTTACTGCGGTTTCCGTTAATTTTCAACGTAGAGTGCCCTCAAACACAGCAAAGCGCGTCGTAGACCTTCAGTCACCGCCTTGTCGATGTATGCATGGATAGATGTGTGGATATCCGGTGGGCGGTGGGTCGTATGTAATGTTCGATGCCCGCCCACCGTTCACATGTGTATATATAAGGATGTACTGATGGTTGTCACTGTGTGTGGTAATTGCTCGTCTCCTGTGTATTGTCTTGGGACGATGCTTACTTGACACTTCTCTACGGTAGTAGGCCTAACTATGCCAATATAACCGTCAAATCGTGGACATTGCAATACAGGGATAGGTCACCATACTTCATGGTTATTGCGAGGGTCGCCCTGAATTAAAAGACGAATTACTCGTGGAATAATGTAAAAAATCAATTGTACGATGAGTTTAGAGGTACGACAAGACTATACCGTGACAACAGGGTTTCGTCTTTGTTCGATTCTTGACGTATTCGTGCAGCCCTACCCACATCACTTCCATGCGAGGAGTATTTTTCAAGTGTAATATGAATAACTAACTATACATATTATTTATATTACTGTGCGCGGCCGTGGTTGCGTGCGAGATCAGTGTGGGAAATCTCGACAACGAACGATTCGAAATGGCGGACATAGTTGACAACCAAATTATAGTTCTATTCTGCAGTTTCCATGAATAATTCACAAAATATATTACGACTGTATGTTTATATACAAAAATTTATGAATAATTTATTCCCGAGTCTATTGTTATATGGGTAACAACATGACTGCGGGAATTTACTACGTACTTTTTATACGTCTCCCCAGAATTATATAACTTGTCTCATGATAGTTTTAAAAAGTTCTGAATTTCCTCTGTATATCTTTTTGCGTGCAGCTTGTTATGTTATATTCTTTGGTCAATGCTTCGTTAGCTCTACTACTGAACTCATCGCCTACTATACATAGTGATTACACGCTAACTTTTCTCAACATCACCTCACACTATTATCTATAACCTAACGTTGCATGCACGCTGTTTCAAAGAAAATCAGTAGATACTTGGCGTTCTTGCATACATTCGTATATAGACGGTCTTGCGCTTAGTAGTGTGAACTCGCCTCACTGATCACGCCCACTGTGTTTGAGGTTTTCGTAATTCCAACCGAACACTGAAGCTGTTTTAAGTAGATGTTATCGTCCAAATCTGGCGTGCCAAAGATAACAGGCTAGCTGTTGTGGTTGACACTTTGCGAAGATGGGTAATTAGTGTAGTTGCAGGTGTAATTATTTGACGTGCATGTTTATAGAGCAAATTGTATCCCACCACATTAGACAATAAATTGTGTGTGCGTACATGCGTGTATACATTAGTGCACTCATCTCACGTGTCTTAATTGATACGATCAACATAATCGTGAATCATAATTAATACTTTGTGTGTGTGGTACGTATAAAGCCACTCACACAGTCACGAAGGAGCTCGACTGTCAAACCCGACTGTGAAGACTCGAGTTCGTAAGATCATCGGCAATCCTGATTGAATACGTTCTCCGAGGTACTGCTCAACGATTGCTGAGATTGAGTTCTATAATAAGTTAGCTCTCGGACATTCCTTGTCAACTATCCAACCAACCTAATTTACCTATTTCGTCGCCTAAAGAGGGGAACATCAGGTAAAGCTATTCTTTATTCAGGAGTTTGTTTTCCTACTGTGGCCAAAATAAGCAATGTATGTAATGTATCTTAATTATTCAATAAACATTCTATTCTATTCAATTCAATTCAATATTATTCTACAATATAGATTCATAACAAGGGAAAAACAAAACTTTGAGACGAAATAGTTTGAAATGTATGGGTGTTTGTATCTATCTCTATTCAGTCAATAGTTAATTTGCATTAACAAACACTTCAAAAGTCCGTATTCATTGATAAATCATCTCCAGTGTAATTAATAGTGTAACAAACAAACGCCCTTGGACGTGGGATCTCGCGTCGAGTGTAACAATCGACTCGGAGGGATTGTTAAGTACATCTCTCCACATAAGTAGCTACACACAATCTCTGGACGGCATCAGCTCTCGGCTCATCCATGGGTGGACAAGGTCGGCAGTGAGTTAATTGCCGATGCTGCGATAACACACAAGTTGTGTGTCCATCTATGACGTCATCGTTGACTTTAGTGGGCGGGGCCAACCGTAACAAAACAGTCCCAATTAGGTAGTCTAATGTACGTAAAATATTGTGGTAATCGTGTAAAAACTTTACACACTAGATATTACATTGGCAAGTGTAGATTCAATTTTTATGTCTGCGTGTCTTTGTCGTCCAATGTGTAGTTACATAACACTTGAAGAAATAAATAAATTTGTATTTATTGTCTACCCAATAGGTTACAAGAAGTGTTTTTCAGTGGTTGACATTATATAACATTTATTGTGCGCTGCGTTTGTATGAGACTTGATGCGTTTGGCGTTTATATGTATGGCAGACGTACCATATTTGTGGTTTATAGTGAAATCGGAAAGTTAAACCTCCCCATATCTAATCGGGAATCGTACCCAGGGTCTTCTGTGTTAGAAGCAGTATAATACATACGCACAGTATCAATGCCACTTTAATCACATATTTTGCTAACTTTGAATCCTTCTCATTATTTGCCTGATTATTATTTTATTTACGCTTAATTTTCAAATGTGCTATCACTCTGTATAAGCTTTCGTTTCTTAATTACGTTTTGCCATCATTATAACTTTTTTTTTATTGTTATTGGTCAATCGTTTCATTAATTGCTTTAATTAGTCCAATCGTATCATTAGGGAAGAGGCCCATTTTATCAGACAATAAATCGATCTAATATTTATTTACTGATGACTGCAAAATTAATGATATAAAAATGAGGTTTAATCCTTCACTCTATAAAGTGCATCGGCGTATGCCGTTTAGAGTAGTCGGTAATTTTCCATTCAATTTGACGGTGTCACGCAGTACTCGGACTTGACAAAGCGTTATTGCGACGTACCAATGTGTTAAGCAATTCGTTAGTCAAAACAAACTCGTATGTGTAGATAGATGTATTTATCGATTAACGATAGATACATCTCGATATATCCAGATCTATTGGGAAACTTCCGGATTAGTTTGTTTGTGTTGTTGTTTGAGCTGCGAAATAATAAACGAAATAGCTAACTTGCCTCGTGCTGACGAAATACTCGAGTCCAATCCACCAATCCCGAGATAGCACAATTTCTCTCTGTTAAAATGCCTTTCCATCGATACAAAAAGTTTACTTGAGGATGAAAAAATGTGCGATTCCCAGGAGATGTTAAGGCCATGATTGTATCAATATAAAAACGTTTTACGTTCTATTTAACAATTAAAAATTGTCACGTGATAAGAAATAGAAACGTATTCATCGAAAGAAAGAAACCAACATTAATAGGCAACACGCGTACGATTTTTTTTGTTAAACCAAACACTTAGTTTAATAGTATCAGAAACAAAAAGTATATTAATGCAAGTCCCAAGTAAAAAAGAAATTTTTAAATAGGTTTAATGTGGTCGCATTTATTGAAGTTTAAACTCGGGGATCTGAAACGCGTACAGGTGGCTGTGACGCAATGATTCTGTAGACGTGGCGTAACAGACCAATCGCTGAGGCGGTGAGCGTACACAGTACAAAACTATGACGTCAAATCCACTCTACATGGCGGCGGCTCGTTTTTCGCGCCCTTTTATTTATCGTTACTAAACCAATTATTTTGAGGCATAGACTGATCCGTTTTTCAAAATTAAAAGACACAAAATTATTAAATGAGAGACAAGGTATTTAAAAATCGATTAAAATTTTCATACGCGTGTTCCCTATTCACAATAAAGAACAATGGTATGACGGATAATTTTCTGTTGTTCAAGAATTTTAATACGTCAAAGGAGCTTTTAACTGACGTAAGACTTGTTTTGCGTTGAATGCAGTCTAGTATAGTGTTTTTTAATTACCCTTGAGTTATCGTTCCCTTCGAGAGTACCTAGGAGCTTTTTATTTGCATTTATCTAATGAGGAACAATAGTTATACACAAAATCAATCCATCAATTAATAATCAGCCCTTATATTTTAATCGTAGCTTGTCTTGATGGTGCATGGAAGCTAGGTGGAAGGACGTTAAGGTATTCCCGGCACAGATCTACAGGAACCGGTGTTACCGTCATGATAAGACGGTCTCTTTTTCTCTCTCTCTCTCTCTCTCTCTCTCTCTCTCTCTCTCTCTCTCTCTCTTCGGCGGCCTTGACCTCGCTCCAGATATCCGTATACTCTGTTTTATTGACCACTTGACATGCAAATTTACTGCATCGCTCTCCGGTGTGTGTGTGTATATATATAGGTACACTCGTTACAAAACACCTATCTATCGTGGTCCCCGCCTTGCGTCGTGTGTACAATGCATGATTGCTTCTCTAGATCGCAATTATTGTTATATGGGAAAATGTTCGATCCCTATCCCGAATACGATGTTTAGGCTAGAGCTTTGTGAAGCAAAGTGAATTGTTGTGATTACTTTACTATTTTAGGTATCTCTCCGTTAAATAGTCTGGCAGCAAGCTAATCCAACATACTATTCGTTATAGTCTAAAAATAATACACATCATTCGTGGATGACCAAATGACGGAAGTTTCCTGAAGTTCCTAATTCATTTGTTTCTTAAATGTAATTAGAGACTCTCTAGAGTCGTTAAGGTTTCCGAGAGAATACACAAATATCATCATCACAATCTGAATCTGTGTACCAAGGTAATTGTGTGTGATGACCTAGCTGTCGAGTATACGTGTAGGGCGCAAAACAACAAATAATAATAATGTGTGCACACACTTGTCGAGCTGATTTGATTGATGTTGTGTCAGCGAATTAGAATGATTGTGAGCTTACCAAGTATGGTGAGAGTAAACAAATAATTAACAACAACAACAAACAAGTATATCTATCTAGTAGTAAACATGAGAACTTGGCGTTTTTTTTTGTCGTGAATCTTGTAAGATTGAGTGATAGGTATAACGATCGAGTTGGACAGTACAGACAGACTGAGGTGGGACAGTTGATACAGATGTGAGACAATACAGTCGGACAGGGGACAGGTGGGATGGGACAGTGCAAACACCTGTAGAGTCCTCGCGAGCCATGTGGGCATGAAAACATCGTAAACAAGCTGAACTTTAGGCCGGTACCGTATGTAAACACACTCGCGTTAATTACTGCACAGTTTAACTTTATTGCTACCGAAATAATGGCGGCCAACCGTGACGTTGTGTTAAATGGCGGTGAGTAAATAAACAATCCAGCTAGAAGATGTTTACGTCATGTCAAAACTAATGACCTCGCGTTTCAGTGAAACATAATGAAAAAAAATGAGTAGACCTACAATAACAAAATGTACATAATTATAATAGTTTTTCGTGGGAATCCCTACTATAGGATGAACACTATGGCTATAACACATATGCCTCTCTTCAGATGCCCCCCCCCCCCCCCCCCCCCTAAAAATTAGTTCCTGTAACTGAGTGGGTATAGACTATATAGACTGTAAAAACAAATATTTCTTACCAGATTAGCACGTAATCGAATGCTACCACGATGCCTTCATAAATTCATCGAGTCACATATTTAATTAAATGACAATTATTATTTAGTTTTATCGCTTACGATGGTGTAATTCTTGTACAGTCACTGACGACGACGACAACGTGACAACATGACAACGTGGCAACGTGGTTTTTATTCTCGTGCGTCGTGATTAGCCTCGTTGCATAAACATGAACCGGCTTCAATAATGCATGAGTTAGTTAGCTAGCTACACAAAGTAGACGTTGTTGAGTTCTGTTCAATTAACCTCCGTGTTCAACAATACTGCTCGTTATTTATAAATAGACACACGTGCATAATCCTTGGACCTGATTCGTCGAGCCAAATATCTATACCGTACGTAATGAATATTGTGAGTCATCGCGGCAGGCGGCTATTTCGTTGTTTAATCAATGGTGCCGCCTTGACCTTTCCGCGTGTGTTGCCGCGTTTTTTGTACGCTACTGTACACTCGGGGTATAGTATATACAGTGTGGCTCTGCCTGTCGTACGAGGGCCGACGAAAGACTAACGCGAATATTAAAACCGCGCAAAAATAACCGTTTTCAAATCACATCTCATACGATACATTTCATAAAATGATATAACATTCTAATCTGTTGATAAAATAGATTGGTTTTATCCAATCTACATGAAATCGATTCATTCATTTTGTGTTGCACTGTCTAACTAAAGGACCAAGCAACATCTAACCACCTATCATGTGTTCAGAATTCACATTATCGTTTGCGTCTTGATCAACCCTTGCCATTGACGGGCTCTACGTTGTCAAGGATGCGACTAAACCTATTCCAGAAGAAACGTAAGGTAGGGTAGGGGGTGGCGTACAGTCGTGGGGCTCTACTTTATTGGCGTTGTGACTGTACACCCACTGTAAGGACTACGTACGTACACACACACACCAGAAGAAACCTAAGGCCGCCGCTGCAGAAGGCGCAACAAGTACAATCATGGTTCGAGGCCTACTTAACATAATGAGACGCACGATAATTGCTTTTATCTTTCTTCCTGTCCTCCTTTTTTCTAACTTTTTAAATAAATACTCGAGTAAGTACTATGTAACACGATAGTAATAGAAATGTTTGGCACTAAGTTATTAGATTATATGTTTAACTTTAAATACATGTATTTAGTGTGTGTGATATTGGTGTATATGGCCTACCTTGGTTATTAACTTATGTACAAATGTGCGAATTCGATGGTCATGAAAAACAATGTGCACATAGTATGTATCGATCCATAACACTCAGTCCCACTCTTCTTCTTGAGGAAAGTACTGAAGACAACTATTATCGTTACATGTATTTGTATTGACAACCTTAAACTGAACCAAAACGACTATGAATACCTATAACCCTGGGCCTGGATTCACAAAGATGCCTAACTCTTAAGTTGTCCTAGGTTAGGCAAATCCTAACTAGATAAATCAAGATAAATCAATCTTGGTATAACTACACATTCACAAATAGAATATTATTAGTTAAATTGTTGATATTTTACTATATTGCATCTGTATGACATTGCAGAACGACATATGCGTGATTTATATCTCTAAGACTTGCCTAAACTAGGACGTCTTAGCACTAGGCACCTTTGTGAATCTGGGCCCTGATTCTCCATCGACATCAGAAAACATAATATATTGAAATGTAAATACAAAGAATAACCTACTCCTCTAGTTACAATTTCTGCCACTAGGAGGTGGTTACGGTGCCTAATTTTGCCGAATTCACCTAACTTTATTAATAATTTCCGATTTAAAAATCTCGGATGCGTTGGTTTGAACGAACACTACATACAAAATGCATGTTGTCTTGTATATATACCGAAGGCCATGTTTGTTTGGAGTTAATGATCTCCTCTAATCTCAGTACTAATTACGTTTGTTGCAACCGGCCGGCCCAAAAGACAGTTTTTAACTTAAAGAAATGTGTTTTGCAAAATGCGTTAGATGCATGGATACACACAGACATACCATGCTGGTGGTTAGCTATAGCTGCCAACAGAGAACAGAAAACCGTTATCACGTCGTGGCCCCTGTCATAACCACCAACCACCACCACAACCACCAACCACCACGCCGCGCCTCTTCGATAACAACCGCACTTGCTTGACTGCAACAGATAGCGACGAATTTACTTAATAGTTGTTTTGTCGTGGACGGTAACGCATTCGCCGTGTAGACATCCTAGAAGTACCTATTAGTTACGTGCGCGCGCGTGTGTCCGTCCGGTACTTTGAGACATTGATCAATGATTGCCCATTTCGAGTGTGTAGCTCGGCCTAGGTAGCGCGTGTACTGTCTAGTTGGTCGATCTAGGAAAAGTGTTTAAAATATTAAGTGTCAAACGTGTGAATTGTGTTGTTGTTTTTAAAAGGAAAGGTGGGTGCTTGATCGAAACGTTTTCTCACCTAATGGACTTGTATTGTGTTGTTTCAAAGGAAGATCTCGTTGGTTGCTTGCTTGCTACAGTGTTGTTCTTGACTCGTGTATCTGTAAAATAGTGCGGGGCGGTGAGGTCGTCACACAGCCTTCTTTACTCGCATTCACAACGTTCTTAGTGCGGGGCGGTGTGAAAAAACCTCTGCCACACAGCCTTCTTTACTCGCATTCACGACGTTCTTAGTGCGGGGCGGTGTGAAAAAACCTCTGCCACACAGCCTTCTTTACTCGCATTCACGACGTTCTTAGTGCGGGGCGGTGTGAAAAAACCTCTGCCACACAGCCTTCTTTACTCGCATTCACGACGTTCTTAGTGCGGGGCGGTGTGAAAAAATCTCTTCGTTCATTGCGAATATCTATCATTGTGGACAATATTATAATAACGAAGTGAATCCGGATTCGTTTTGTCTATCTGAAAAATACGAAAACCTTGGATCTAGCACACACACAGCTCGTATCATATGCGTGTGAGCATATAGATAGGTTGCTAGAGAATTGTGACCATATGTACATTTGAACGAACCGTGTCAAACTTTGTGAAGTGTCACCCGGTGTGCTTTTATTGAGAGACTATATACTGTGGCGACTTCTACAATGGAGATCTTAACGAGGATGGAGGTGAGTGCTACCTATAAACATATATCTACAATAGTCGCGTTTACACGGGAGGATATTCAAACTCAAACCGCGGGGACTTTAGATCCAATCCCATGGATCACTTTATAAATAAACACTTTCCGACGAGAATCGTATTCGCTCAATGATTCACTACCATAAAATGCGCGGGAGATCCCAGCCAGATCGTGATTCTTCTTGATTGTTGTCGCATCTGGTGAATCCCCTCCCTGATTGATGCGCTCGAGGTCGTGTTGGTTGGGAGGTACCCGGGTTCGATGCCCGTGTGGGCTGGGCGAGCTCGCCCGCCCCCTGGGATTTCCTCTCTTCACACTCCCGTCATCCATTGCGCGCCTGTTTGTATATCTATCTATATATTGTTGTATATCACTTCTCTGTGTGCACTCGAGCATGCAACGAGGTCACGGGAGTCAAATACGTGTTAATTAACGCAACACCTTTTACTCACGATCGATGTAATGAGCCCTCGTTCGTCAGATTGCAACATTGCAACATGTTTTACACGCTAGCTTGCTGCTGCGTGGGGCGGTGATAGTGTGCATGTGTCTACCCTGACGGGGATACGAACCCGACACCTAGATCCTGTACAGTCATGTGTATACATATAACGGTAAAAGAAATCGAATTAAAGTCATTCACTGAAAATCAGTTTTGTTACAGAGTCGGTATAGTAAATGTGAATTTATTTCATTTGTATTTATTTATTTATCCTACATTTTGTTTCTTCTCGCCTCTTTACAATGACTTATTACCTTCACAACCTAACCTATTATTAGATTTTGGATACCACAACACATTTTGTATGGATTTCTATGACACTTCTAAATATTTTCACATTTTTAAATTTGAGCCTTGTATGATGAAGTATCAGTTTTGAAGATGACTCTTCTTGAATTGGTTGTAATTTGTTTGAACATTCTACACAATCCATATCAGTTCATGAGACACCTATCTATAGGTATTTTAATAAAAATGCGTTGGCGTTACGTTAATGTAAACGATTAGCCGTGTTATTCTTAGTTGTATTACGGTTCTAGCTCTCGATTCTATATATTATCTAACTGAACGACTTGTTTTAATCGCGCCGATAAGACGTGTTATCTCGTCACCTCGACGCCCCCGCGTGACGTCACAGGTCCGTCACTCGTCTACGTCAGACATCTGTAAGGTTGACGTCCTCTTGTGCGTGGCAGATGATAAGAGAAGTGGTCTGTTTGACCCTGGCCTCGAAGTAAGATGCCAAAATTATCTCGTGTCTCCGTAATGGCGTCCAATCGATCGATATTAATCGGACGAGTCCATTACACTTGCATTTTTTTTTTTTTTTTTTAATTCGAGAGACTTTTTCGGGAGGTCTAGGGTCCAATTCTGGCCACTGGAAATTCTGACTGGGCTGGGATTGAGTCCTACTAACAGTCCTGTGGCATTCCTTTTCAACTTTCCAAACGCCCAAGTAATATGCCGAAGTCACATGAAGAGGGGTACATTATGTAGGCCTAAAGCTCATGTACAACATGTACGTGAGGGGTTCCCTGGATGGGGCTTGTGGCACTACAGTGGAGTTCCGCAGGAGTTTACACCAACCCTTTAGGTAGTTTTCTTGGTACACCGCTAGAGCAAAGTCCAGTCGAGCAATTATCTCCATTCAAACTCGAGCAAAGGACGAGGCATTCAGATGACTGAATACACTCATCACATTCTTCAAGGCGATGAGGTCCGATCGTTCTAGGAAAACAAGAAATCCCGGGGTAGCTTATCTTTTAACGTATCTATGGGTGTCCAAAACGGGGGGAAAATGGTGTGGCCATGGTGTAAACTCCCGCGGAACTCTACTGTACCAACGACCACCAAGGGCTCCGAAGAGGGCTCCGAACTGTCTTCTCTGATTATGACGTCATAGATGAGCGAGTCGTAGCCAATCAGAGGGTGGCTTTTTCAAATACTGCCTCACTCGTCTATGACAACAGCATCCACAAGGTTGCTGTGTGAAACAAACTTCTTTTGGTATGATGATGATGATGATGATGAGGAACAAATTGACTAGGAGCGCGACAAGAATACGCCACAATAACGTCGAGTAAAACAGAAAAAACGCGAGTGTATTTAAAACACATTTTAATTAAACACAACACATTGTCTACCGGACGACGTGTTTAGTGTAGTCGCGCTTGTCTCACGTTGTTGTGAACGTTAACGACGTTTTAACGTTCTTTTAATTACCCACTCGCCTCGTCGTATCGACTCCTCGAGATCTGTGCACTCGAGTCGCGATTACACTTCGCTTACTTTGTCGTCGCGATAATCTTACAGTGTAATGGGCTTGCTTTGCTCTGTGTGGTAGATGTATACTTGCATACAGAGAGGTGTATAAGTGATTGATAAGTGATTTGTAGGTGGCCAATAGGTGCGCCACATCGTGCACGATGCTCTAACGAAAGTCAATAGATTTGTGGCGTACTCTCATGCGGTCAACAATTGCTTTATTAATAGCTCTCCCACTGTGTTTGCCGTGTTTAGAATGCCAATAATATGTGGACTAAAATATCATTCCTTGACTTTTTTTCAGTCAGACATGTTAGGAACTGGAAAAATAGGAAATTAAAATGATGTTATTGGTCTACGTGAGAATTTACCATATTAGTAGTAAAATGACATCATCGTTCACTGTGGTTGGTTGTCTGTGCAAATACTGGAACGCTTTTGTTTACTCGCCACATTTTTAAAATTATCATTCTTCGTGTTATCATCTAACTTACCCAATTATGTGAGTTTGTTTTTGATATAACCTACCAACTTTACGTAACAACAAGTATTCAACAACAAGTATTCAACAAGTATAACAACACGGTATTCCAAAAATAGATTCTATACCAATTCCTTCTACGTCTTATTAAACTCTACCAACCTTGGAGCTGCAGTTGAAATGCCCAAATGTTTGCGATAATAATGATATAGATGAAGGTCTGGTATGGGCCCTATAAACCTGGGACGAAATAGGTAGGGTAGGTATTTAGCATTGTGTGCAGTCGTTCGGAATCCGTCATTATGTTCTTGCTATATCCGACCGCAAATTTGAAACACCCGCCCGATTTTAAGATGTATAGCCTATCTACCTTACACGACAATAGTAATATTTGCTAATTGAGTTCGCTGACTATAATCTGAATGATATTGTTGGAATGTCTGTGATAACTTCATTGATATCATCACACTGTGATATTCTAGCGCGTTATTCGAATTAATACGCTTTAGAACACCGACCTATAATACCCATCGTAGTATCATAAAACACACACTTGAATCGATAATAATTGTATCGTTTAACTATAGTGATAGATCGATTATCGAGGACGGGCGCGGGTTATTTATGTTGATCTCGATCAACAGACTGCGCGATAATTGTCTCACTTTGTAATTGATGACGACGCGACCGTCTTCACTTGACATCAACTGTCGGCCTAGGCCTATCACAATTACTGTCCTGTCATTTTATCTTCTTCGATTTCTGTTGCTTTCCTGTTTCTTCCCATTTCTATCCTCCCACAGTAATCGTGCTTTGATAACGAATAATATTATATATTCAATGAAATAAATTGGATTGTCTTAACATTAAATGAATACTAGGGACTATGGTAAAAAACAAAACATGTAGTGATGCAAATAGTTTGGTAAAAGTTTGTATTTTAGAACGTACGCGAGACGTGTAAAAACCTTCTTTACCGACCGTCACGTACGTATATAATAAGACTTTTCAAGGTTGCAGCAGAGTTCTTTGTTGTGTTGGTATCTATCTACGTTATTTATGTGGGAGAGCTTATGGTTGTACCACCTCTGTTTGCTGACAGTGATCATGGGATAAGAGTTTCAGACACAACAGCTGTATGAGTTCTATTTATACTCTCTCTCTCTCTGTCACACATTAGTTTCAAAACAATTAGATTTACATGATCGGTGGACGTTTTCGCTCACAAATACGTTGATATTTACTCTAAACAACTCTACTTTTGGTCCCGGGCGACGTGTGACGTCAAATGACCAACCACGCGATCGAGTCAACAATAAACAAACAAGAGAATCATACAAATGAGTCATTGGCGCGCTTCTCAAATATGGTTTAAATTTTCTTTGTAAAATAATCGTTCATTTCAATTTGCTATAAAATTATGTAATTTCTTCCTTCTATACTGTAGTTCTTGCTCTTTACTCTTGTATGTTAATTGTTAACTATAAATTATGACAGTTTTAAATGTATGGCCTTTATGTATGCAGACAATCAATCAATCAATCCACGAAACTATTTTATTAACACGCTTTGTGCAACTGTCGTAGAATTGACGTCATAATATTAATTATACTTTGAAAACGATTGTTGAGTAGACAATAAATAATAAAAACAAGCATGTTTATCTAGTACGTATGTAATACAAAAATAATTGTTTGACAGTCTGGCTGGCCTTGTCGATGTGTTATAAGATAGATATACTGCTTGCGATGCATAAAAGTTCTCGTAGGTCATCAGTTCTTGCTTGATGACGAGGGGAGGTAGAGGGGGGGGGGTAATACGTTGACGCAAGTTGTTTGTTTTTTACCGCGTGAGCATGTGTGTACGAAATTGAAAACATTAGTAAAAGAGGCATGCACACATACTTATTTATTTACCTTGTAGTTATTATGTTTTCGTTTTATTAATCCCTGGATGGTTTTGAGACACTTCTCCTTAATTTCCCCCTCTTTTTTCAGTCTGTTTCTATCTATCCATTACAACCCATATCCTCGATTATTACATCTGTTGCATGTATGTTCCAATCTTGCTCTATATCCCCTGGTTTTGTTCCACTTGTCCTTCGGAAATATTCCTATAAGAATTCCTTTATGTCTAAAAATATGCCCGCCTAAACGTTCCCTCTATTATTATGTGCGATAATATAACAACGATTACTAAATGATGTAGTAATAACATCGAATCGTAAATTGCCTTAATAATGTCTATGCGTGCGCCGTTATCCCGCGCCGTGTTGTAAAAGCTCTACTTTACGAATTAAAAACCAACACCACAACTAACACAGTGACAGGTGGCTGTATAAACTAGTAACCCCCCCCCCCCCCTCCCCCCTCCCCATCCTGTAGTTAACTTGATTAATCAATTGGCATGATTTCATAATGAACGAAAAATATAAGTCTCCGCAACTACTCGCTCAATCATCTGTAACATATATGGAAGGCGGATAGGGTTGGATCTAGGAAGCTTGGTAAAAAGAAGAAGTTTTTTAGAAAAGAAAGATTGTTGAAGTTTGTTGATCAGGTTGCTAGGAAGGAGTAGTTAGTGAGGGAGTCTTGGTGTTGGAAGGAAGACTGACAGTATGGTTGTGTCGGTCAAGGAAATGAATATGGGTTAGGAAATCATTCAGTGAAGTTGTTGTTGAGTTGAGAAAAATAACAAGATAAAAAAACTTAGTGTTGTTTAAAAAGGTGTCAGTGGAGGACTGGTTTTTGTGTGTGTGACGCCCACGACAGCTGCTTCGGGACGTCGAAACAGGCCTGTTTCGAAGTGCGACGGTTGTTCGTGAGGTAAACATCAAGCCATCAAACGAGTAAGTAATGTAATATCGACTGAGCTAGTTATATAAAATAATAATTTGTCTACTTGAGATACCGGGCTAGACAGTATTTGACAATTTGGCGCTCCAACGTGTAGGGCTCGATCTACTACAACGACCGAGATGGTAGATATTCGAGATTGTCCATAGGTTGATACGTATGATTGTGTGAATGTATGAATAGACTAGTGGAGGTTCAAGAAAATTAGGAGTAGCAAAGAGTGTTTAAAGTATGGAGAGGGAGCTTGATGATATTGAAGGAAGTGAATATGAGGGGTTAAGAGTGGAGAGGGAGCTTGATGATATTGAAGGGAGCTTGATGATGGATGGATCAGATGAGGATGGGGATCTCAAGAGCATGATAAGGAATTTAATGAGGATGCAAGTAGGTGTGACAGCCAAGATCACAGAGATGAAGAAAGGGCAAGATGAACAAGCTAGGGCTTTGGAAGAGATGAAGAAAGGGCAGGATAAACAAGCTAGGGCTTTGGAAGAGATGAAGAGGAATATGGTTAAACAGGTAGATATGGAGAAGATGATGGGAGACATGACCGCGGAAATGAAAACGATATTTTTGGTAAAGCAGGTGGATGTAGGAGATGTAAAGAAAGAAAAAGATTTGAGAAGCGTAGGAGAGGTAGGAAGTGGAAAAATAGATGTTGTGAAAGAGATTGTTGAAGAGCAAGTAGGCTGGTTGGATAATAAGGAAGATGTGGAGATAGTTGAGAAGCAAGAGGACAAGGTTGATGATAAGAAAAATGTGGAGATAGTGGAGGAGCAAGATGAGATGAGGTTTGATAAGAAAGACGGGGTTGTTACAGAGCAACAGATAGATAAAGTGGTGGATAAAGATGTGGAGATAGATGAGGAGTACAAGGATGCTGTGGTTGGTGAGGAAAATAATGATTTGACTGTAGGGCAGAAAGATGATTCCAGGGTCAATAATGAGAGGGAGTGGGTTTGTTATGAGAAAGAATGGATGGTGGTAGGAAGAGACTGGAGTAAGTTCAGAGGTGGAACTGTTGAAACTCTCGTAAAGGTAGGCCTATGGTAAAAAAAAAAAAAAAAATTTTTTTGGGGATGTTAATTTGAAACCGTACAAAATGTTTATGGAATAACCTTGTTCTGTATGTGTTGGTGGATTTCATGTTGATAGTAATGTGGTTAAATGTTTGTTTCGTTGCTGTATTGTGATCGGTCGACATTTTGTCTTGGGTTCGATGTTCTTTTGGTTGTCATAGGTATGTTTTTTTTCCATTTTTGTGGAACGAAATTCAAATTGCGACAAAAAATTAAAAAAACATGGGGGGTAATTGTCGTAATAGCGTTGTCGTAATAGTGTTGTCGTAATAGCGTTGTCATAATAGTCTTGTCATGTCATAGTGTTGTCGAGAAGTTTAAAAAAAATATTATTTTATTCACTGGGTGGATTTTTTTATAGTAAGTCAGACATTGTTGGGAATTACAGAGTGGCATTGTTGAGGTATTGTCAAACTTTGACCATAGTTGGAGTGTTGATGAGGTAGTCAGTATGAATGGAGGATATATTCGTTTAGGGGATGGTCATTTGGGGTATAATTATTTCTATATTTATCGTTAAAAGGACAAATATAAGAAATAGGGGGGTAATTGTAACATATATGGAAGGCGGATAGGGTTGGATCTAGGAAGCTTGGTAAAAAGAAGAAGTTTTTTAGAAAAGAAAGATTGTTGAAGTTTGTTGATCAGGTTGCTAGGAAGGAGTAGTTAGTGAGGGAGTCTTGGTGTTGGAAGGAAGACTGACAGTATGGTTGTGTCGGTCAAGGAAATGAATATGGGTTAGGAAATCATTCAGTGAAGTTGTTGTTGAGTTGAGAAAAATAACAAGATAAAAAAACTTAGTGTTGTTTAAAAAGGTGTCAGTGGAGGACTGGTTTTTGTGTGTGTGACGCCCACGACAGCTGCTTCGGGACGTCGAAACAGGCCTGTTTCGAAGTGCGACGGTTGTTCGTGAGGTAAACATCAAGCCATCAAACGAGTAAGTAATGTAATATCGACTGAGCTAGTTATATAAAATAATAATTTGTCTACTTGAGATACCGGGCTAGACAGTATTTGACACATCTATGACTAAACTATCTGTAAGGTTGTTTTGGGGCAAGTATAGTTTTATGAAATTAATTTCGGGTACCGTACCCGGAAGTGTTAAGTTAATTCGATTTTGTTCAATCGCTCAGCATAACTAGTATCTACACTGCGAAAAGTGTAGAAGAGGCATAGAAGGGGTAGTAGATAAGTACCTGAGGTCGCTACGAGACAAGGTAAATTAGTCCAGTGTAAAAGAGGCATAAAAGGGGCAAAGGATCTTGGTCGGTTCCGTTCGGACAGGTATATATATTTATTTATCCAGTGCTGCAGAAGAGGTATTAAACTAAAGTCAGAAGGTATATAGTTGTCCCAAGACTACATACTTTCGTCACAATCGTAGCCAATCAGCGATCGGTATTGGCCCGGATGTGTCTCGGGCGCGGTTCGCTGGTTGGCTACGACTGCCCCGGATTTGACGAAAGCAGGTGTAAAGTATTCTTGCGTCCACTATATAAGCATCTTAGGTCGGTACGAGAAAAGTTACAATGGGACCGGTATATGTTTGCCCACATGGAAGCGCCCCCCGACAATGCCGGGTATGCTCTTCGCTCTGCGCATGCCCGGTCGGCGCTCTCTCTCTCTCTCTCTCTCTCCCTCTCTCTCTCTCTCGCTCTCTCGTCACAACAACGACAACACCGACCGCGCGACCACCAGTTGCTCGACTGACCGCCGACGTGAAAGTGCAGCGACGTCCGTCTCACTGGTGGTCAGTGTGTTTACACGTCGCCGATGTTTGTCAGTCAGACAGTGTACAACAGGTGTTTGTGAGTGTTGGAATGCTACAGGCGCTTTCTTCGAGACTGACTGACTGTGATTCTCTGGATCAGTCGTGGTCGTGCAGAGCTCAGCTAGACGTGTGTAGACTCGCATCGGCGCGGCGGGTATGAAAGATCGCAAGTGCGTCTGGGAGTAAACAACATTTACCCTCGTGTTTTCAACACTATCATTAATTGTGATAATATTTTTAAACAAAAGTGAATCGGTTTGTGTCGCAATTAACTACATTATTTTTTTTTTAAGTTCAAAAGTGGATATTTATTTTTGACAGTTTGTTTTCTGTCATAATTAAATACAGTATATTTTCTCTTTATTTTTAATTCAACAGTGAATCTATACGTATGACAGTTCGTTTTTAGTCACAATTTAATACATTACTTTCTCTTTATTTTTTAAGTGATCCATTTCTGACAGTTCGTTTTGTGTCACAATCTATAAATACGTTGTGTCTCTCTATTTTTTTAATCCAAGAGTGATATTATCCATTTTTGACATTTCGTTCTGTGATATAATTAATAACTAGACATCTATTTTTTGCCGAATCGGTAAAAGGAAAGTGTAAAGTAAATCTGTTGTGTGTTGTTTGCCGGAAAAGTGATCAGAACGATATATTTGTGTGAGATATTCCCGCGTGATTCACACCAACTAGTACTGTCTGTGCGGTCATGTCTTCGTAGAAAGACTAATTACTAATTCTTGTGTGCTCGTTACTGGATGTGTTAAAACGGGAGCGAGGAAACTCGTGTTGCTTGAGTAGTTTCCCTTGATCGGCCGCGCGCTCTCACATAGACAGACATCAGCCGGGTGATTATCACAGACAATCAACCGGGTGATTATCGCAGAGTTGATAACTCGTTTGCGACTGTGCTGCTACGGTTGCGATTGCGGACATCGAACTCACTAACTAGGAGAGACAGTTTTGGATAATTTCTACTATACGAAATGCCGAAACCAAAGACGCCTGCGGCTCTGACGAAACTCGCGAGGTACCTGAAGATGAGGACAAAGGTGGGTGGAAATTGTGGTTGCCGAAAAATTGAGTTTTCGGTGTCGTTTCGTAAGACTTCGTCAGATCAGATCAGACGTAATCCTCTGACGAATCTCGTGCGATACAATGTGTGGCTTCCGAAACTGTATGGATATAGACTATAGTTATCATTGAATTAGCTTTTCGGGGTCGTTTTGTAAGGCTTTGTCATACCAGACGTGATGCTTGACGAAGCTTGGGGTGGGTATATGAAGACGAGGATAAAGATGGGTGTAAATGTGATTTGCGAAACCGTGGGTTTAGTTTTAATTAAATTAGCTTTTCGGTATCGTTTTGTAAGACATCGTCATACCACATGTATCGATCTGACGAAGTTCTAATGAGGACGTAGGGACATTCATACCACGATTGGCGTCAGGCCAATATTTCGATATCCTTCTATAAATTGTCGTCAGGCCATTGTAATGCACTGACGACATAATTTATATTCGTGAGGAAAGCATGAAAACTAGCTCGCTATTTAAAAACAATTCACATTGTATGCGTTGACAATATACTGAAGCGCATTGACAATGTTTAACAAACATACGTGACATATTTCATTCACAAGAATCATTGTGAACGTGCCTTACACACGACTGATGCAAGTGTTGACGATGACGAAACTGTAATTTATTATTTACCCAACTGTTTTCGTTAGAGAATCCTTCGTGTTGAGTATATATATATTGTAGCACATTGCTGCGACGTTGCCAAATCTCATGCGAATGCTGCTTGTCCTCGGTGGCGTATCCAGGAATTGGGAAAGTGGGGGGGGGTTTCAACCCATATTATATAGAGTGGAACCGAAACACAATTGGGGTTCCGGGGGGCTTGCTCCCCGAAAAAAATCTCGTCAAAGTAATTTTAGTGCAAATCTGTGCGTTTTACAGCGGCCAACTGTAACAAGATTACTCGGTTTCTGGCAACACAGTTTTTCCTTAAAAAAAGATAAAACTATAATAATTATAGATCGATGCGTGTATCTTTAACAAAAAAAATGTCTAAAATACTGTCTATTGAAATGTAAACGGTTATTTTCCATGTTTCCTTTGCAAAAGGGGGGGGGGGAGTTTGTCCCCCCCCCCCTCCTCCACGTGTATACGCCACTGCTTTTCCTCAAGCTAGCCCAACGATACTCATGCTGACAAAACAGCAGAACTTCTTTTCAACATTGACACTGTTAAAGGTCCATTAGTGATAATTTATGACTGTGTATTGGTACCTGAAACCCCCAAATACAGTGGGCGTGACTACTGAGGCTTGTACACTCCACTAAGCGGAAGACAACCTTAACGAATGTGTGAAAAAAAAACGTCAGGAATCTGTTGATTTTAGTTGAAACAGTCGCGAATTTGTGGTTATTCTATAAACAATCTTGATAACACATCACGACTGTATCATCGTCTCGATTACCCTTCTACGCGACGCCCCACAACGTACACGAAAGTCTCGACCTTATGTTTAGGTACATTCTCTGACACAATATGTCATGTGCCAATCATTTGGGTCAATCAAATTATTCGATATACGAGTATATTGTGCGCTGGGGTTTCATCGATAGGAATTTGCTACGCCCGAGTAGGCCTACATTTCTATAGCGGATCGACCTTTCATTACGCTGCTATGTGCGCTGAGCTTTTAGAGAGTATATTCCGTGAGGTATGAGGTGAGGTATGAGGCGAGGTATGAGGTGAGGTATGAGGTGAAGTATGAGGTGAGGTATGAGGTAGCGTGCTATGTGTGAGCACGTTGGGTACTCGGGTAGACTATAGAGATACAATTTATATATATTATTATAATATAATTGTATATATTTGTTGTATTTATTTGTATATAATTGTATAGATTATATATTTTTATAGTTGCCCCCAACTATTAACATATATAATATATACAATTATATAAAGGATGGTTTCGTCGTTCGACGCGAATACAAAAAATTAAATACTATTTTGAAACGCATCCTACTCGAAGACGTTTTTTCCTCTATTTTTTTTTCTAAACGCGCACTATTTTGACGTATTTACTGCATACCATGAAATTATTATTTATTTGAAAATATTTGCTCACGACAGAGTTCAAATGATGATGTTTAACACTTTAATTTCATATACGTGGTAGAACGGCGTTCCGGTGTGTGAAGACGTACCGGATAGGCGTAGCTCCCTCACTTCACTATACAATCGCATATGTTATGAAATAATATCATAATCTAGTTGTTATTCGTGACATTTTTTTTGTTTACCGTATTCATTCATTATATGATTGCATTTCTCATCATACAGTATACAAACAGTGGATGCTATACTACGGTGCTAATATTGTTCTGCGTACGCAGGTCGTGGAATAGTGGAATACATGGAATCATGGAAAGGTCGTGGAATAGTGAGGAAGGAATGCTCGCGAGACCTGTCTATGATAGGAATCGAACCCATGATTTCTCAAATAATTGGTCGTCTGTTTTAAGGAGTAACATTACTTTAGAAAGGATACATTTGTATATACATTTTTTAGAATATTTTTCAACAATACCGTTATAGTTTGCTTTATGATCCATCCATCACCATTCTTACAGTGTATATATATATACGCGATGTCGAGTCGAAAGTTGCTTTTCGATATAATAAAAAAAAACGACATATATTTTACGATGCCTTTCGAATGTGCCTCATAACGACGATGACAATATGGCGCGGCGTCGTCGAAGGCCGCAAACAATTACCCGCAATGAACATTCACTATATAAATAATAATGTATCGGCTTTTATGATGGCGGCCGGTTTGCATCGTTCGAAGCTAATCGAGACGACGAGTGGCCGACTGTGTAATGTCTGACGTTGATGAGTCTCGTAGTCAAAGGGGCGCTCAGTACGTTGTAACATCCAATGGACCCACACCAACCACGGTCGTATACACCGAAGGCCACATAAGACAAAGGCTGTGGCAGTTCATTGTTGCAATTTGTTTCGGGCGGCGTTTGATTGACAGTCTGTCTCTTCTTTTGAAAAGAAAAAAATCTCTTTTGTCTGTGTCTCTCTTTTTTTTGCACGCATAATCAATTTCGTAAGCACGTGTTAAAACACTCATAGCTCGTGGTATTGATTATAGAAGCGTATTATCGTCTTGTGATGATGATATTTGAAATGTCAAGACACGTTCTGGTTACCAATGTGGCCGATGTGACGTCACGTGAATACTGTAGTTGTGAAGACAAAGGTAGAGGGAGAAACTTAGATTGAATAGCGGTGAGTTCGTCGCTTGAAAATGTTAACTTGCGTTGAACTCTCTTTTCGAATTTTCGGTCACCCTTCACTATAATCCGGTGTTGGAGGCGTCTTAACTTTCCTGAATTAGTTAATTGATTGTTTTCTTTTTTTATTGTTTGATCAATACTAAATGATGTAGTGCATAATATAGCACCGACCTCTTTTAAGTACACTGTATAATTTTTTTTACAATAATGGATCATTGAGTACATTTGAGAGAATGTAGAATGTATACACATACTAAATGTAAACGTTTAAACGTGTTTAGAGAGTAAGCAATAAAGGATACATAATAGTATGGTGAGATTATGTACATGTATGTATATCATATAATCGATCATATGTAAAACATACAATTTAATTCATTGTGTTGAACAGTTAGTTATATACGACGAACCGTGATGAATATACAGCACGTTCTGTGGAAACGCGAGTATAGTATATAGTATAGTATGTAGTATATAGACAAACACGTTGTGTTTACACCTAACCGTGGAACATGATCAGGTGTTTACTAGTGTTACTGTCACGCATACCATGAGCAAAGATTTGATGAGACGTGACTTTAACTTCTGAATATAAAACAACATGAGTTGGTCGCGCGAAGGCTGTGCCGCATGGCCATCATGCTTGTTGAGAAGGGAAGGGATAAAATGTCATTCTCGATAGGGACACATGAATGCTGAGTAAATTATGTTTCAATAATAAGAGATATTTGTTTTTAAATTACTTTATTTTTTTGTATAATGTGTTTGCGAATCAAATATTCCCGATTAAAAATTATATTTTGAACCATTCTACACAAGTCGATGGAGTACATATTTTTTCTGTTCCTTGCACTTATTTGTAAGCATTATATATAGCTAAACAATTAAAACTGTCAGAATGCGCGCGTGATAATAGACAAAAGGCGTGAATGTATAGCTCGTATTCATAACTTCGCGTCGGAACATATAACACGCCTTTTAGACGCTTTTTCAACGAAAATCATTATAGATGCTCTGGATTTGTTGATCCTATACACATACATATACAGCAGATTCTCCATTAAGTGTATAGTGGTTTATTTGTATCTTTACCGATGCTGGCGTCATATTGGCCAAGCTCAATCGAACCTCCACTACTATTTAAAAAAAAAACTACCACATCTTTGTCGTCATCCTAAGACAAGTCAATGTGACGCAACCAATCATATAGATGTAATTCTGAAACTTTTCTTACACATAACCATTGATTGCATCACAATAATTACTCGAATGCACTTTCTAATTAGCATAGCGTCATCCATATCGTTTTACTACCTGTACGTTCGTTTTAACGATTATTTACCGACGATGAGTGTTGCATGTTTGTCTCGTATACACAAACACGGTCCCGTCTTCCGCGATGACTGGACGTGCTAATAAAAGCGTTAATATAGTAATAGCGCTAAGTTTTGTGTAAACTCTTTCGACGAACTGGGGAAACTCTTTGTGAGAGAGTGGGCGGTGCTCCGGTATCCTGCTATCGTGCGTTGGTCTCTCCGGCTGTCTAGCTTGCTGTAATCGCTCATATCTCATAGCATCTCATAGCTAACTTTCTCAGGATCGCTCATCACTTTCTCAGGACTCTTCCGATACAATCGGAACACTGTGAGAGAGTGGGCGGGCTCCGGTATCCTGCTGCCGTGCGTTGGTCTCTCCGACTGTGTGCTCATCTAGATCACTTTCTGGGGACTCTTCCGATTCACTCGGAACACTGTGTGAGAAAGTGGGCGGTGCTCCGGTATCGTTCCACCGTGCGTTGGTCTCTCCGGCTGCCTAGCTTGGTGTTATCACTCATCTATGAGCATCTCATAGCATCTCATAGCTCACTTTCTCAGGATCGCTCGGGCTCTTCCGATTCACTCGGAGCACTGTGTGAGAGAGTGGGCGGTGCTCCGGTATCGTTCCACCGTGCGTTGGTCTCTCCGGCTGCCTAGCTTGGTATAATCGCTCATCTAGATCACTTTCTGGGGGAATCAATCTAGTTTACTGTGAAGTGTGATGCAAACAAGTGTAAACATGCCTGAGTGGCGCAGTCTCCGAATGAACTACTTACTTTAGAAGACTACTAAATCCCACCACATGAATAATCTGTTTCTACTAACCTAACGTAACTCGGCTAATCTAACTTGCCGTTACTAACGCAACTAATCAAACGTAACCTGCCAATAATTGCGCGACATGTAATTTGAAATTTGTTACATGTTATTAAAATTCTTCTTCGATGGTCTGTAACTTTTAGTCTTTCGTTGACTTCAGATCGATATCTATTGGTGCGCCTTTCATGCACGCTGTTTCAACGAACATCAACAGATTCCTGAAGGTCTTTCACACGTTCATAAAGGTGTCTTCCTCTTAGTAGAGTGCACAAGCCTAATTTATTAGTCATGTCCGCTGGTTTTGAGGTTTTTCGAAGTCCAATACACTGTCGTAATTTATTTGTTGCAAATAGAATACAGAAATAGAAAATTATGTTAGTGTCGGGTTTTTCGTCAGTTAGAGAACTTTAAGATGGCTTCAGTTGTGCTATAGTGGACCCAAGATTACTTTACACCTGCTTTCGTCACATCCGGGGCAGTCGTAGCCAATCGGCGAACCGCCCGAGACACAATACCGATCGCTGATTGGCTACGAACCAGTCGCCTGTGACGAAAGCATGTGTCAGGTAGTCTTGGGACAAGTATATGAAGTAGACCGTCTCTTTTCCGTGCGAGAACCAACACGTGACAGCTAAACCCGAAGTGATCCGACCATTGATCTGGATCAGGTTTGCGTAAGCGTCCATGCACAGCTGACTGTGTAATCACCACCACACCGCGGGCTTCTTATCTCGCGTCGGCTGTTTTTGTTCTCGGCCGGAATGTTTGCTCGCTCTGACTGATTGTGTAAATAGGTGGTGCGGAATGTCGAGTCGCACTTTGTCGTGCGAATAGCGTGACATATTATCTCGCGAGTAGCGATATACATACTATAGTAACAACGTGTAAGTCTTTATACATGCCGATCTCAGATTCCTGGCTGGCGTTATTTCAAACAATCTCTCAGCTTAGCTTAGTCGTGTGCACAAGCCTCGTTAGTCAGGCGGTCACGACCTTTGTGTTTGAGGTTGTGACACTTCCAATACAAAGTCTTAAATTATCACTAATCTACCTGTTAGGAACTAGATAGTTAATTAAGTTGGTACTATTGCTCTTTGGTGTTATAGTCAGGACTTAATTGGTAATTGAAAAAAAAACGGAACGCATATTTTGTTTGGCAAATATAATTTGGCACCAACCCCGCCCATATTTATAGATTGTGAACACACATAATAATATGTAATAATTAATTAGTTATCTGTTTAGTGTCAGTGGTCAGTCAGAATGTTATGGCCTATGTATTTGGGTCTGGCTTCCTAGGGGTAATTCATAAACTTGAATAACTTGCATTCATACCAACAAATAGAAAAATATATTTGTGAAATTTTCAGAGATACGAATTAATTCACGAGTTTTTAAGGAGTAACCTACGTTACTGTTACGCGCGTTCTGGTTTCGTAATAGGAATCGGAACTGCGTTCCGGTTCAAATTAACCCCTGGTTATAGTAATATAGTAGTATAGTCAGCCATGAGACTAGTTAAGTTGGGATAAATCTAGTTGGTCTAGTAAACCGCGGTCTCGGCGTTCTATAGTCTCGAATCCTGGACCCACTCGCGTCTCGATTAGCAACGTTACCAAAATACGATCCGTAAAGGACATGTATCATAAATATATAAAACAACAGTTACGAATCTAAAACCAAGGTCTATTCAGACCTTGCTATAGTATTATTAAGTATACTACATAAATCAATGCTATAATCCGCGCTTTTGAAGATGGCTTTAGAAACGGTGACGTCACAAAAGCACCGAAATACTTGTCAAGGTGGTCGGCCAATCATCTGATTGTTGCCGTCACAACAACAACAACAAGTGGTCGTGTTTACTCGCCCTAGTCACGTGCGCACGTGTCAGTCACGTGCACAAGCGCGCGTGACTTGAATCTACAATACGTCTTCTCGTCGCGTCCGTGACATTTTCTTAAAAAAATTGTATTGTGATAATTGTAAATTTCCTGTCTGTCTGTTTGTCTGTCTGTCTGTCTGTTTGTTAAAACTATTTTTATCCGTCCACCTGTTAAGTACTTGACACACATTTCGAAGATGATGACACTTTGTTTGTTTATTTGTTTGTTTCAAGATGCCTGCAAGGTCGTTGCTCGCCAACAAGTGGTTGTTGGTTATTGTGATTAATTTCTCAAGTACTTAATTTATCTCGGTGGATAGGTGAGGTTATTTGCAGCGAAACAAGGACGTCCGTAATAAGATTGCACTGAGGCTAATCGAGAGGTAGAGAGAGCGCACACGGAGAAAGTGATGGCGTCTTAATTTGTTTGGCTACTCTCCAATCTGCTCTGACCAACAAGTGTTTCGGAGGAGAGGGAGCGGTCACCCTCTCTTATCCTGACCTAGTCTAACTTCTCTCTACAAGGTGACAAAACTCGCTAAGTTTATAAATGTCTTGAGAACACTTCAAGATATTGGAAAAAGTGATTCGGCTACGTGGAATTTGGTTTTTTCGTTATAGAGTTAAACTGTCAAATATTGTGATTGTTACGATTGTCGTTTCAATAATTAATTAATTCTTATGTATTGGATTAATTACAGAAATCTAATATGTCGTTACAACAATTTCAATTTTTGAAAGTTCTTATATTCATTGTATTGTTTGGCCGATACAAAACCATGACTTTGCGAGTACGGGTCACTTTTTCAATGCGCTCTCAAGGTTGTCAATCAAAACACATTGTCTAAAGTCGCGTTCACACAAATGACTATTGACTATTGACTATTGACTACAACCCCCCCCCCCCCCCGTGATTATTTCTTAGTCAAGCCACAAAACTAACAAGACTCCTTTCATTGGCTGCGAGAGAGAGAGTTCTGCGCGCTGATTGGCTGTGACTAAGACTTGACCAAAGAATTGAGATATTTTCAATTCCTTAGTCAATAGTCAATAGTCAAAAGTCAAAAGTAAAGGTGTGTGGACGTCAGCACGTATAGCCTATGGCTCAAATCCCTTAGTCAATAGTCAATAGTCATTTATGTGAGAAGAATGCGCATTAGACTGTTTTGTTTTTCTCATTTATCACAACAAGTTAGCCGGGTAGTTGTACCCATGTCGAGTTGTATGTACCCTAGATGATAGTCTAGTCTTAATGTGCCTTTGTTTTGTCTTGTCTCTCGCTAGCGATGCAATTTAGACGTGACGTTTACATGGTATATAAGGAACCTACCTATACCTAATGGACAAGCCGTGTATTTTATTGCTACTGTTACAGCTTGCACGCGCACACTATAGTCAGACAGACAATTACTGACGTGCTCGTAGACTGTCGGGTGTATTTAGGTCCCGTCTGCGATAAGACAAGTGGGGATTTATATGCAAAGCGGTGGTAGTTGATGTGTTAATCTCTTGTATATTCTAGAAGACAATGTTCGTGGTATAGCTTTGTTGAAACATGGCGCGCAGGCTTGCATCACCCTTGTTTGTAGGTACTGAATTTGCAGTCACAATTTGTGTAGCTAGTCTTATATACCGACCACAGATATTTATCTACCACGCCTCTTTCATGCACTGCACGAGGTTTCTTAAAAAGTCAACAGATTCTTAAACTTATTTTAAAGATTCGTAAAGGTGGTCAGTCTTTCGGTTAGTAGAATGCACAAGACTCATAAGTCACGCCCGCTGTGTTAGGGATTTTAAGGTATCCAAATTAAAGGTCGTACGTAAATTATCCCTAGTAAACCGGAAGCAAGTAGACGTGGTAGGAACGAGGAAAGTAGAAAATAAAGTTGTTACTTTTGGACTCTGTTATTTCGTAAGGGTGAGACTCTAGTTACGAACTGGGTCTTATATTAAGTTCCATCTAATACTTTGGGTGACACCTAAATCTGTTTAGAATTACGATTGCCACTTGTGATTTCAAGATGGGAATGATAACATATTATAATTATGATCAGAATTCTTCGGGCGTGTTTGATAGACAGATAGACAGACAGACAGACAGATGGACAGACAGACATACAGACATACATACAGACAGACATACATACATACAGACAGACAGACAGACAGAGAGACAGACAGACAGACAGACATACATACATACAGACAGACATACAGACAGACATACAGACAGACAGACAGACAGACAGATAGATAGACAGACAGACAGACAGACAGACAGACAGATAGACAGACAGACAGACAGATGGACAGACAGACATACAGACATACATACATACAGACAGACATACATACAGACAGACAGACAGACAGACAGACAGACAGACAGACAGACAGACAGACAGACAGACAGACATACAGACAGACAGACAGACAGACAGACAGACAGACAGACAGACAGACAGACAGACAGACAGACAGACAGACAGACAGATAGATAGACAGACAGACAGACAGATAGACAGACAGACAGATAGACAGACAGACAGACAGACAAGACATACACGTAGGTCTATTCCTGTATCGCGCGCAGACAAACAGGTCCACTTGAAAATATTACCTTTAGTGCGCGAGCGGGACAAAAAACACAGCCTTGAGGGCAACACAAAATCCGCAAACGTTTTGGCTGTCGATGCAAGTGTACAATAATTATACACTCAAGGACTTTGATCAAACAGTCGAGCAAAAAGTGTTGACGTTCACGTGCACGCGCCGTCTTTACCGCGGCGTATTGGGGTGGGTACATATATAGGTCCTCCGCGCTGTCTTGTCTCAGGCCGACGAACAGCCAATCACACGGCTGGACTCAAAACCTTACGTGTCGTCTTCATAGTCGCAGGAAGGGATTGTTTTACTTTGATGATATATTTTTTTAGAAGGATGATGTTCATAAAGTGGTACCTCCAGTAATAATAATTAAAAAAAGTAATAGTGGCGTCGGAACCGGGGCGAAAGGGGTACTTTGCACCCCTTCAGCTGAAATAGGGGGTGGGGGCAAGAGTTACACCTGTTAACTTTATTTACGTCATTCCGCTTTCTTTTTTGTCTTTGGAAGATTATTTGTTGGAATTCTGGAAAGTATATTCTCTGCTTTTCTCTGTACGATTATGAAAGTCAACCGTGCTGCACGATGTGAATTACTCTCTGAATGTGTGAATGTGTGTGTGTGTGTGTGTGTGTGTGAGTGAGTGAGTTCTATAGAGCGTGTTTATTGTGAAGCCGCACGCGAGTTGCCTCTATTATAATAGAGGAGAGGTCAGTCCTGGGTCAGGGTAATCGTTGTGCACCTCCTCTCTCGCCTGTTTGCCTGGTGACAGTTGTACACGATACGTTTACTAGTAGCAATATTGTCAAACAGTGTATACTCACCCCTATACGTGATAGAACTCTTTGATTGATATGACAACAGGTCTGTCCCTGCCGGCAGCTACTGTGTTTTGTATTGTCTACTGACAGTTTCCTTATGTCACCGCCAGGTTCTCTCTAAGGTCTGTGAGCGCTCGTAGCGGGGAACTAGTGAACCTTGAGTAAACCCTTGCTTGCTACCCCGCCAGAAGCCCAATTCTAGAGCGATTACGAGTCAATTTCGATACCATGTACAGAAAATTATGCCAAATTGTTCCAAGTTGTCAAAAAGTATCGAAAACAATTATTCCGCATGCGAGTTGACTCGTACCGAGAATTGGGAGTCTTGTGTCTGCATTATACACAACAAAATTCGACTTAACCGGGTTCGAAATAACGAGGGACTAAACTGTATTCTTATGCTAAAGCTTCTCCTCGTACCCGCATTATACACAAAAATTCGAATTAACCGGGTGCAAGGGACGAAACTGTATTCTTGTGCTAAAGCTTCTCCTCGTGTCCGCATTATAAACAAGCATTCGAATTAACCGAGTTCGAATTAACGAGGGACGAAACTGTATTCATTTATGTGATGCTAAAGCTTCTCCTCGTGTCCGCCAGGTGTTGTCTATGAGCGAGGAGCTACGACGCGCCCTCTATGCGAGCAGCGTCGGCTCACTGGACCTGGATCAGTTCCTACCGGACCTCGTAGGCGTCACCGAGATACTCACCGAGGAACACCGCAAGAAGTTGTGTCGTCATCTGCCGGCGCGCGCCGAGGGTTACATGTGGACGCTCGTATTCTCCACCTCGCAACATGGCTTCAGTCTCAACTCGATGTACCGCAAGATGTTCCGGATGGAGAGTCCCATACTCATGGTCATAGAGGACACGGAACATAATGTAAGTTTGCTTCCTTTAGTCATATATGTACCGTAATATGTTCCGGATGGACAGTCCCATACTCATGGTCATAGAGGACACGGAACATAATGTAAGTTTGCTTCCTTTAGTCATATATGTACCGTAATATGTTCCGGATGGAGAGTCCCATACTCATGGTCATCGAGGACACGGAACATAATGTAAGTTTGCTTCCTTTAGTCATATATGTACCGCAAGATGTTCCGGATGGAGAGTCCCATACTCATGGTCATAGAGGACACGGAACATAATGTAAGTTGGCTTCCTTTAGTCCTTTATGTACCGTAATATGTTCCGGATGGAGAGTCCCATACTCATGGTCATAGAGGACACGGAACATAATGTAAGTTTGCTTCCTTTAGTCATATATGTACCGCAAGATGTTCCGGATGGAGAGTCCCATACTCATGGTCATAGAGGACACGGAACATAATGTAAGTCTGCTTCCTTTAGTCCTTTATGTACCGTAATATGTTCCGGATGGAGGGTCCCATACTCATGGTCATAGAGGACACGGAACATAATGTAAGTTTGCTTCCTTTAGTCCTTTATGTACCGTAATATGTTCCGGATGGAGAGTCCCATACTCATGGTCATCGAGGACACGGAACATAATGTAAGTTTGCTTCCTTTAGTCATATATGTACCGCAAGATGTTCCGGATGGAGAGTCCCATACTCATGGTCATAGAGGACACGGAACATAATGTAAGTTGGCTTCCTTTAGTCCTTTATGTACCGTAATATGTTCCGGATGGAGAGTCCCATACTCATGGTCATAGAGGACACGGAACATAATGTAAGTTTGCTTCCTTTAGTCATATATGTACCGTAATATGTTCCGGATGGAGAGTCCCATACTCATGGTCATAGAGGACACGGAACATAATGTAAGTTTGCTTCCTTTAGTCATATATGTACCGCAAGATGTTCCGGATGGAGAGTCCCATACTCATGGTCATAGAGGACACGGAACATAATGTAAGTTTGCTTCCTTTAGTCCTTTATGTACCGCAAGATGTTCCGGATGGAGAGTCCCATACTCATGGTCATAGAGGACACGGAACATAATGTAAGTTGGCTTCCTTTAGTCCTTTATGTACCGTAATATGTTCCGGATGGAGAGTCCCATACTCATGGTCATAGAGGACACGGAACATAATGTAAGTTTGCTTCCTTTAGTCCTTTATGTACCGTAATATGTTCCGGATGGAGAGTCCCATACTCATGGTCATAGAGGACACGGAACATAATGTAAGTTTGCTTCCTTTAGTCATATATGTACCGCAAGATGTTCCGGATGGAGAGTCCCATACTCATGGTCATAGAGGACACGGAACATAATGTAAGTTTGCTTCCTTTAGTCCTTTATGTACCGTAATATGTTCCGGATGGAGAGTCCCATACTCATGGTCATAGAGGACACGGAACATAATGTAAGTTTGCTTCCTTTAGTCATATATGTACCGCAAGATGTTCCGGATGGAGAGTCCCATACTCATGGTCATAGAGGACACGGAACATAATGTAAGTCTGCTTCCTTTAGTCCTTTATGTACCGTAATATGTTCCGGATGGAGAGTCCCATACTCATGGTCATAGAGGACACGGAACATAATGTAAGTCTGCTTCCTTTAGTCCTTTATGTACCGTAATATGTTCCGGATGGAGAGTCCCATACTCATGGTCATAGAGGACACGGAACATAATGTAAGTTTGCTTCCTTTAGTCCTTTATGTACCGTAATATGTTCCGGATGGAGAGTCCCATACTCATGGTCATAGAGGACACGGAACATAATGTAAGTTTGCTTCCTTAATGTCCGGTTAAAATCTACTTTTCAGTTAAATTGTTTTCACCATGACAACGGCCAATAGAAATACACCAGAGTGGGCTTACCTGACAGTTAAATTTACTTAACACTTTAAATGGACATTAAAGTTAGGGGCATTAGTCCTTTATGTACCGTATACGTAATATGTTCCGCATATAAAAAGCCCCATACTGGTAGTTGTCGGAGAGAGGGAACATAACGCACGTTATAATACATAATTTTAAACAACCCTCTTTAGTTTAAATTACAATACTCCTTCAAGTGCAGAGATTACCCTAGTTGGGGGATCGCTAGGGTTGCTATTGGATTATTTTATTGCACGCTATTTTCTATAAATAAAACAAACTTCTTGCCAATTAGGGAATTCCATAACCTAGGGGACATCCCAAACCTTCTGCAGTGACTTCATCACTTGTTTGAATTTTACACAATTTCGATTTAACCGATTTCGAATTAACGAGGGACTAAACTGTATTTATTTTCAATCGAAGGGTCCTGTTTATTACGTACCGCAATCGAGCTGGTACCGCCCTCTTCCCGTCGATACTAGTTTTTTTTAAGCTCTTTGGTAACCGTTTCTCCCGCGCTAACAGTGACTGATATCTTTCCTACGCAGGTGTTTGGCGCGCTCACCTCGTGCGCCCTGAAGGTGTCCGACCACTTCTACGGTACCGGCGAGTCGCTGCTCTTCCGGTTCACCCCAGAGTTCCAGGTGTTCAACTGGACCGGCGATAACCTCTACTTCATCAAGGGCAACAACGAGAGCCTCTCGATCGGAGCCGGAGAGTGAGTAGCCTATTTGTTTCTTTATTTAACTAATTAATTAATCATTTCATTTCATTTCTTAGCTGTACAACCACAATACAAAATTGTATGTACATTGTCAAGATGGGTTTAATATTACATCATAAGGTCGTATTGTATGGCTCATAGCTTGGTTCCTTGACCGGTGATGATGATTTATGATGATGATTTGATGGCCGAGAGTAAGTAGCCTATCTGTTTGTTTATTGTTTAACTAATTAACTTATCATTTATTTATTAAAAAATTAATGAATTTACTCATTTATTGGTTCTCTTAGAAGCGAGCAAGATCAAAAGATCCACTCTGTCTCTCATTGAAATACTTGACATTACGTCCTTCGTGTAACATGTTAACGCCGGTTTTGACCTAGATTGTATGTGATACATTCAATGAAATAAATGTATTTATTACGTTTGAGGAAAAAGGCAAACTTAAGCCACAATGGCTTCTCTTACAATTAATTTGAACTAGCTTCAATAAAATCTAACTTAACCTAGAAATAAAATACAATAGAGAACTATAACACATAGATCTACAAACAAAGACATCCCCCTACCCCCCTAACCACGTGACTAATATCTCTCTCTCTCTCTGTCTCGTGTTTGCAGCGGCAAGTTCGGTCTGTGGCTGGACGGCGACCTGAACCAGGGTCGAACAGAGACCTGCACGACCTACGGCAACGAGCCCCTCTCGCCGACGGAGGACTTTGTCGTCAAGACTCTCGAGTGTTGGGCCTTCATCTAGGACGCCACGCGAGGGACAAACTGCTCAATCGTATAATCTCCCCCCGTGCGGCGCGGACCCGTCTCCCGATGCAACGAACCAACGAGGGCAGACGACGTTGTCGGTCACGGAGAAACCCCATGATATTATACACCGACGTGTTACGGTACATCGCGTATTTGTTCGCGAGAGACGAGTTGTCGTTTTTTGTGTGCGGGAGTTTGGCTGTGCGTGTGGAATCCGAGAGGGTGTTTTTACGTCGCACGTCAAGCGTGCGCCGGTATGTAGAGAGAAGAAAATAATTATAATTATAATAATATAGGAATGGATTATTTTTCGAAAAAAGAAATCGCAGAAATGATACAAAGATTGGCTATTGTGATAAAAATTGTAACGAGGGAGTGAAGCGGCTAACGGTGCAATGAAAGAGAGAGGGTTCCGATGGCGCGAGAGTAACGCGCTCGCATCGTCACGTTCGATAATATTTTAACCAGGTTTATGTTAATATATAGAATAAGTTATGTAAGCTGCATATGTGTATATTTATATAAAATAGATTGTTAATGCCTTTTTAGAGATAAATATTTTTAGGAGATGCAATATGTGAAAAGGCTTTCTAGGTACTAGAATATTGAATTAAAAGAAGTTGAAGAAGAGAAAAAAAAATAAATAAAAAATACAACTATTTAATGAAAGAATCATAGCTATTTTGTAAAACTACGCATGGCTACCTGACTGTAAACTTACTCTGAAATATATTCGCCCCCGTTGTAAACGCGGGGGGGTACCCGCGTCGAGATACGATCATCTGTCTAGGAGGCCGCGTACTTTCACAACGCTCCGTAGTCGAAGGTGTCGACTGAACGACATAATCACGTATTTATCGAGATGTGCAAACTTCCTTTGCCGAAACTTTTCAACGGCGATTACGAAACCGTCGGGTTTACGAATCTCCGCGAGTTATTCGAGGTCCTAAGGACGTTCAGTGGGTCTACCGCGATGTATCGAGATTGTTTGTCTTATTGTCGTCTCGTAGTTAAGGGAACGATTTGGAGATTCGGAAATTGGAGTTGTATTACCGAAGTTAGGTCTGCCTACGTTTTGGCTTCCAACGCGTAGCGGGACTCGTTGCGTAATTGCACGTTTAGAAATAACAGCAGCTTTAGAATGGTTAAATATTGTGATTACTAATTAATTGTTATTACTGATTAAAAATATGAGAACAGGAATTATTAATAATTGTTGTAAAGCTTTCAATTGTTATGTAAATTTAGGTAACTTAAATAATGTTGTGTTATCATTGTTGCAAGATGCTTTGTTTTAGAAACAGGTTGCACTTTAAACACACACACAAACAAAAATGAAAATCATTTAACAAAAATAATCGTAACGTAACGGATCAATGATCGGAGATTATTTTCGTGTCGATGTAATTCTGAGGTATTTTTAATTTATAATTAACTCGAAGGAGGATGGTAACTGGGGATAAGGACGAGGCTTCAGAGGACCAAAGTGTCAACTATTTATTGCTTTACACTACGACGAGTACACTACAGGAACAAATCCTTGCATATCACTGCTGGGAGTGTTTTAGAATAAATACGTTTTTTTTTTTTACTGTTAGAGAGCGCGCGCAATCGTAGGGGTCGGATTGACTCTCGCGATGTGCGGCAAGGAGGCAATATTTATTTTAATTTTTTTTTTTAAATGAAGTATTCAATAATACATACATAGGTACATATGCAATTGGAACATGGTGTTCATGACCTAGTTAAAGTTACAGTGTTAAATGTCGAGGCTTCATCATCCCGTTTAGCAGTAGTGCCACTTTACTGAAAAGTATTAGCCGACGACGACGTCAATACATTACTTTAAGGTATATTGTTTTTACATTGTTCCCCTCGCCCCTTAAAACTGAGTGTGCTTTTTTTTTACGAAAAGTTTTTCATTTTTCTATTGGAATAATTGGTCTCCACGTAGTCTCGTTTCATTCGGCATTCCATTCGATTCAGTCTTTCAATCATATTAACCCTAAAACTAGTTTAATGTATAGTCATTTACTATAAACGTAACTACCGTAAATATCCTTGTACTATAAACAATTCAGGAGACTTTAATCAACTTGATAAAGTATTTGTCTGATACTTCGATCGGAAATATAACAAGCACATACTCTGTGATTTTGATATTAAAATACTACGATAAAATGAAACAATAAACATTTTCTGTATGTAGTTTCCTTATTGAGTGGTTCACCCATAACAACGGCAACCTTTCACCTAATGTCAATTAGATACAGACTGAATAGTTTTGTCTTGAAATAATAAACAAATGTTCATTATTATATGGGTCATGATCTACTTGAAACCATGTAACTAATCAATAATACAAACCTATAAATAAACTCCATTATTAAATATTATAATTACACAAAGTTCCCATGTAATAAGTAATACGTACCAGCCTATTTACGACAAACACGTGGAAACTTAACCGTGTCCCGGTTAAAATTTATAACTAGGGTGTTAATTTTTTTTTTCCGAAAGGTAATCCGACCAATAAGCAAACGTCGCTGCTGCAGGGCAAATGAAACGCCTTCAGTGCAGCGCAAAATGTACTCAAAATTCACGTGTTTACCATTCTTGAGTTAAAGTTGCAGTTTAGAAAGAGTGTAAACCGCTTCCTTGAAATATTCGTAGCTCAGTACTGTAAAGTTGTGAAGCTTACGTTTTATCCACGCCGTTTGACGTAGTACATATATACCCTTAACCTAACCTACCTTGGCATGTCTTGTTTCGCATAATAATTCAAAGAGTTATTTTTCAGAACTTTGTTTTATATTTAGAAGATCCCGATTCATACTTGTTATCACATTAACAAAACGTTGTTAGTTTTCAATGCATTGTCAACAGAAGTTAATCGTAGAGAGAATAGACTTGTCGTAAAAATAAGTGTATTGTTGTATGTTAATCTAGCATTGAAAACCTGGCATAACAAACAAGTTATGTATAAAGTGTAAATATAAAAATATGAGATTATATACTAAGGAAATAGATAATTATATATTAGCTACCAGTCAATAATTTTGCTTCATATTGTTGATTGAAAAGAACCACAAATAAAAATGCATTAAGAACACAATATACTTGTAATCTTTTATCCTGATCCATAGCACTCTCCCTTCATCTTAATCCATGCTGATTTGTTTGGGCAGGCATCAGGTTGGGCTATACCTACCTGCTTGCCTCTGGCACTGCCACTTTAAACTAGATATGACAGTAGTCACTACTCCCTCTTTAATTCAAATTCCAAAAACCGAATTTTGAATCAAAAGAACATTAAAAAACTAAGCCTTGTACCCAAACCATCTGTTTGATTGATACATGCAATAAATAAATGCATATTAATGAGGGACTACTGGGCTCACTCTGCCTGTCAAACGAATGAGACCTGCATAACATATACAATACATCACACAAGGTTACAAAACTAACAGAAGAAGAATCAACTAATAAAACTAATTAGTTTTCTTTTTAATTAAATAATGGGCAATTTTTAGCTTTATAAATGTATAAGTGTGGGGGAAGAGGCGGGGGGGGGGAGGGGGAGATGGAGTAAGTCTCGAAATGAGTCAGTATTTTAAGGAGGAAGATGCCCCTTGAGAATGCTACCCAATAATGAAAGAGTGATAAAATGGTCAGAATATGACTTAGTAAGAACTACACAATGAACTCAAAACATAGTCATAATAGTTAAATTCTTTTGCAATAGATAATTTGTTAACTAATCTAAATTCAATGTTTAGTTCTTACAAAACCACTTGCACAGTGGTGCTTGATCACTTTTTCAATAGTAGGGATGATGCATTCTCAAGATATTAGTGTACACTTTCATGGTTGTAACACCCAGACTACCTTTCACTATCAACGGTAACAGTCCTATGCTGACTAGTCCCAACCACAGGCGACACAGGACACCTGATTCTACTACTAAATAATAATAATAAATAATAAATAATAATAATAATAATGCAGCTGGGCAACGTTGCGAAGATCAAGAACAAGCTGCCCAAAGTCGGAGAGATTGCAGAAGATAGCGTCTTCGTGAGGAAGGTAGGTCAAGGCAAGATAGCAACATTAGATTTCGCGCCAGAAAACGTTATATAAAACGACACACTGCTTTGCCGAATGGGGAAAAATAGGACGAAATCGAGGACTTCATCGAAAGAAATGTGTTCATTGATTACTTTCGTAGTTAGTGTTAACAGAGGCCAGATGCAGATGATCTTTATTTCTTATATTATGCGAGTGAGTCTTGAAGTTTATGGGGTTATTTGTGTAGATAGAATTACATTTATATTTATGTAACATCATACATATTTCATACTTGTTGATTTGAGCAATGTTAAGGATGTTGTATGGATGGTATAATGTATTTGTTGGTGTAGAAAGGGGAGATTATAGATGTTTTTAATTGCTTTATTCTGAAAATTATTTTAAATAACGTGAATGTGTTAAATTACTGTTCCATGCATGTATACAGGAGTTGTGTATCCGTTGAACCCTGCTACTATCAATCCCCCCCCCCCTCCCCTAGAGCCCCCCACTACGTCACTCGCGCGAGATGACTCAGCCAGTCAGTCGCGCTCAGTGCATAGCAGGAGGTGGATGTGTCGCCGCTGTTATGTACAGGTAAGACTGCTTCAAATCATAACCGTTCTCTTTGCGTCCTCTCAATCGACGTAGCTGATAACTAATTAAGACAATTAATTAAACGTGGTGCTGTCAGTACAGCGACAGTGATATTAGTGCAACGACAGTTGTCAGCACTGTCGTCGGACTGACAGCACTGTCGTTGTACTGATACCACTGTCGCTGTACTGACAGCACTGTCGCTTTACTGACAGCATTGTCGTTGTACTGTTACTACAACGACAATGCTGTCAGTAAAGCGACAGTGCTGTCAGTAAAGCGACAGTGCTGTCAGTACAGCGACAGTGCTATCAGTACAACGATAGTGCTGTCAGTACAATGACAGTGCTGGCAGTACAGCGACAGTACTGTCAGTACAAACAGTGTGGTTTCGCCCGTTGAAGAGCTCTGATAGGGGCTCGAAATATTGCGGTTTTGAATTTGTTTTTATCTGACATGAACAATTACTAGGTCTTAAATAACTTGTTCTTATGTTGCCACACTAACTCGTGTCATGTGTAAATAAATGTATAAACATTCCCGCACAATCACGATAAAAGTCGATAGTCACGTGGCCACCTCTAATGAGAATGTTCGATGATTATAATACAGTTAAACATTCTTCATAAACGAATAATATTCTGTCCGAGTTCGTTATAAAGAATGTTCACAATATTGGGAAGTATGGGGGGCTCTTTAACCCATTGAGATACTATCTGACTACTCAGAATAGACTAGATGCATTCTGGTGGCAAGAAATTAAACTTCTATTAGGAGTGGTTTAGCTGTCATTTTTCATTGTTGTTTTATTGTTATTATTCATCAATGGCGCTGAAAGGAGGTTGCTTAGCAGCGCTATCTATGTAAGTTTTGAGTCCTCTATAAAGAGGTTGTTTAGCAGCGCTATCTATGTTTGAAGTGGGCCTGGGTCTATTTAGCAAAAGAAAAACAAACAAATCTGGTCACGATGCTAAAACAATGTGCTATCTGTGCTAAAAATATGGAGAAACAGCTACAATGAAAGTATATTTGTTTAGAATTATCTGATCATGAAAAATTAGTTAGTTGATGTATTAATATTATTATGGGAAAATAACTTTTGTGCGACCCCCGCAGGTCCGAGGCCACGTCCTGCCCCCAGCGCTGCAGATGTACGGCTGCCGCGTGATCCAGAAGGCGCTGGAATCCATCTCGCCCGAGCACCAGCAGGAGATCGTGAGGGAGCTTGACGGTCACCAGATCTGGGCAGAATACTCAAATATTTGTATGTTAAATACAAAAAACAAACTCAAATATTAACACTTTAGATAGAAATAAATTCCAAATTTTCAAAATAGATAACTGTGACAGCTATTTACGAGTATTATTGCAATCAATGTACATTGTCCAAATTTGAATTCAATTCCAGCTCATCTGAAGTTCTCTTTTCGCTATCTACCACCACTAAATTCACGCACTAAGATGCAAGAGTTGTTTGCTTTACACATCAGAAGTCTCATACAATAATACATTAATAGATTATAATTGCGGAAAGGGTCTGGAGGGCAACTTCAGATGGAATTGCACACAGGGAAAGCCACAAAAAGAAGTTGTTAACATGTTATATCTTCATTGGCCAGGAGATGGCAATAATTGGCAACAGTCGAAAATGTACCGTACACCCTTAAACATGTGTGTTATAAGGGTTGCTATCGACTACCTTTTGTCATCCCTGGATATTTTTGGGGAAAAACAGATGACGCGCAATGGTTAAATCTACCGCCTTAAGGCTGGTCCACTTAAGACATAATGCATAAGGTTTTAAGACGTTGTTTTTAGGGCTCTGGTTAACATAGTTTCGTTTCGTTCAAGATAGGCCTAGTAAAGTGAAGTACTTTGTGACGTTTTATCCTCAGTTAAAACATCATTGTGATACAAGATACAAATTAATTGAAATTTGTATTATCCATAATTAATTATAATAGTTTTGTTTACAACAATTTATGCACATCTAACAATATAATTGTAAGTAGATGGTCCGTTAACTTGAGATTTTAGTAACTTGTTTTAAGATTTAAGCGTTAATTTGGACATTGCCCAACTTTATGACAATGAATAACGCATAAAAACAACGTTTTAAAACTAAAATTTTGTGTGAACGCCAATACGTGGTTCCTATGATCCAACTTTACGACTACGCGTTAAACCTTAAATCTTATGTCTTAAAACTCTGTGTGGACCAGCCATTAATCATATGGTGAACATTGTTTAATGCGGTATCTAAACACAACATGACAATGTTGACTGGACTGATGATGCGTTTGGTCATTCTGGGATTCCTTTGCAAGATAACCAAACCTTGAGCAGGGTGACGCTGCATTCTGTTTACATCTCCAGCAAGGTTAATCCACACTCCCATATACAGTGGCGTAACTAAGGGGGGGGGGTTTGGGGGGTTTAAACCCCCCCCGAAACTACATCGAGAATGATTTTACTTAATACTACATTTACTTAATACTATTTTGTAAGATCCTTAAACCACTTCAGTGTATAACAATCGCAACAAACAACATTTTCATTATATTTATCATACCACTTCACTTAGACAAGATATATAATTTCTTTCAATAATTCAATTATATTATTTATGTGTTCATCTACAACTAATATACCTTTCGCTTGAACCAGTAAAAGTGAAGGTACATATAAATAAAAATGCATTAATCTAATATTACAATATCACGGTCTGTGAATTTAAATTTAAATGACGTATGTGACTTGTGACCACAATGTTTCACTTTATGTTGAAATTTTATTGGACAACCATAAAACATTAAAAACACAATTTCCATGCAATTCTTATTTAGAACTATAATTAATACCTTGGTTCGAGTAGTATTCTTTTGAGTCTAAAAGGCACGAAATAATTATAGAAGTGAAAAAAAATTTCGCCTTCGGCGGGATGGCCTCCGGCGGCTGGGGCTTCGCCCCAGACCCCTTTCAGTCCCCTCATCTCACTTTTCCCTAATAACCCCCCCCGAAATAATTCCTAGTTACGCCACTGCCCATATACACGTTCTAGAAATAGGAACCAATAAAGCTGGATAGTATTCTATAACAATCTGTAAAGTCTTAACCACAATGTGAGAGTATGGTTATGATTTATCTTAGCCTGGGAATAGGAACGGGAGTTAAGCCATTCCCGGGATATTATAATCAGTAATATGGAGACGAAGGCCTAACCCTTTTCAGTCCAATTCTTTCGTTTAATATTATTAGTGGTACCGTTAATTCATAAGAAAAAAAGTACATTTTGGACTGAAATAGGTGAGCACCAGAATTGGAAAATTGAAAACAAAATCAGTTTTGAATCGCATGTAACTACAGGACTTGTGATGTTGAGCCTCGTTTAGCCGGAAAGGGTTAACAACATGTTGTCTGTGTTTGAAGGTGTTTGCGTTGTCGACCACCCGTACGACTGCAGAGTGATCCAGCGCATCTTGGAGCATTGCACACCCGAACAGACGACCTCATCCTAGACAACTACACCAGCACGTGGAGCAGCTGATACAAGTACGGGAACTATGGTATACAGCACGTGCTCAGTACATACAAGCAGTCTGTAGTAAAACTCAGGCATTGGGTTCACAAAGATGTTTTAAGCAAATCGTCGGGATATAAATAAACCATGCCATTGTAGTTCCACAAACTCATGGAGCTAAAATGTAGTCAGATATTGTCCATAAAACTTAAAATATTTGATTTCTGAATGTGTAGTAAGACCTAGTGAGGATTTGATTACTGAATACCCTCACTTTGACAACGTAGAAGTTAGTATCTTTGTGAATCCAGTCCCAACTGTTTATGTACAAATACACACATCTAATATTTCATCAGTTTTGATATTTCATACATTTTTAAAATTGCATGTTCCCCCAAATTGGTTCATAACGTCACAAATGATAGATTACATCCAGAAGATGCTAAATAAATGAAATTAACATGTACGTTGATAACACAGGGCAAGGCCACTTCAGATATTTTACTCGAATTATTCTTTTTGTGATTGAGCCTCCTCTTTCGGTGTAGTAAGCTCTTAACAGATGCCTTGCTCTGAATTGCAGATATACATATTAGAGCTTTACCCAGTACGTGTAGTCTGTCCTATGTAAATGGTAGCGATAATAATAATAACAATCTTTATTCGGTCTTTGCAGCAGGTACACTTCTTACTTCTGATTTCTTAACTTTGCGAAAATAAACATTTATAGTTTACTTGTGAGCGCGAGCTGTCAAATCCATTTGGTTACTGCCATTCACTTTGAACACATTTGTGTAGTATTCATGAGACACAGTATGACAAATTAAACAATTACACTTCGTCATTGTGCGGTTCTAAACTTGAATAGTGGAACTAACAGTCAAATGAATGGTCGTTCCTCACATGCTCCTCAACTCAGCCTTTCCTCAGACTCACCCAACCACCAATCACAGAGCAGTCCACATGGCAATGCTGCTCTCTGATTGGTGGTTGGGCGAGTCTGAGAAAAGGCTGTGTTGAGGAGCACGTGAGGAACGGCTGTGCATTTGACCCTAATTCTCTGCCCTCAGTGAACTGTGTAGGCTACATTTATTCCTGGAAGTTTTTGACCACCCTGGCTGTATCGTTGCAAATTAAACCCCCCCCCCCCCCCCCCCCCCCCCATTTCAATGTTGATGTTTTATTTTGATCAGCTTGGTTATAGCGTTGGTTGAGTACGAGTGAATTATACGCGCTAGGAATACAGTTGAAATATGAAAAATAAATCCAGTGAAAACGGGACATAAAACCAATTATAATGTTATAGTGAGATAATGTGTAGTATTTGTTTCTAAATGTGGACAAAATTGTTTTAATTGTAACAAAACAGTGGCCCCTGCTCTGTGTTATCACCGTATGTGATGTAATAAATACTTATGTTTAGCATGTTATGGATGTAATCTCAAATTGGCCCCATTATCAGAAGATTTGAGACCACTTGCAATTTTGTGAATTTCTGAAGGGTATACTAACACTAAAAACTACCTGATAATTATTTTGGATTTTGAGAATTTCTATCATCAGATTGTAATCTTGGGTACTTTGGAATCCAAATGCACCATGTTCAAAATCCATCCACGTTTGTGCTTGAAATCACAATGAGAAAAATGCCCCGTGCCCCTGCACTGTGTTATACATGTATGATGTGAAACGTACATATTAAGCATCTTATGGATGTAGTCTCTAATTTGCCTCATTATCAGATGATTTGAGACCCCTTACAATTTGGAAAATTGGTTAACGATAGGTATACAAATACCATAAAAATGGCCTCATCATAATTTGGATGGATTTTGAGAAGCTTCATGAGTGACTGAGTGCACAGTGACAAGAATGCTTGCATACAAATATTCGCCTAAACAAAGAAACTGCCCTTGCTGACCGTCCCATCTCTTGCAATACAATAATCTTATAATTCTAAGCCTTAGGTACCATAATAGCACTGGTTTATTTTTTTCATGCTCAGTAGGGCGTATTCTCCATATCTACTTGTTATGAATAATGAAATCTTGGGTAAAATGATGGTAATAATTGTACTTTATTTAACTGATGTCCCGCTGCTTCTGTTTCAGGTTTTTGTAAATGTTGCTCTCACTTAGCTCGCTACTGTCAAGATGTTGTATCTCAGCCTTCTGGACTCAATGACCTCGCCTGTAGCACCAATCAGATGCTGCTGTACCAAGTACCCACTCACTTCCTCATCGGCCTGGAGATGCAACGCTGCTCTTCAATCAACTTTCCCGTGAACTTGTTCAAGCCGAGCATCTCTGTGACCTAATGGGGCTAATTTTCTCATGTACTTGTTCAACTCATGCTGTTGTGTTCATTTACTGTACTTGGATCTTTGTAAATCCGGTTGTTGCTGTTGTTGTTTGTATCTAGTTTTTGAAGCCAACTGTTGGGAGGAGAATGTACTTGTTACTTGAATAAATAATATTTTATTATATGCCTTGTATTTTTGATGTTTACTACCTTATCCAACTCATCCATCCTAAATAAACAGTATATTTTTCAAGGTTTGTCTTGAGAAAGTATATTGAAACATTGCAAACTTTGGAGCGGCAATAACAATTCAAAACTATTACATATGGTACTCTATGATAGGACGGTGGTAAAGCGAATGTGATTGGATAGGGGCGTCTACGATTTTTCGCGCCAGTAGAGAGGGCGTGTACAACTCGGCCGACCATGTGGCGGAAGTAACGACCTCCTTGCACCTCCTACATCCCTGATACCCTGATACAAAATCGCTCAAACTGCGGTTTTTCGAGTAAAAACTACGGTAGCGCGAAGTCAAAGTTACATATTGGCCGGAAGCACGTGGCCAAACGTGGCTCTCGGTACAAAAACAAGGTCGATTTTCGGAAAAAAAATGGCGGATCTGGATCAGGGTTGTAGGAGTTGCGAGGAGTCACTACTTTTCCCTCGTGTTGCGAGTAACCCTGCTTTTATGTCCCGCCCACTATTACGTGCGCCAATCACATTCGCTTTACCGCCTAATATGAATGAATAGGAACAGGTTGCAAACATTTTAATACAAGGTATCGATTCAAATGCAATTTATTTAAGTAAAAAAACAAGTATGCATTCTCTCCTCAGTAGTTAGCTTCAAAAACTAGATACAAACAACAGCAACAACTCGATTTAGACAAAGATCCAAGTAAAATAAATTAACAAACATCATGAGTTGAACAAGTTCACTGAAAAAAATAATCCCACTGGGTTCAGGGATGCTCGGCTTGAACAATAACACGGGAGAGGTTGATTTTGGCGTTGCATCTCCAGGCCGATGAGGAAGTAAGTGGTACTTGGTACAGCAGCATCTGATTGGTGCTACAGGCGAGGTCATTGCGTCCAGAAGGCTGAGATACAACATCTTGACAGTAGCGAGCTAAGTGACAGCAACATTTACAACAACCTGAAACAGAAGCAGCGCAACATTTATTAATACACAACTTGCATCATTTTACTCAAGATTACATTATTCATTACAGGTAGAAATGGAGAGTACTGAGGGTTAGTTCTCCAAATACATCTTGGGCGATCTGAGCTAGCTCGGGTCACCGATAGAGGTGGACCTCAGCGGTATGACGCGATACTATTTCGGGAGGTCGCCGGTTCGATTCCGGCCACCGGCAGTTCTGACTGAGGAATTTTTCAAAGGTTTTCCTCAGTCGTAAAGGCGAATGCACCCTATAAGGTGAGTATCCTATAAAAGGGATTCTTTCGAAAAATTGTTATTAGCTCGGGTCGCTTCGTATCTTTCTTCACAAGCATCGGAGGGAGCTAGCTCCTGATACTACTCAGATTGTGGGAACAGACCTCCCAGGTAAGTCACGTGATAATTATTGTAAAGATGGCGACTGCAACAACTCTATACAAGGAGTGTTAGTATTGCGACATTGTTGATAAGGCAAAAGCAAACGTTCAAGTACACATAACGCTGACCCACGCAACGTCAGGTAAGTGTTATATTTATTTTATCACTATTTTTTACAGTTGTTACTTCAATGTCGTAGGAACTATGACATGATATGACTAACCTCAAATTGTACGGGTCGATACGGAAATGGTTCAAACTGCCTCGTATTAATTCGTGCGATTCATACTTCAGCATAAAGCTTCCGTTACTGTAGAGCGTTGGGAGCGACGCGTTAGACGCGTCAGGCGCGTTGACAAATCTGATTGCGAGTTTTGCGTTTCAGCCGCGTTAGCGACGTCAGCCACGGCGTTGGTGGTGGTGTGTAATGTATAAATGCTGTGTATAACCAGACCGGAAACGCTCAAATCATGGCCAATAAACAAATAAGATTAGATTAGAAACGAACCCATGCAACAATGCAAAACTTGTTTATTTCCTGTGTTTTGATCGACGACGAAATCTATAACCTACAAACAACATTTTTTCTTCCTCATTTCGAGGTAAACAAGAGCTGCAATTTGTCTGTGAGCGAAATTGTATTTGTAAACAGCTAGATTATAGTCTTCCATAACAGATACATTGATGTTATGGAAATGTATAACATGTGTTATGTTGTTTCGCGGCTCGCGCTAAGCCTACCAAAGATCGCGCTACGGCAAACACTTCGACGCGAGCAACGCACGTAACGCAGCTGACGCGTCGCTCCCAACGGTCTACAGCAACGTGCAACGACAGCTTTAGAATTATTAGAATTGTATTGCATGAATGGGTCGGTTCAATCGTTTTTGATTCTGGGTACTTATACTACGTCAGCCAAAGTTCTTTCTTAGTTCAGGTTTGCAAAGATTACAACCACTGTGCACGGCCCTAATGATGATACAAACTCAAAAAATTAAAAAAAGAGAATATAAAGTTTTACCAATAAGTCTATCAATACACAAAAATATAAATAAATAAATAAATAAATAAATAGATAAATAACGATACAAAAATAAATACGTAAATAATAAATAAAATATAAATAAAAGAAATAAATACGATAAATACATATATACAATCGTGGTTTTCCGGGTACAACCGTGCCAAAACACGACACGGTTGTACCCGGAAAACCACGATTGCACAGTTGACTCCGGCCGTGAAAGCCTCGGAAACGATAAATACATTTTCAAAATTGCAATGAACTCTAGTTTCTGATAGTGTGCCAAATGAAAGGGAACATCCATAAGATGATTAATAACTGAAATTTACTAATACAATGGTAAACCTGAAGGGGGGTCTTATAGCCGAATTTCATAACAATTAGGGGTTTTGTGATAGAAGCGGGAATTTTGGCTCAAACACTAAAGAAAATATTTTGATCAAATTATCAAGACGAGGCTTTAAAAAGTCCGCTGGTCTAGGACGGGGGGGGGGGGGGGTTGGGAGGGGGAGGTCGAATAGGGCGGGAGATGAAGGGAACAAAAATAAAGTGATACGCCACTGAATATAATATCAAACTCAATTTTGGAATAGTGATTTCTTAAATGTTGCATAAGTATAAAAAACAAATCATACTTGACCTCACTTGTGAACATTATCTGATTATGTGACCTTTGACTTGTGAACTAGACATTATGGCCTAGGTTACCTTAATTATTCGGGTTTTGTGATAGAAGCGTGAGTTTCGGCTCAAACACTTCAGATAATATTCTGATCAATTTGCCAAGAGGAGGCATACCTACAAAATCAAGTGGGGGGGGGGGGGGGGGAATAAATGATCCCTCCTCGAGTGACCGGTGCCCGCAAAGAGGGCGATCTAAACGCCCCCAGTCCCCCACCCTGTCCCTTGCCCTCCCACACTCTCTAACACCCTCACACTCTGCGTTCCAGGTTCGAATCCTGGCTTGGGCATGGATAACATGTGGCTTTTTTCATATTCATAATAACCCACTCATCGTCTCGATTAGGCTCGTTGCAAAATATCGGACGTGAAACCCCAAATATCATCATTTGAGCTATAATTAACTTTTCCATCACAAAACCTCGACTAATTAAGGTCACCCGAGTCATTCCTTGTTCGTAGGTTAAAGGTCATGAAATAATCAAAACTAAGGCATTGGAAACCACATTTCAACTCTTGATTCTTATTCTAGGGATACCTTGTGACAAAATGAGTGGATACATTTCTTTCAATATAACACACAATTGTATCGAAAGGTCAAAGGTCATATAATCAGATAATATTTTCAAGTGAGTTCAACTATAGTATTTGGGTCAAGTATGATTTGTTTTTTATTTATGCAAATTTTAAGAATCCACTATTCCAAAATTTGAGTTTTTTATTATTATATTCAGTGGTATATCATATTCTTTTTGTTCCTGTCACCTTCACCCCCAATGTTAAACCCCACCCTTGTCCAATTGTTGCGTTAGTCTGCTAGTTAGTCGCCTAGCGCCTAAATTGGGATTTATACTTTATACTGTACTTGTTTTGTTTGTTTTTTTACATGAAAAGCGTCAATAATGAAAACCGGAATCTAGGACGAAATTTTTAATTTTCACAGCCATTGACTTAAAACTTCCAATTCCGAACTTCCAATATAGTGTAGTGGATTAGACGAATCATTCGGGGTTTTGTGATAGAAGCGTGAATTTTTGATCAAATACTCAGAAAAATATTCTAATCAATCTGCCCAGAGGAGGCCTCAAAAAAGTCTACTAGTTTAGGGGCTGGGAGGGGTCAAAAATAGGGGGTGGAGGGGACGTTAAAAAAAATAACGAGCCACCAAATATGATCAGTACATACCCAAATTTTCAAATCTAGTAGCTTAAAGTCTATTCTATAAAGAAAAAAATCGAAATATGATCTTACGGCACAACTTCATCAGATAATGTGACCTTTGACCTTAAGTCACTAATTTTTCTAATCTGTATGAAAATGTATCGTGTGACCACTCGTTGTGTCAAAAATTATCTCTAGAACACAAATTAAACGTCAATATATGTTTTATAGTTGGTAGGGTCAAATAACATTGTGACCTTTGACCTATTTATTGAGAATAAATGCCCGCGTTCTGGTGTTGGGGGTTTACATGCTTTAAAGTATAGATCTCATCTCTCACGTACAAGTCTTGCGTGGAAAGCATGGTTAAAAACATATACAAAAAAAGTACCCTTAGTTGTCGATGGGGTGGCTTAGTTCGACCTTGATCTCAATAATGTTACATGTAATAGCGGCCTTTGTTATAGCTTGTGACTACTTATTGGAAAGGTATAGATGACTTGGATACATTTCCTTTACTTATTCCCTTTAATAATTACATGTAATCCTGAAAACCTACGACACTTCCCACCTTCCCAAGAACTGCTACCTTATCGTAGTGGGCAGGTTTGCTTGTTTTGGTGATCCCGAGAGCTATGGCGGCGGAAGCGTATATTATATTTGTGGTCTAGGGCCACCTTAGCCAGACAGTTTGAGGTAGAGACGCCACATGAAAGGCAGTCCACGTCCTCCCATTTCCCTTTTCCACCCCTTTACGAGTCAGGTGTCCCTTTTCTCCAACCACCCCCAGACGTCATATGACCTTGTTATCGAGTACGTCGTTAAACAACAAATAAACCATACAATAATTCCCAAGCTCTCAACTTGCGATTGAAAAGTTGTTGCTTGCTAATTGGACAATTTCAAAATGCAGAAATGATGAGTATTTTTGAAATAATACTAAAAAAGATATGCAAACAAGACATTACTGGAAAATTGTAATTAATACGATAATAGCATTGATTTTCTTTATTTACTCGTTACATTCGCCCCTGCACTTGCACGAAGCACAGCATGATTGTCCACTTATATGACATGTGCATTGACCTTCAAGGCAATCGTTTTTACATTTAGGCTAGTAACAACCACTTCGTTACATGAGTGCATTGCGTCAGGAAGGGTAGTCCATTTGGATTCCCACACATCAGACGCGTCTTTACACCATCTCCAGATAGCAGGACTAGGATGTTTTGGGAAAGAGATGGCTGATAATCCCCAAACCAACCCAGCCTGGAACACAGCACGTAGAATATGTTGATGTAGTGCATCTTGAGTTGGAGGCAAGCTCTCCATTGGCCTTCCTTTCTGCGTGAACAACTCCTTACGTCATTCATTCACGGTTGCACAGTCACTGGTTCGATCAAAGAGTAGAATCAAAATTGTCTCCAACAACCCTAAGATGTAATCGTGCACTTTCTCTACAGGCCTTGAAAGAACTTTGAATACATCAGTGACTTCTGGCAATACAGTCCATGTTTTCGAGGGTGATTTCTTCCCTTTACTTGCGAAGGGTGAGCATGTATCACAACCAGTAAAAGCTTGAAAGAATGGGAGCGCTGCAGATTTTTCTGGTCCAAGTGTTCGGGCAATCGAGTGTGCTGCTATAATTCGTACATTGCTGCCTACCCCAAATTGTACCCATACCTTCTTTTCTGTAAGGTTATTAGCTGCGGCAATGCAAAGTACAACAACATCCGAGTCTACCGTGCGTATCAGAACTTCATTCTTCTCATTGAGTACATAGTACAAATGTAAGATGAGTCTTGTGTCTGCTTCCTCGTGGTTGCAGGGTGCAACAGCTTTCAAACACACACTGTCGTCATTGCACAGAGCATCTTCTCCCTTAGTGACAACTACTAATCCAAGTGATGTATTGATCTTAAGAACAAATTCACACAACATGTTGAATAGTTCTGATTTATTTTCGTTTGTTCGAAGGAACTCTTGCCAGTTGTTTGGTAATGTGTTAGACGCATCAACGCGTCTTCTGATTCCCATACCTCTTTTGTTTCTGCTTTGCGATCGAAAACTTCCACAAATGCATCTATTGGTGAATTACTGATGAAAGGCCACCGCTCATGTGGCATACAGAACGCTCTTCAAAGCTTCACATAACGTGTTAATCTTTCCACTCCCGACTGGGGCAGGGGTATCAAGTTACAAAAATCACACATAATTACATTTAATTATACATACATACACACAATCTACGCGTGTCAATCATTGTCAAATTAAATTGCAACAAATTTTCACTTACTTCTTCTTCTCAAATGCCCACATTTGGCTGTTATGCCATCATGCTGGATCTGGTCAACCAGTAGAGACACGCTTCTTTCTCCACCCTCTTCATGCCGCTCGGCATTGCGTCACGTTCCCCTGCCAGTTTTGGACATACAAACAGGTGGCTCCTATCCTGCTCCCTATTTCCACACAGCTTGCAGGTACTCGTCTCAAACACCCCTATTCGGTGGAGATGCTTCCCTAGAAGATCGTGCTGCGTTTTTAGCCTGAACTGGGCCGTTTCAATTTGCCGTGGAAGATGGTTGGTGGGCCTTTTTGAACTCATGGTATATTCCTGCCATGGCTTGTTTCTACCTTTCTCTACCCAGTCCTGCCTGATCTTCTTAGTGGCTGCAGCATTTAAATGTGCTTTCATAGACTCGAGGGTTAAAGGTTTTGGCAGTTGCGGCATTCTGGCTCCTGTTTTGGCCAGATAGTCGGCCTTATCGTTTCCGTATATGCTGCAGTGTGATGGTATCCATTGTAGAGTTATCAGTTTGTTTTTATTTTGTAGTCTTAAGGCGCGTTCAGACAGAATGACTATGGACTAAGACTAACAATAGAGTGATTAAGCCTTGGGAAAACAACGTACTCGGAAACATCCATCCCCAAATGTATTTCAACAATGCCAACAATCGAAAATCAACTTTCTAAATCACTCGTTCTTAAACACTAATCACTATAAAAGTTTGTTAACGCTTGAACATAAATCGTATACTTCAACCCTGTTAAACCTTAAATCGTTAGTCTTAAACACTTATCGTTAGTCTTAGTCATTTTGTGTGAACCCGCCTTTAGAATTTGTAGTTTAGATTTCACTTACAAATTGCAAGCTTTTGTTAACTTTTCAGGATTATAGTAAATTATTAAAAATAAATGAATATATAAAACGTATGCAAATTACCATTACCTTTTCAACGAGTAGTCACAAGCTATAGAAGAGGCTTTAGGCCTAATTCAATTAAATGAAACATTGAGGTCAAGGTCAAACTAAAACCACCCCATCAATAACTGAGAGCATCTTAATGCAAACTTTTATGACCATGCTTTCCACACAATAATTTTACATACGATTTATGCATTTTGAAACAAGTATCAACTAAACACCAGGACGCGGGCATTTATTCTTAGCTAACAGGTCAAAGGTCACGATATAACTTGACCAAATACATAGCAAAACATATATTGACCCTTAATTTGTATTCTAGAGATAATTTATGAAACAACGAGTGGTCACAAGGTACACTTCCTCAAATATTAAAAAACTTATTGACTTCAGGTCAAAGGTCACATTATCAGTCAAGAATGATAAGTTGGATCATATTTTAATTTTTTTTAAAATAGAATTGACATTTAGCTACTCTATTTATAAATTTGGGTGTATTATGATCACAGTTGGTGGAAGATTCTTTTTTTAACTTCCCCTCCACCCCCATTGTTTGACCCCTCACAGCCCCTAAACCAGTGAACTTTTTTTAGGCCTCCTCTTGGCAGTTCGATTAGAATATTTTTCTGTGTATTTGATCAAAAATTCACGCTTCTATCACAAAACCCCGAATGTGTCCCGTATTTTGCTCTAATCCACTACACTAATAGCAAACGAATTGAATAAGTAATCATTAAGTTCGTCTTCTGAGTAATTGTCAATCGAAAGTGTTCTCATCCCATGGATTATTCTCAATTGTGAAAATGAGCGTTGTGAACTTGCAACAGTAACTGGTAGTAGTAGAAATGTATCATCAATGCCGTTTACAGAACAAACATCAGAAAAGTGGAATACGCAGTATTTTGAAACTATACTTTTATATACGCAAGATTGACAATCTCGTTTCTTGAACACGACTGAAATTAGATGATCTGCACCGGCAATTATTAATTTAACAATTTTTCCAATGAATTGTGTATGACTTTATTGAAGCTTATAAACAATGATAGGTTTCCAACTCAAGGCAGTCTAGAAATCGGGCCCCTCTATACACCACGGGCCCCCGGGCTTCGCCCGGGCTGCCCGTGCTATTCCTACGCCACTGATCATAGATAATATTTTAATGATAATATTTGTTTTCGTTTTATTGTAACATAAACCAAGTACTTCTTCACTGCAATGTGTAATCGTAATTTTGCTTGTTCTGAAAATATGTTGTAAATTTGTAATTCATTATCTTGCTATCATTATTTCATTGTGTTCGGCCATATTTCAGTGGTTTGAGATTTTGTGCCCTCTCTCTTAAAATTTTGTTTTTAAAGTTATGTTTTTTGTACGTATTTCTTAGTTAAACTTAGTGCACTTAGTAATAACGTATTGCAATTGTTCATGTTCACATTAACATTGTTCAAAAATCATAAGTTTGTAATGTTTGCATTTATATGTAACAAAGCATGACCATTAATTTAATTCAAGTAGAGAATATAATGATTGTATTGTTAACACAGGAAATAAAAACGGTTGTAAAAAGTGCAAACTTAAGCCTCAACAACAAAGATAATTTCAATTTGTAATTTCATTTTATTTGTGTTTTTATTAATATCGAAAACAAAAATTTATTAAATCAATTGTTTAAAATTTCAATTGTATTTATATTTATTATTTTATTGGAAAATTCAGTTCTTCAAACAGGCAGACGCTCTGTGCAACTTTTACGCGCCTGATAACTACGCGTCCTACTTACGCTGCATGCCAATCTGCCGTTCATGCAAGCACGTAGACAGACAAACAAGCAACCAAACGCATAACAGCTGCCCCCCCTCCCCCCATGAGAAGAGAGAGAGAGACAGAGAGACAGAGAGAGAGATAGAGAGACAGAATAAAAACAAGGCAAATAATGTAACAAATTACAATAGTACCCCCACTACGGGTAGCTTGTTATATAAGCAACACAAAATTAACAATTTTTTAATGATAGACTTGAGAACTCTTCAAAATTTTGAAAAATAAATTTTTACGCGGCATTTGGGTTTTGTATCAGCTAAACAATAACAAATTTAAAAACTGATAACAATTACAATATTGACAGTTGTTTACACACATACACAATACACACCACGTGCCTCCTGACTTACCGGGATCAAATATAATGTCCCGTTTTTTATTTTTCTAAATTATGGCAGCCCTAGCGAAAACCCCTTGTTAGTTTTTATTCACTAGTTCAATATTATTATCTCAATTTTCCTATTCTGAGAGTATAATTATAACAGTAATAATAAAAATAATAATAATTATAATAATAATAATAATAATAATAATAATAATAATAATAATAATAATAATAATAATAATAATAATAATTATTATTATTATAATAATAATAATAACAATAAAAATAATAAGAATAATAATAATAATAATAATAATAATAATAATAATAATAAAAATAATAATAATAATAATAATAATAATAATAATAATAATAATAATAATAATAATAATAATAATAATAATAATAATAATAATAATAATAATAATAATAATAATAATAATAATAATAATAATAATAATAATAATAATAATAATAATAATAATAATAATAATAATAATAATAATAATAATAATAATAATAATAATAATAATAATAATAATAATAATAATAATAATAATAATAATAATAATAATAATAATAATAATAATAATAAAAATAATAATAATAATAATAATAATAATAATAATAACAATAATGATAATAATATCATACTGAAAGATCATACGATAAAAGGTGTTTGTTATTAGAGGTCACTGTGCCATCTGACTACAACATAACATCGAAGGAAGCTGAAAAGCGTAGAAAATACAAGTATTTCAAAATAGAAATCCAAAGAACATGGGGGTTGTCAACAAAAATAATTCCAGTAGTAATTGGTGCTTGTGGAACCGTGAGGTTTAATATTGAAGATGTCTGCGAGCTATCCCCGGAGTCCACTCTCTACATGACTACATGCATTACAGAAAACTGCTATTTTAGGTACTGCACTTATTTTAAGGACGTTTCTCTAAATTTTCTTGTACAATCTTATGTAATTGTTATTTTGTTGTGTGTATTTATGTATATGTTTTAAATTATTTATACGGGTTTTGCTTGTTGTTTGCCCATTCACTTTTGAAAAGCGGCCTTTTTCTGGTGATTAGGTTTGTTCTATCTTCACATTGTTATTGTGTTGTGATATAAATAAAGAAATAAAAATAACAATAATATAATAATAATATCTTTACAATATCGAGCCCCACATAATTCTAAAAAGATAACATCCAATAAGATATGACCAAAAAGCCTAACAAATATAACACTCCGTGTTATATTTGTCGAAGACGTGAATTACTCAAGGTTTTAGTTTGGAGACTTTCCATTCCGTTGAAATAGAAACTTACCTCGTACAAGAGTCCGTGTCTTGCTTATCTGGGAGGTCGGGGTTGCTACGGTGAGTGACTCAGGCCAGTGTCCGAAGTCCGCCGGGCTGGCAGGGAGATTGTCTGCGTCGCTGTATTCAGATAACAGCTGGGTTCACTGCTGAAACAAATAGAAAACAGTTTTGTCCAGAGGTTCCCAACTTTAACCTTAGTTTCAAACAGGGTTACTAAACTTGTCGCCATTTCACTTTACCTAAAACAGTGGTCCCCACCCGGGGTGCCGCGAACGTCTGCTAGGGGTGCCGCGATATTTTCGTTGAAATAGAAAAAAAATCTTGTTTCTGTTATTTTGAAAATAAAACAAAATAATTATTTTTAATATTTTGACAGTACAAACCAAAAACAGTTGTTATAAGGTGAAAACTACAGTCTGACCACGATTGAATTTTCACTGAAACATATATTACATCGAGGATGCAACATTTTGTACTGCAGATTAACACACTCACCCCCGACCCCTCTCAACCCCGAATAACAGTTCAGAATTCAATAGTTCAGAAACAATTCTGTAAACAGGATCAAATTTCTACGGCAGTTATGAACGTCTTAGCTGTGTGAGTTAGGAACATTAAATTTAAAGAAAAGAGAAATACGTCTATAAGTGGAAAAGGAAATAAGAGTAAACCGTCAAAGCTAGATGCTCACTATGTTGTATATCCAACTATAAGTAAGTGGTGGTACAGTCATTAAATCACTGCATTAAATTTGCAAAGTGTTGCTTTATTAAAATATTCTAACATATTATTTTAAAAATTATTGGTTTTTAGCGTGGACGTTAGTGGGAGTTAGGGGGGGGTGGGGGGGGGGGGGCGCGTGTCTACTAAATGTAGGCTTAGGGTGCATTCAGTCAAAAACGGTTGGGCACCACTGGTCTCAGTGGCGTATCCAGGATTTTGGAAAAGGGGGGGGTTTACTCATATAGAGAGTGGAACCAAAAATAAACGGGTAGTCCGGGGGAGTTTGTCCCCCGAAAAAATTTTCCCGTCAAGGTCATTTTGGTGCAAATCTGTGCGTTTTACAGCAGCCAACTGAAACAAAATTTCTGGCAACAATTTTCTCTTTAAGAAAAAAAAGCTTCAAAGAACAACAAGAACTGAGGTGTTCGTAGGGTGAGCGTGAGTCGTGTAAACGTTTAAACGTGTAAACGCCCGCGCGAAAATTATACGTGTACAAATATTCATACACGTTTAACCGTGTCTTATACCCCGCCCGACCCACCCCCCTCCCCTGCCCATAACCCAATTCATAGCTTTTTTCCGATGTCAAAGCTTTTTGACGAGCCGACAAGGCATAGGTAGAGATCCTTGTATTTCGCAATGCGCGATAGCGCGAAATCACTTGAAACGTGCAGCAATTGAAATATGTTGGCATGGCAGTCTGTTGCGAGTCCAAAAATAGTCTTTTTGATTTGCGAAATAAAACGAAATCCCGTGTATACGCGAAATAGCAATAGTTTACTGTTATAAAAACGAAAAAGACTGAAGCTGTTGAATTGACGCGAAATCGCCGAATTTCTACCAAAAACGTAAGTTTCAACATTTTCTGCAGTGACTGCAGTGACCCTTCCACCCTGCCAAACCGGCTCGCAACAGATTTTTCTCGTAGCTTGTGCGTCGACTGCATTCCGCTTTCCTAGCGACAGCTTTCTTTTTTCTTCTTTTCTTTCGCGACAATGTAGGCATGCCACATACGTTAGAATACTAGATACAAATTAGATTTGGTAAATTAAAATTGAAACACCGCCAAAAAGCTGAAATTACTGCTCAACAGCGAAATTTGGATTGAATAAAACGAAATAAGCTAAAAAATAAAACCATTTACAAGGATCTCTAGACATAGTTCATAGTGTGGAGTCAAAATGACTGTGGACAGTTGGACACAAAGGTGGGGAACATAATCAACAATGAATATTGTAATAAATCAACCGTGTTATTTCGTTGAACAAGTTTTTTCGCGAACATTGTAACTCATTTTTTTGTTATCATTTTGTGAACAAGAGGGGTGTTACGTTTAAACGCGAAATATTCGAAAAAATAAATGTTTACAAAATTAACTGTTTTCTCCCAGCCCTAACTGGTAGATAGAAATAGAATTATAGATCGATGCGTGTATTTTTAACAAAAACTTATGTCTTTGGTATTTAATACAAATAACTTGTATATTTTATAATTCCATTTTTTTAAATCCAATCCAATTTCCATTTTTCCTTTCCGAAAGGTTTTTTTTTCCCTTCCCCCCCTTGTATACGCCACTGACTGGCCTGTATACTGTTACTAAATATTGGTATGCTGTATGCACGCTCATCCCTCAACGCGATCCTACTTGGTTCCTCGCTCGCAGACAGAATTGCCTTCCTCGCGGTCTTATCAATCCAGCGATCAGACAAGAATGTAGACTGTGATTTAGCAACCATGCAGGTAGGTACATTTGACATCACTGTCTACGACATGTGTTTACGATTGCATTATTGATTTTCTTTCTATCCAATGGGAGGCGGCTCAGCAGTAAAGCGCGAGACTCTAAATCGGATGGCGCTGGTTCGAGACCGGTCACCGGCACTTCTGAAAGACTTTTTCCAGGGATTTGCTCAGGGGCAAGGTGAAAGCTGGGATCGAGTCCCGCTTATAGCACTCAGATCTTTTCTACCCAACTATCAAAATATAAATATCATGAATGGTTTAATGTCCCTCACTGAGATTCAGTTCTTGCAACCGAGTGGGTATAGGCTGACACAATAAACATGTAAACATGTGCGTATATATTTCAAGATGTCTTTTTCTAAGATTATTCTGGTTATGGAGTCGCTAGAGTTATTACAATGCAACATAGGCGTGCGCAGGAGGGGGCAAGGGGGGGGGGCAGTTTGCCCCCCCCCCCCCATTAGGATAGTTTTTTTTTCAGAATGAGGCATTAGATTGGAAAATCATATTTAGTAGCGTTTTTCTCACAAGTCACAACACAGTAGAAAGGTCTATAAATATTTTCCTCAAACTGTCACTGTTTCTCCAACTGCCTTGCCCGTTTGGCCCGGGAAAGAATAGGCCCAGGGACAGTGCCTGTCGTAAGGGGCGACAAAAATGATGACGTATGACATAATGGTTATAATCTTATCTGAAGTCCTAGATTGGATTGACGTTGGAATGATCGAGCTGACCGGCCTCAACATCACCTGTTGCCCTACCGCCAAGATTTGGCTTCGTGACTGACCACTTCCATCACTTTGTAACAATGATATCACTGATAAAATTAAACCATTCAACAGACAACCTGTACTCCTCATAATACGCTTAAAAAATCCTAAAAAATCCTAAAAAAGAAAAAAAATCCTAAAAAATCGCATACGATAGGTCTTGACCTCGCTAACGCAAACCGTTTTGGGGGAAACGGATCGTTAGGCAGTAAACAAATAAACCGTGAGTCTAAACCGGCTCTTCTCAAAACCGTTTTGTTGTTTTAAAACCGCAATTTAAGCTCGTCTGAATAAGTAAAAGTTGCTCAAAGGAGGCTTGTTAACTGCTTTTTATCAACAACGAAAATACTTCATGGTTACCTACAGGAACGTCGGAAGTCTATTTGTCTGGGGGGGGGGGGGGGGGGGGCGAGCTTTCAAACTTTATGATGGGTATTTACACAGTTGTTCACACAGTTCACAAGTTTTTCACAGGAAATATGTTCCAGTGCCGGAGATAACTTAATTGAAGGCATGTTTTGTATAAGTGGTACTAATATCCTGATAGGTAAACGACATGAAATGCAAGCATTTGAATAAAATAGCCTAGGTATGCGAGCACTTTGCACAATATTGGGCTGTTTGTGGTGGGTTAGCACACTCATTTTTAAAGAGAGAGTTAGCGAAAACGTTTGGGTCAGGACATAAGAGCAATCTGTTCAAAACAATTAAAGATACAATGATATATATTAAAGCAAATTTAATCTTTTGTTTTTTGGCGCAAAGAAGCAGGAGTCAAGAGTGGATAATAGACACGAATTAAATACAATAGGGCACATTTCTTAGTAATTGAATTAGTGCGCGAGTACTGAAAAATACATATAAAACCATCGTTATTTTTTTGTATCAACGTTCACTTTGTTACCTTATTGAGTGGTACTCAAAGAGGTACCAGTTTTACAGTCGTTGTCGTACCGCTAGCATTTCACAAAAAAAAATAGTACATGGGGGAAGGGGGGGAGCAAGATGATACTCTTGACCCCTATGCAAGCTTAGGCGGGCAAGCTACCCCTCTGCCCCCCCCCCCTGACCCTACAGGTTCCGACGCCGTTGCAACTTACCTACCTATGAATCCACCTGGGCTGTTGTGCTTTCTAGCTCGCCTACGACTTCTGTGACTATGTATGCTAACGCAATCTAGCGGAAATCATCCTCCACAGTGCCTGTTTTCTACGATAGAATGCGGTATGCATGAATGTGACCAATAAGGTGGCTACAGGCGCGTGTAACGTTTCTATGTCTGTGTGAGGGAAGGACTTGCTAACGCCCCTTTTAAAAAGAAAATGGTGAACCATTCTGTATTCAACGAGCTTGTAATGCTATCAAGATCACTTAGAAAAAAAAACTTAAATAACTTTTATAATTAAGTTATAAGCTTAATTTTATGTACAAATAAGGTAACTGACGACTCCTTTATGTATATATCAATTGGAAGAAATAAAATACATAACAATACAATACCAAAAGTATAGGTACCATGCACAAAATAACGAAGAATAATCAGTCAGTGACTTCGTAATATAAGTAAGTTATTATTAATTTATAACTTTTGATTGGAAACCTGGTCAGTGCCCAGGGACAATTCATGTCCCTCTCAGGCGGTTATCTAGGTATTGTTTTATTTAGAATATTTGGGAAGGAATCAGGTACCTGCTTTATTGATTTTATAGCCTCCTTGCATCTCCTACAAGCCTGATACCCTGATACACGACTCGATTCAACCACACAGACGGCGTGTGGCGACGATAATATCATACATAACATAACAAACATCACTCACTCACACACACTACGTGTAATTCACACAGAAAGTTTAGGATAAAGTAAAAAAAATGAAGTGGTAAAAATGTGTATTGGATAATAATTTACAATCACAATATCCAAACCCAAGACTAAAACACATGAAAAGACCATGAAGACAACACCTGCTGCACTGGAGTGGCAGTCCAAGATACTACCAACAAACACACACCTAACCACCTGCTGCACTGGAGTGGTAGTCCAAGACACCCCACTACCAACACACACCTAACCTGCACTGGAGTGGTAGTCCAAGACACCACCAACAACACACACCTAACCACCTGATGCACTGTAGTGGCAGTCCAAGACACCCCACTACCAACACACACCTAACCACCTGCTGCACTGGAGTGGCAGTCCAAGACACCCAACTACCAACACACACCTAACCACCTGCTGCACTGGAGTGGTAGTCCAAGACACCCCACTACCAACACACACCTAACCACCTGCTGCACTGGAGTGGTAGTCCAAGACACCCCACTACCAACACACACCTAACCACCTGCTGCACTGGAGTGGTAGTCCAAGACACCCCACTACCAACACACACCTAACCACCTGCTGCACTGGAGTGGCAGTCCAAGACACCCCACTACCAACACACACCTAACCACCTGCTGCACTGGAGTGGCAGTCCAAGACACCCCACTACCAACACACACCTAACCACCTGCTGCACTGGAGTGGCAGTCCAAGACACCCCACTACCAACACACACCTAACCACCTGCTGCACTGGAGTGGCAGTCCAAGATACTACCAACAACACACACCTAACCACCTGCTGCACTGGAGTGGCAGTCCAAGATACCACCAACAACACACACCTAACCACCTGCTGCACTGGAGTGGCAGTCCAAGATACTACCAACAACACACACCTAACCACCTGCTGCACTGAAGTGGCAGTCCAAGATGCCACCAACAACACACACCTAACCACCTGCTGCACTGGAGTGGCAGTCCAAGATACCACCAACAACACACACCTAACCACCTGCTGCACTGGAGTGGCAGTCCAAGATACTACCAACAACACACACCTAACCACCTGCTGCACTGGAGTGGCAGTCCAAGATGCCACTAATAACACACACCTAACCACCTGCTGCACTGGAGTGGCAGTCCAAGATACCATCAACAACACACACCTAACCACCTGCTGCACTGGAGTGGTAGTCCAAGATACCACCAACAACACACACCTAACCACCTGCTGCACTGGAGTGGCAGTCCAAGATACAACCAACAACACACACCTAACCACCTGCTGCACTGGAGTGGCAGTCCAAGATGCCACCAACAACACACACCTAATCACCTGCTGCACTGGAGTGGTAGTCCAAGATACCACCAACAACACACACCTAACCACCTGCTGCACTGGAGTGGCAGTCCAAGATACAACCAACAACACACACCTAACCACCTGCTGCACTGGAGTGGCAGTCCAAGACACCACCAATAACACACACCTAACCACCTGCTGCACTGGAGTGGCAGTCCAAGATACCACCAACAACACACACCTAACCACCTGCTGCACTGAAGTGGCAGTCCAAGATACAACCAACAACACACACCTAACCACCTGCTGCACTGGAGTGGCAGTCCAAGACACCACCAATAACACACACCTAACCACCTGCTGCACTGGAGTGGCAGTCCAAGATACCACCAACAACACACACGTAACCACCTGCTGCACTGGAGTGGCAGTCCAAGATACCACCAACACACATCTAACCACCTGCTGCACTGGAGTGGCAGTCCAAGATACCACCAAGACACATTTAACCACCTGCTGCACTGGAGTGGCAGTCCAAGACACCACCAACAACGCACACCTAACCACCTACTGCACTGGAGTGGCAGTCCAAGACACCCCACTAGCAACACACACCTAACCACCTGCTGCACTGGAGTGGCAGTCCAAGACACCCCACTACCAACACACACCTAACCACCTGCTGCACTGGAATGTCAGTCCAAGACACCCCACTACCAACAAACACACACACACCTAACCACCTGCTGCACTGGAATGTCAGTCCAAGACACCCCACTACCAACACACACCTAACCACCTGCTGCACTGGAATTGCAGTCCAAGACACCCCACTGGCCACTACCAACACACACCTAACCACCTGCTGCACTGGAGTGGCAGTCCAAGACACCCCACTGGCCACTACCAACACACACCTATCCACCTGCTGCACTGGAGTGGCAGTCCAAGACACCCCACTACCAACACACACACCTAACCACCTGCTGCACTGGAGTGGCAGTCCAAGACACCCCACTACCAACACACACCTAACCACCTGCTGCACTGGAGTGGCAGTCCAAGACACCCCACTACCAACACACACACCTAACCACCTGCTGCACTGGAGTGGCAGTCCAAGACACCCCACTACCAACACACACACCTAACCACCTGCTGCACTGGAGTGGCAGTCCAAGACACCCCACTACCAACACACACACCTAACCACCTGCTGCACTGGAGTGGCAGTCCAAAACACCCCACTACCAACACACACCTAACCACCTGCTGCACCATGGAATGTCATTAAAAGCTTATGCATGAATTTTAGATGTCAATATTGTTGATTGTTGTTCTATTGTTAAATCATCAATTGCTCTATAACCGGGTTGCTTGCTCAGCAGCGCTGTCTGCAGGGGCGCACACCCTACGGGAGAGGGTTGAGGGTAGCGGCCGCTCCAGTAGTAGTAGTGGGGGGGGGGGGGTCTGGTGGAGGATGTTATGAGGAATTAGAATGTGAAAGAGGAAATGTGAAACACAACACCATTTAAAGTGAGAACAATGAAAGATAAATTGCTTGTAAGATTAGTGGCACATGAAGTGGCATAGAGATGTTATTCTCATTATTAATGTTGTTTCACTATATATACAGCTAATATTACAACATAGTTTGTTTTATAGTTAGGTCAATCATCCCTTATCGCATCATCAACGAGGTAAGCTACCGGTATGTTGAAGGAGAGGGTAAGGTAGTACTGCATAGAGAATTCAGCGCTCAACTTAGCGAAATTAATTTTTAATGCTCAACAATTTTTCCAGAACATGAACCAGAATTGTTTGAGTACTGGGTGGAATACAGAGAGCATTGTAAATTATTTCTGCCAAATTTGCACCGAGTATTGTTGGCATAAATACATATTTTACAACACATCAATAAAAAAGGCATTCAGTTTAAAATGTAAGTTTGTATTTACAGTTTAGTTTTATGTAACAATACAAGTTATTGAACAGGTGCAACAAACACAATACTCATTGCATAGTAATAATACGTATAATATAAGAATTGTCCTGAACCTAGAATATTATTATTACAATACACAGTACACATTAAAAAAATATGAAACTGATGTAATCAAGTGCCTAAATAAAAATATTTACAATAACTGAAATAATGTAAGCCACTTGGAACTAGTTGAATGGGGCTGCTACAAACAAGCTTGCCTTATACTTACAACATACCACACAAGGTGTCACAGTCACACACATCTACCAATCAGAAATCAATATGTTCAAATAGGTAAGTCACGGAAAATAACTAATCATTACTGTTCACTTGAACAGAAAGAAAATGGAAGTAGGGTTGCAGTACCCTTCAGTTGTAGTCTCAGCTAAAAAATTAATACATATTACTCAATTGCACTGCAGCGCACAATATTTGAGTAGAAGAAACTGGTAAAGATTCATAAAAATTAAGTAACTTATGAATTGAACTGAAATTGAACACGAGAGTGTCATAAATTGTCCCTGGGCAGATTTCCAAAACAAAATTATAAAATTAATTAATACTTATATTTAGGAAGACACTGATTCTTCTTTGTTGTTTTGTGTATTGTGCCTGCTTGTGATGTTTAATCCATGGTATTAATAATTAGATAAATAGATACATCCCCCCCCCCCCACAGGGTGAAATAAACTGTTATATTTTAAATACATTGTCACAGCGTTTATTCGCTTATTTTGGGCCGTTATTTACTTATTTTAATTTCTTTATATGGGTTTTACTTATTGTGAATCCTGGTTAGCTTTTGAAGTTCGTTTCTCTAAGCTTTGAGTACAGAATGGTTTGTCATTTTCTTTTCATATGGGCGTTATCAAGTCCCTCCTCTCACACACACATAGAACGATACACTCACACATAGACACGTTTCACGTACACGTACATTCAAGTCGCCATCTATCGCAGAAAACTGGCACTAAGGAGGATGATGCCCGATAGATTGCGCTAGACATTCATAGTGGCAGGCGAGCTCGATCCCATTCCTCGGTGCCTAAGTTCAAGCTGCGTCGGAACCTGTGGGGGGGGGGGGGGACAGAGAGGTAGCTTGCTTCCTTTAGCTTGCATGGGGCAAGGTCTACTGGATTTACTCCTAGCGGAGTAATTGCGAAGCGCAAAGTAAGGTCATTGAATGAGATCCAAAATCGCCATTTTGGATCCAACTACAAAAATCGCATTATTATTTAAATAATCCTCACCAATAATGTGAACTTACGCCTAAAGTATTAAAACAAATATATATATAGAATGTGAAGACAAAATCTCATTACAGATTGTTATTTTGCCTTTTTGGCCCATAAATTGTTTTGACAGATCAATTTATTTGTTTTTCTGAATGATTCTCCCATTTGAATAACATGTGATTTTTAACATTATGGAAATAGGTTAGATGACCTTGCTGCGCGCGCGCTACAAGCGATCTAGTGGCGCTACAAGCGATCTAGTGGACCTTGGCATGGGGCAGTCAAGAGTAGCATCTTGCGCCCCCATCTCCCCCCTGGAAAATGGATTGCATTTATAGAACTTGATACTACGTTGTAACTTTTAAATAGTGGTTTTGCAGTTTCTAACCCCTTCACAGTCACCTCTGTTCATAGTTCTATTCTGACACGTTGTAAACATTATTTCACTGTTTGACAGCTGAAGTGGATCTCCGTAGCACAGTGAAGTACAATGCCATCCAGTGAGACGTTGGTCCCATATTTTGTATCCCCAGCAATCGGTGGCGTATGGATGTGATTGTGCTTTGTTGTTCCGGGAGGTCCATCCTACCGAGCAAATTAGGAGATGTTTACAACGTTTCATAATAGAGCAAGTAGAACTGGGCCAAATACTCAAATATTTGTATTGCAGATACTAAATACAAAATAATCAAATAAATGAATTTTTGATTCAAAATACAAGATTCTATTGGAAACTTGTATTTTCGATACAAAATGCATTTGTATTTTCAAAAATACTCAAAATAAACTACATTTTCGTATGCTATAATGTTATTGGGAAATAAGGAACGACCTTCACAACGGGAATAACAATTTGGATTTTCCCAGAGCATTCTCGCCGATAGGTTGCGCTAGGAACTTACTGGACGGACGGGACGATGTGTAATTATTTCTAGTAGTTACAGTCAGGTCGCAATCCGTCGCATGCCAAGCAATATTGGAAAATGTATTTCCTTGAGAAAAGTATTTTGTAAAATACAAGAAGTAGACAAATGTATTTTCGATACAAAATACTCAAGATACCCTAAGCTTGGGTATTTTATATACAAAATACAGACAACAAACATGTATTATTTATACAGCCCAGCTCTATAAGAGAAAATGACATCCTAGTTATTTCTTTGAACTCAACAAATATCGGGCCAAACTTAAGTGATTGACTCATATCGCACACAGCTCCTTCACCCCCCCCCCCCCCCCTCGCCCCAACAACCGTTATCAACTTATCGAATTCAAAGCCAGGAACGAGTCGATGCGTAACAAATGTCTGTCAAGTCAACACTGACTTATGTGCTGGCAATTACTTGTCACTCGAGAGTCCCGTCGTCCATATTCGTTTGCAAATTAGAAAATTTGATTATTGAAATTGTCTATTTTCCCTAAACTCAATCAATTTTGCATTAATTATTTTGTAGATATCCGTGGATCTTGAAAATATGTCCCCGCGTCAGTCTTTATTGATAATGCATGTCATTTTGAAGGTAGGGTAAACTGTTTGACATGTAAGATCCTACACTGGATACTTCTTGTTCTGGTTGGAAACTAATGTTGTAAAGCTGATATTTAATCCATCGCAACGTGTTAGGCTCTCTTTAAGTATATTTGAATTATAATTTAATAACTATAATAATGTATTGACCCTAATAATTTTGGAAACAGACATCTTGAAATATATAGGCCTACATGATTGTGTTTATTGTATATGCCTATATACCCACTCCGATACAAGAGCTGAATTTCAGTGGGGGACATTACACCGATCAGTAAATGAATATTTTGATAGTTGGGACGAATGGCTGAGGGCTATTCGGTGATTTGATCCTAACATTCAACTTGTAGCTGAGAAAATCTCTGGAAAAAATCTTTCAGAAGTGCCGGTGACCGGCCTCGTACCAGCGGTAATGTCGCGCTTTACCGCTGAGCTGTCTCAGTAGCGCCGGAAGTTCATCTTGTTAGGGGGGGCACATGAAGGCAGTGGCATATCCGAGAATGCAGGACGGCTTGGCAGAGGGGGCTGGGGGGGGGGGGGGGGTTGCCCAAGTATAGTCTGTAAGGGGTCTGGGCAAAGCCCCAGCCGCCGGAGGTAGAAACAATTAGAGGTATCGACATGGCCTTAGAAGCGATCTAAAATATTCCTGGCTAGAAATATATGTGAAAATTGAGCATTATTTGTTAATTATTTGTTAACTATTACGAGATAAAGTCACTTTATATGATACGAGATGAGATGGGTCAGAGGTGGAGATTTAGCCATTCCCGGCGGGGATACCTTTCAGTAAAACAGAGCCAGGGATGAAAGAACCAGTTGGGGGGAAATCTCCCCCCCCCCCGTCAATTTGTATTCTGCGAGAATGAACCAGGGGGGGAGTCGAACATCCCAACAGGAAGGGGTCTGGGGCGAAAGCCCCAGCCGCCGGTGACCTTTTTACTAAAGGCAATTTTATTTTTCATATGTGTCGTTTCAAACGCCTGTGACTACGTTTTAGAATCGTACCATGTCATAGAATAGGGTTTTATTCTTATTCTTTATTCTTTCTTTTTCTTATATTTTCTTTTTCTTTTTCTTATTGAATTCGGCTATGAATCAAGGGATATCGAATTTCTTTGTTATTGTGAAGTCTTGACATAGGCGTCCCTAAGTTCGGAAACGGTTCCTCCTCTCCATGTTTTTTTTTCGGGGGGGGGGGGGCATGGGGGGCCCCCTTGGATACGCCACTGCATAAAGGTGACGTGCCAAGCGCGTATTTTATACAGGCTCTGCCTCAGCCGCCGGAGTGATTATAGTTGTGTTTTTTAAAGGGGGGTTGGGGTTGGGGGGGGGGGGGGGGGTTACTACGGCTAGGCTCTATCCGATGTAACTCTAGTTATGCCACTGTGTACAATGGCAAGAGAGGTAAAAGTAATATTCTCTTGAAACTCAGTATACAAATAAACTAACTGCGCAATGATTGTTATACCGAAACATGCGCACATACTTTGCCTACTACTTGTACCAGTAAAAAGTAAAACTTCATATCAACACTGTTTTATTATTTGTCTAGTTTTGTCATATTCCTAGAGATCTATTCAGTGCAACCAATACAACACCCAATGGCACGCACGTGCAAACCAAAAGGTGTATATCTCACACTTTCAGATTTCAAAGATTGATTGATTAATGGGGCTTAACGTCTCATATTTGTGCAACAATGGCTAATCGAGACGATGAGCGGGTGTTAATGAATATGAGAAAGATGATGATGAAGAATAAAGCCAAATCCGAATCAGATCCATTGTACGTCGCGTGGGTCGTCATACGGGAGTCCAGCAAGGGAGGGCAGGGCCAAGTGGGAGGAGAAATATTTAGTGGGACAGTGGGGGGGAAGGGACAGGGTCTCCTTCCGTCGCCTCTTACGACTAGCAGAGTCACTCTGGGCCTATTCAACCCCGGGCCGAGACGGGTCTCCTTTCGTCGCCTCTTACGACTAGCAGAGTCACTCTGGACCTATTCTTCCCCGGGCCCAGACGGGCTAAATCCTCCGATACGGCGTGTATTTGTATTTCACTACCTCGTCTGCGGGAGCTTTTAAAGCGCAAAATAACAGTATTTCACATTTTTGAGCACAAATAGTAGCAGAATTCTCTACTTCTAGGGGGGGGGCAGATCGATATTATTGCCCCCCTGCCCCCCCCCCCTGTTCCGGCGCCACTATTGTCTCCATTGGTAGAAAGAAAATCAATAATGCAATCGAGTTCACTGAGGCAGACAATGTTGTCGTATTTACCTACTTGCATAGTTGGCATTACGTGGTCTACATTCCAGTCTGATCGCTCGATTGATAAGACCGCGAGGAACGGAATTCTGTTTGTCGAGTGAATAGCCCAAGTAGGATCGCGTTGAGGGATGAGCGTGCATACCAATATTAAATCACACTATTCTGTGTGTATACATGCCAAATTTTTTAATGTTAACTGAAAAAATATTATATATGTATTGTAATAACTCCTTGACCCGGCTTAATTTGAAAACAGACGTATTATTATTAGTATTTAGAAGTAGTATTATTTATTAGCCCTTTGAATCAGTGACGACACCAGGAATTTTCCATTGGGGGGGCCAAGGGGGGGTCCTACGAATGTATGGGGGTTTATAAGTGAAGTTTCAATGGATCGACGAAGATAGGGGAATTGCTTAATCTTTAAGTCGGAATAACTCAAAAAAGTAGGCCCGTGACCCCCGTTATTGTTTTTAGATAATTGAAAAGCACACATAGGCCTGCATAATGTTGCGAATTTCAGCCAAATATCATTATAATCATTATAAGTGAAGTTTCAGAGATAGGGGAATTGCTTAATCTTTAAGTCGGAATAACTCAAAAAGTAAGCCGGTCCGGTGACCCCCGTTTTTGTTTTTAGATAATTAACAAGCACACATATTATAGTGTGTGTTGCCAATTTTAGCCAAATATCATTAAAAGTGAAGTTTTAGTGGATCGACAAAGATAGGGCAATTGCTTAATCTTAAAGTCGGAATAACTCAAAAAAGTAGGCTGGTGACCCCCGTTTTTGTTTTTAGAACATTGAAAAGCACACATATTTTAGAGTATGTTGCGAATTTCAGCCAAATATCATTATATTGGGGGGCCATGCAGATTTCACACTGGTTTTCTATCGTTATCGGGGGGGGGGGGGGGGGGGGGGGTACACCAGGCTACATGCACTCGCGAACATGAAAATATGCATTCCATTCTTACTTAATTAATGCAAGGCAGTGGTGTAGTGCCAGATTTGTGGAAAGTTGGTGGGACACATCTTTCCAGACGAAAAAATCATGGGGGTTTGGGGGGAAAACCCCTCCACAACAATGACGCCGCAGGCGATTGTAAAAAATCATGCTTTTAGAGCGTGTTTTGAGCATTTTAGAAAGCAATACCGGACTCAATGCAATACCAAAATACTGTAGTTTTGTATTCGATTTCGTAAGGAACTCTTGATACGGCACATGCACGAAAATGTTCTTTCACAAGCAGCACTTGATGCAGATATTGTTAGGCTAATAGTGCTCAGTTTGTAAGCTTCATTGAAAGCAATTGAAGGGGCATACAACCTTCCAATGGCGTTTGAAACTTCTGGCTTCAGTTACCATGTGCAAGCAGTGAAAAACTTGAAAGTAAAAATCAAAATGCTACGAGCTCCAGTTTGATAAATATTTGGTAGTGTGGTGGATTGGTGTAGTCAATTTCAACTACAAGAACTAGTTAGAACTTAGAAGCGCGGCTATTTGAACGCGAATTATTTATTTGTTGGCGTGTATGCGGCGGCACCAACGTAGTGTATCAGTGGTAATTTATTTTGGCTTGGGGGGCCACTGGGGGGCCCGAGGAATTTTAGGGGTGCACCGCCCCCCCCCCCCTGCCCCCCCCCCCTAGTGTTTTAGCATAGTTTTTGTGTATGTGGAGATCGAGATAGACACGTCCGACTATACGCTGTTCCCAACGCGTCCATTGGAAACAACGTCCGTCGTCGTCAAATATTTCAACGCCACTTACTCAGAGAAAGAGTTTTTGTTTTCTAAAAAAAAAATACTTATATTTACGGAATAATCATGTTAATATTTTGTTTATTTGTTCTGCTGTACAATTTCTGTTTCGATGGTGACATTAATCATGTCCACCCGGTACTCGATAGATAGGGACATTAGATAGACTCACTGTGTTGTTATTGCGACATAGGCGGGTCTCACGGGAGGTACTTGTTGGCAACTGATAGAGCTGTCTGGCCTTGACAACGCATCCTATGTACGCGTCACCCTGCTTGTTGGCAACTGATAGAGCTGTCTGGCCTTGACAACGCATCCTATGTACGCGTTACCCTGCTTGTTTGCGTTCATGTAGAACTTTCTGGAATGTAGCGATTGAATCTACACAACTGTGGGCCGAAATTTTTGTAAATCTGGTATGAATCTCGTACCCCTGTGGTTTCCTTCGAGCCCCCCCCCCCCCCCCCCTCAAATTTCATATCACTAATTTACGGGCCGGGTGTCGTGTCGACCGTTTTTGTCCCCCCCCTAACCCCCCCCCCCCAATCCTGTTTTTCTCCATAAGATGGATGAGGAGTTTCCCAGGCATAATCTTCACCGTCTTCACGTGGGGGGGGGGGGGGGGGGCACGCATGCAGAGTAGCGGAATAGAGGTGAAGAACAACCAGTTTATTACTTTGATTTCACATAAAACTATAAATTATTCATATTTTACAACTGTATATAAAGTAGTACACACAACAACTGTACAAGTTATTATACTATTTCTTTCTTTCTTTCTCTCTTTCTTTCTTTCCTTATTTATTTAATGTACATAGGCTATTGCAGAGCCACCGTTTGTGCGGAGGCTCTCTTCAGCCGTACAGTTAGTTACACATGTAAATACAAACAAAAGTTACAAAACATTAAGTACAATTGAAATATCGATCTTTGATTGGTTATCGCTCACTCGTCGATGGTGTTCGGAGGCTACAGGGTTGGTTTAGTCGCTTTCAATTAAAGTCCCCCACTGGAAGTCAGTTTCGTTACTGAGTGGGTAGACTCTAAATGTGAATTTATTTTATTTATTTATTTAATTATTTAATTACACAGTACAAAGTACAAAATAGGTACAATCTATTAGTACAATAACAATACAAAATACATTATGTAAGATAAGAACAATGGAGGTAAAGTCAAAAGCTAATGGATAAAATGATACGCATACGATTTTAGAAAAAAATATACGTTTACTAACAAGCGCTGGAAACACAATTTTTAATTTTCAAATAATTGTTCTTGAATTTCAATTTACTAGAGTTGTTAGAAATGAATGTTTCTTTCGTCGCCTGAAACGGCCATGTTACGTTTGAGAAATAATTGGTTACCCATTAATGCGTATCTTGTCTTTAAAAACACATATTTTTCCTATAGTTAAAAATCAATTGAGATAATTATTTAAAGTTCGCTGTATTATCCCCAACTTGTATTAAAATATATAGTAGGATGTGTGCAAAATGTCAATGATATGAATCTGTTCAAAAATTCCCCAATACACGGCCAATAGAAATACACCAAACTTGGCTTACCTGACAGTTAAATTTACTTAACACTTTAATTGGACATTACTGCCAAAGTGTTAAGTAAATTTAACTGTCGGGTAAGCCAAGTTTGGTGTATTTCTATTGGCCGTTGTCATGGTGAAAACAATTTAACTGGAAAGCAGTAATAAATAATTCAGATTTGTGTCCGTACACATATTCATCCGGGGTTACACGAGAATGTAAAACAAATTCAAAAATAAAATAATATTAATAAAATATAAGTGACAACAATATGGTTGTTGCATGGGTTACACACCCACTCATCGTCTCGATTAGCTTCGTAGCATTGGATGGGATATACGCTCCACTAAGAAAAAATAATCAATACCCAGCTGTTAGCAAAAGCAAAAAATTTGATTGATTGATTCTTTCATTCATTCATTCATTCATTCATTCATTCATTCATTCATTCATTCATTCATTGACTGACTGACTGACTGACTGACTGAGTGACTGAGTTACTGATTGACTGATTGACTGATTAAATAAATGATTGATTGATTAATTGATTGATTCATCGATTGATTGATTCATTGGTTGATTGATTGATTCATTCATTCATTCATTCATTCATTCACTCATACATTCATTCATTGACTGATTGACTGACTGAGTGACTGAGTGACTGATTGACTGATTGACTGATTGAATGAATAATTGATTGATTGATTTATTGATTCATTCATTGATTTATTTTAATGTCTATCCTATTCATTTATAAAACTGATTTACGAAGGACAATATATAGAACCATATAAAGCTATATTAAGAACTATATTAATTTTAATAACTCGGGCCAATAGAACTATATGCTTACAAATGATAATGAAAAGCCATAATAAAAAGGGGGTGCCATAAACCAAAAGACCATCATTTACCCCCCCCCCCCCCCCCCCCCCATGCCAGAACTTGCTACTTTACTGTATTCAGATAATATAAAACTGATTTACCAAAAAGGAACATTTATTGTTTTGATATATTATTGTAGTCTTACACGACATGTAGGTTATTTCTTGGTATCTACTGGCAATGTCATTGCATCGCGTAGTTGTGCTCGCTCGACCTTTCACCGACACAGATAGCGTCATCATGGATAGTTGACGGGAATCAATGCAGACAGCAACGAAAATGAACCAAAGCACAAGGTGATTTGGTTGAGTATTTAGAACCACAAAACATGTTATTCCTAGTATAAATTTGTAATTTTGGATTTTTTGATATGTATTTAGGGCGTATCGGACGATTTGTTTAGCGTTATCATCTGCAAATTGAATTAGGTATTTATTTATTTATTTAATGTAAAGGCTATTGCAGAGCCACGGTCTGTGCGGAGGCTCTCTTCAGCCGTACAGTTAGTTACACATGTAAACACAAACAAAAATTACAAAACATGAAGTACAATTACATAGTACAAAATACAAAGAGGTACAATCTATTAGTACAATAACACTAATACAAAATACGCTCTGAATAAATACTTAAAGGAATATGAAATAATACAATGAAATAATTATAATAATATATCAATTATGAGGAACTAAATTTATTAGATATTTGAAAATGATAACGTTCGCGGTTACAATGGTTGCATTTTGTGTGGGGGATAAGGGTATTTGAACTTGGTTTTATAGGGAAAGTTACTTCTTCAAACATTAGTGATTTATTTTGGGAAGGTCAGAATTTTGCACACGGTTTTTATTTCCAGTAATAAGAGTTATGAATCTGTCGTGGATGGTAAGGAAGGAGATCGTACTGTAGACGTCGGTGTTGTGGGTCCAGGGTGCAAGGCGGGAAGTACGGCGTAATATTCTTTGTTCAAGTGCAAATTGAATGGAAAAATGTCAAATTGTATCAAGTCATTTGATTTGATTTTATTTTAATTTTCACTGTGACTTATACTTGGTAGATTCATATTTGTTTGTATTGCTGATGTGAAGTCCATATCCGCTAGTACATATATTAAGTTATTTAACGATCTACAGACATGGAATTCCCCTATTCCATACAGAAACTACACAACAACAATACAAAAAATATGACTTGGTGCACTTTGACATTCTCCCAAGTAATTTGGATACGAATGCGCTAAACAAATCGTCCGGTATGATCTAAATACATTTCCAAAAAATTATAAATATACAAATTGGCACAATAATTAACATATTTAATCCTTTTAACTTCTCAAACAACCTGTGTACACCCCTACATATTTTTATGTTTTGTTGTTCTCTGTATGAAATATTCCACATCTCATCTAGAAGTCAAGAATTGTTTAATGTAGATTGTAGTATGTTCTGATAAAAGCTTCAATGGGGCTGTCCTTGAATTACCTCATAACTTGGGGGTGGGGGGGGGGGGGGCAATGTGTACGTGCATTCATATTTCCGCAGTCCAGTATGTCTTATATTAGTAATTTAAACGTTATTAGCATTTTATCTACTAACTAGTTCAGAAGATAATATAGTAATTTTTCAATTATTGCTCCATATGCTTTTCATACCACTTTTTGGGGGCGGGAGGGAGGGCTAAGTTATCTATTTGTGTGACATTACTAAGGGGGGGGGGGCTATTTCTTGCCAGAATAATGGTTCCTTGCATCTATTCGCAAACATCTGAGCACAGATATATTATCTTTAATAACTCATATATTGTTGCCACTCTTAGTACTCTCATTAATATGGTGCATCTCAGTCGTTATGTAATAATGTCACCAGATTGGCTTCGGGAAGGTTCGAGACGTTCACTGTACACAACAATAGGGCGTGGTTTGCATCACCATACATGGCTTGAAACTTGGTACTTTGCTTTTATTCTCATATGTCAATATCGTCCGCATGATTCACCTGCCCAGGGACTGTAACCTTATCGTGGTGGGTATGTTTGCGTGCTTGGTTGATCCCGAGAGCTGGAGCGCCTGGCAACAGGTCGAGGTGGAAAAAGCCAGACGAATCCAGTCCACGTCCTCCACTATCCCTATTCCTCCCCTTTACGTCCTACTTGTCTCTCCCCCCCCCCCCCCCCCCCCCCCCCCGGCGCCATATGACCATAGTTGTCGAGTGCCTCGTTAAACACCAAATATTCTAAGTCAATCATCTTATTATTCATTGTAGCTTAAATGGCATCACTGCATTATTATAGAATATAAAAATAATTCTTATGGTAATTGTATAGTTTCCCACCATACGACTTGGGGGCGAATGCTAGGATGGGTACAACTAATGGGCAACGACCGTACACATTTAATAATATCATTATTATACAGTTTGGTTTGGGGGAAATAATATGAACATTGAACAATGTTATTAATGAATTAGTTGTAAGCAAGGCCATATTACCCAATAGGCGGACTAGGCACTGCCTAGTGCCTAGGTCGCCGAGAGACAGGGGCGCCTGCCCCCCCCCCCCCCCGTCTCACAGAACATCGTATCCACAAATTTAAAATATATATATATATGAATTAATGACTAGCAGATGACAAGATTGACTAATTAAAAAATAGCATAAAACTGACACTGCACTCGTTTATTGTTTGTGTGTTTACCCAACAACTCCAAAACATTGCTTAGAAGGCTTGCTGAAAAGGTTGCACTTTGTGAGCATTGATTGGGGGGCGTACAAGTCATGTCAGTGTCACAGGTTTTCTAATCCCCTGCTTTTGTGGGTACGTAGTTGTTTTCCAAGAAATGTGTATTTACAATACAAAGGATGAAACTTCGTCGATGGGGAGGGGGATGAGCTATTGGATTAACCAGGCGTAAGTCCGACCCAACACATTTTTAAAAATATTTGTCGTCTTGGTTATTTCAGTTGCCTAGGTATATCCCTTAGCTAAGTCACTTTTTTAGTGCGAGACGTGCATGAACAACCTACACATGATCAAAAATAGCATATAATCACAACGATATTTTGGATTCCAAGTGGCTGGGGGGGGGGGGGAGGGGCGACCTAAAAAGTTGTTCCTATGTTGTCATCGATAGTTAAAACGGCCCTGCTTGTAAGTGGAGCTAAATAGGGTGAACATGTAGATAAATAATATACATTAATTTTGTGTCCGTAAAACATGTTCGCCCCGGCTTATCGCGAATGTATATATTCAAACAATAAAATAACAAAAATAATATTAATACAATTTAAGTGACAAGAATGTGGTTGTTGTATGGGTTACACACCCACTCATCGTCTCGATTAGCTTCGTAGCATTAGATGGGATATACGCCCCACTAACATGAAATAATCAATACCGAGCTGCTGTTATCTCGTGATAATAGTAGTTCTCGAGTTGTCCTAGCGATACAGTCGGCTGTTGATGACGTAACGAACCGAAGCTATTTATTGGGGTGCGCTCTTGCCGCGAGGCTCATTTACTGTCCAAGATTCGTGGAGTCGACACATCACCAGGTAAGCCTCGGCATTACTTACTGCTAGCTGTTCGCTTTGATATCTCCCATTGTGTTTCATTGTTCGCCATTTCTGTGTAGTATTGCTCAATTAATTCAACATTATTGGTTTTCATTAACAAAGTTATTAATTTATATAATACATTATTCATCTAATGTTTTAGAAAACTTTTTGTCGGCTAATGATATAATTTGAGTGAGCTTTTCTTTGTTCCGTCTCCATTTGACTTCCTTTATCTTTCGTTGTTGCAAATTGCTATTTGTGGACTAATATCGTCGTAATATCGTCGCTCTTTCCGCTATTTAAATAATATATTGGTTTTAAACGCAAAATTTGCACCACATGGTTTTAGAAATTTACTATGTACCGTTTTTTCGTGCCGCGCCCTAATCGTTGTACAATCTACGCGTTGAATGTAGCACAGAGCTACACAAAGAATAGTGATCTTTCTACAATCTACGCGTTGAATGGAGCACAGAGCTACCCAAAAAATAGTGAGCTTTCTACAATCTACGCGCTGAATGTAGCACAGATCTAAGCTACACAAAGAATAGTGAGCTTTCTACAATTACACGCTGAATGTAGCACAGAGCTAAGCTACACAAAGAATAGAGAGCTTATTCTTGTTTCCGTGAGATTAATTTAGCAACTATGCATGGGAAATTTCGTAAGCTAATTATTTGTCAAAATCCGCGAAAATGATTTTAGCAACTATTTTCTATTCTCATGTCGTAATATTGTTCGTGGCATGTTCTGGATCTAGGCATTTCGGTTGAGCCTGCGGTAGCATTGAAAACGTCAACCTTTTAGGTTGGTCTCCTACCCGTACAACATTCCCGAAGTTCTAACGTTTATTGGCAAATTTAAATTTTATATGTATCGAATTTTTTTTTAGAATAGCTTCACTTTTCATGGCACGCCTCGTTTTTTGTAATAAACATGACTGATGTATGTTCTTTGTTTCCAGACTTGATGGTGCGTTGCTCTTTTGGACAGTCCCCAAACCCAGGGTCCGTCGGTCGCCTGTAAGAACGGGGGTCCGCTCTATTAGCCGACAACTGTGCCTGGGTCGCCGACAGCCAGCTGACCTCGAGAGCTTCCTGGAGCGTCGCACTGTACCAGCATCAGGATTTTTCGGTGAGTCAACTATAACTGCTGAAATTGAAATACCTAGGCTACATAAAACCGTTAATTTACTCGAAACTAAGATGACCCGCGAATTTAAATGAGTACCGTACTTGTCAAAATAAAGTTAATCTACCAATGAAATAAAATGAAGGCCGAACAAAAACCATTTAAACCGATCTACTCATTCCTTAGAAATTAGCAGAGTTTCTCTTAGTGTGGCTGGCATGGCATCACACTTGTTATTTACTGTTAACAAAACTTGTTTATTTTGGCAAAGTAAACAAGGTCTTTATAATTATACAGAGTAAAGTATAATTTACCCCACTGAAAATCAGTTTCGTTACTGAGTGGGTAGAATGTGAATTTTTTTTTAATTTATTTAATTCATGCAGCAAGGATTAGTTTGATACCAAATCTAAAGTTTACTCTTTTTGCTTCAATATAGATGGAAGTTCCACGACCGCGCAACCAATGCGTGATGGGCCATGGGGGTCTTCTCGCAACGAGATCTTCGTTGCCGAGATCTTCAAGGACCTCGCTGAACGTTACACAGTACCTACGTGCAGCTGTTTCGGTGAGTTGACTACATTCCTAAATGCAATTGGGCGTTACAATCTAGTATTAGTTGTAATTTGTTGGGGAAATAATTAAATTGTAAATGAACAATTAATCATTTAACATGGCAAGGGGATAAAATATGAGATTGTAGTTTTGAATCCTTAAAGTATAGATTTATGTAATTCTTCTTTTAAGATATGAAATACAAATTTCATTTATTTTTTTAATGAACTTCCCCACCACACCAAATTAAACCAAATCAAATTAGGTATTACATTTGTAGTTTTTCTGTTTATGTCCAGTAGAGTTCTTATGTTATTACAGAACATTTATACATAGTTAGTGACTAAGTTCATTTATAAATATAACTTATGTTGAATATTTTCCATTTCCAGATGCGGTGGACTGAATGCTGACGGAAGGCTACACAACACTGATATACCTGGCTGCAAGAAAGGCGTCTGGACTCTTCACAGGATCTTCAGCTGGGACATCCAGCTTACCTCGAGAGCTTTCATCGAGCGTCGCTACGAGAGTACCAGGATGAGAATGATGAGGTGAGTAAAATACTCCTACTCTTAAACTCTTAACCATTCACAAAAAAAGGTTGGAGATTGTGTGACGTAGGTTTGCATCCCCCAAGAGTGAAAGATTTTTGTAATTTTTTTTATCTTAAATGATGGATAAATGAAACAAATTAGTGAAATTACCAAGTTATTTTTTAAATTAACTTTCCCAAGTATGGAGGAAGGAAGGAAGGTACCATTGAAGCAATACATATTTCTACAAATTAAGAAACCACATCAAATAGGTTTTGCGTTTTTATTTTATTTCTTTGTCCAGTTTAGAATATTTTGCTCAATTACAGAACATTTATACTGTGCTTCAGTTAGTGACCAAAACTTTCTATTTACATAATTCAAACTAATTAACACATTCAATTTGTATACAGGCTGTGTTAAGTTCATATTAATAGTATGACTAATGTTGAATATTTTCTATTTCCAGATTCGGTGGACTGAATGCTGACGGAAGGCTACACAACACGGATACACCTGACTGCGAGAATGGACGTCTGGACTCCAGTCGATTCATCTGGGATATCCAGCTTACCTCGAGAGCTTTCATCGAGCGTCGCTACGAGAGTACCAGGATAAGAATGATGAGGTGAGTTAACTACTCTTACTCGTTAGTGTCGGTTAACTTAATGACTGACTAAGCATAGGCGCACTATTAGCAACATTTTCGAAACATAAAAATAGCCTCACATTTGAAAAACAGAACATAAATTTATAAAAGTTTTTCTGATACAAATTACTAATTATAAATATATTTCAAATACTGTACATGTACATTCGATACTGCCTAGCTCTGATAAAAATAAAAGTGAGTCTTAGTAGTTAGTATAGTTACTTTGTGGGGAAATATTTAATAGTAACTTAATATTTTTAACCATTAATGCAGCAAGGGGGGAGATTTTGTGTCTTAGGTTCAAATCACAAGTTAGTCCTAATGTCACCAAAACTTTTGTGTACAGTATTCACATAACCTATTAATTAAAACATTTAGAAACAAATCTAGAACAGGCAGAGTTTAATTCATTTATGAATATGACTGATAATATTGTATCTTCGTTTCCAGATGGACTGTACACTGACAGAATGTTACACGACAGATATATCTGGCTGCGAGAAGGAACGTGTGGGATCTTTACTCGATCGCTGTCTATGACATCCAGCTTACCTCGAGAGCTTTCATCGAGCGTCGCTACGACAGTACCAGAATAAGAACCATGAGGTGAGTTAACTACTCTTACTCCTAAAGTGTCGGTAAAGTTAACCACTTGACAGTCAACTTGCAGTGCATCAAGCTCTCCTTATTTCAGCTTGCATTTAGAAGAAGTGGCAAATATTCTTGAAACGTGTCAAAAGAAATAATTAGTGCAACATATTGGATAAAAATATAACTTGATGTCAATTTAGCAAACTTCTGTTTAGGTAGCAACACAAGGTTCAAACAAGAAATAAGAACTACAGTACATTCTAAATGATTTAAAATAAAATAGGGGCATTGAAAGTGATCATTCGGGGCATGACAGTCAAGTGGTTAATGACTGTGTCAGACTTTACCCATGGGAGGCAGCACTCCCTCCCACACATACTGATCGCAGATATAAAAGATATTGCCTTCTTCATATAAACTATAGTTAAGTAGATACATTGTTTAACACTAAGTAATACTAGCCTACACTTGCAAGCAAAGTAGCATTAAGTTTAGTGACATTTAAAATCACTTCCCTTAGACTATCTCTCCCTCTCTCTCTCCCTATTCAGTTGCATACCACATGTTTAGCCCCTTTCACGGGGTGTAAACAGTTCAAATTGTAGCATTTTCGAAGTAGAGCAAAGGATTTTGTCCAGGGAAAACTTGCCAAGTTGGCAGTGATAACAGAGGAAATATTAAAAAATATCAGCTTCCACTAGTCAATGAAAAAAGCAACCACCTAAAGAATAAAGAACTTGCCATTTATGCTTTTTTGCGATAAGGTCCCACCAAAAACCCCCCTCTCCTCCCTATTTTGGAACTCTCTTTACTGGTCGTAGGTAGGAAGTTCTTTTTGACTGTGGCTCGAACTAACGAGAATATTCTTGTTTCCAGACTGTCAGTTTGACACACGGCCTTGCCCCATCGGCTTCAAGACGGAAGAACCTCTACGGCCAGCTTACCTCGAAGCATCCTGCGACGCCAGCATCGTCAACACATCCGAGTCTCGCATTACTCTCGGTGAGTTGGATTGTTCAATCTAAACCCAAGGCCAACTTGATCTCCGCCTAGCGGAGGCTCGCCGAACTCCCAAGTTAGGTCGTCGCAGTCCGTTCCACTATGTTAAACATCACATGTTATTCAAATGGGAGAAATGAGAAAGAAAACAAACGAAGTGAACTGTCAAATAAAATTACCTTCCAAAAGGAAAAAATCGTCATATTTTGGGACCTTCAATCATTATATTCTATCGAAATGTATCTTTTACGTGTTTTAAGTATTGTATTACATAATCTACAAGGTATATTTAATTGTTATAAGTTATTTTAGTGGAACCCAAAATGGCGATTTTGGTTCCCTTGCGACGACCTAACTTGCGAGTTCAACGAGCCTCCGCTAGGCGGAGATCAAGTTGACCTTGTCTAAACCATGATACTCTGCGTCCAAGCCCCCAGCACTCCATAGCAGGGGGCAGTGGAAATCTTATTGCAAACTGAATCCCCCCATTGCTATGGCATGCATACATATTACGAGATGAATAAATGTCTCCCACTGAAAATCAGCTGTTCTTGTGTCTGAGTGGGTGAAGTGTAAATACAAATTTATTTAATTTTAATTGATCTATTTAAAAAAAAAAATAAGCTACACCTTTATATACTAATTTCCGTTTAACAGTGTCATGTATAAATAGCGTCACCCTAGAACCATATCGTTCTAGCTCACATTTATGAGGAAATTAGATTAATAGTTCCATTGCGTTCTAACTCCAATACTTATGTGTTGTGAAAGTAAAATTCAAAAATTAGAATTTAACTTATTCAGATTTTGATTTTAATGTTTTGCATTGTTTTATTGTATTCTGTGAAAAGTTCAAAATTACTTAACTCAAATAAATTCGAGACTTACTAGCATTGTTATGTACAACCGGAATTACAAATCGTTGATGTGTAACTCAATAACATTGATGTAACGGTTCTACAATACAGTGTTACAGTTTGGTTCTAGGGTGACACATTAATTTACAGAAGCAGTTTCAATTATTTAAAAAGGCGATTACAAAATATGCCTGCCGATCAACGTAAACCTTTGAATTACTCAAACCATGCAAAATGCCGTATCAATGGTGGCCTTCAATTTGCAATCACAACGCATCATAGCAACCAAGCACATAATAAATGGTATAAATATCCTACCCTGAAAATCAGTTCTTGCAATGGAGTAGAGACAATTCATTGACAGCAATTGTATAGTATAGGTATACTGTATAGACTTTAGATCAGATTATTGAAAAAAACAATACATTTACTATTTGACACACACATGATAGGGGATGTTTGTTTATTAAAGATAATAAAATTTTCCCCATATTTTATGGGTATTAGGGAAGTATGAGCAGTTTAATACCAGACACAGCCACTTGTAATTAATTGCTTTTTAAGCGTTTGGGTGTACGTACGTCTAATCAAGTGGTATATTTGTATTAATTTTGAATTCTCGAATCCATCACAATCGGACAATACCTTTAATGTTGCTCATTTATAAAACGCAAAAACGCATGATGACCAAATAGGTCAATTGTTGGCATAAGAAGAAGAAGAATAGAATTTTTCCCCTCAAAAGAAAAATTAGAAATGAATGATACATATGTACAATTCAACTCAAACATGATAGTGGAAGTTCGTTTATTAAAGAATAATAAAATTTAACCCATCTTTTATGAGTATTAGGGAAGTTGAGCAATTTAATACCAGACACAGCCATTTGTAATTAATTGCATTTAAGCGTTTAGGTGTACATAAGTCCAATGAAAATTTATATTTGCATTATTTTGACTACGTGAATCCATCCCAATCAGACAATACCTTTAATATAGTATATCTATAAATCTCGATCCCCCCCGCCAAATTTTTGAAGGGTATTAACTTCAAAACAGGTCAAAATTTTGAATGAATTATAGGCCTACATGTACAATTCAACTTAAACATGATAGGGGATGTTTGTTTTATTAAAGAATGATAACACTTGCCCCATCGTTTATGGGTATAAGGGAAGTATGAGCAGTTTAATACCAGGCACAGCCATTTGTAATTAACATTTTAAGCGTTGAGGTGTACGTACGTCCAATAAAATGGTATATTTGCATTAATTTTGACAACGTAAATCTATCCCAATCAGACAATACTTTTAATGTAGTATACTGTATAAATCTCGAATCCCTCGAAATTTTATGAAGGGTATTGACTTCAAAACTGATAAAAATGGTAGATAAATGATACATCTATAATTCAACACACACATGATAGGAGATGTTTGTTTATTAAAGAATAATAACATTTGACCCATCTTTTATGGGTATAAGTGACTGGCTTAAGCACAATGATCGTGGACTTTGTGATAAAAGCACCAAACTTTCCTCAGAGGAAGATACTATATATGAAGGATCATTTCTGAGGGCGGAGCCACGAGCTTAAGTACCTGAATTACCTTGAAGTAAGTTTAAGTTTCACTTTGCAAACATCCAGAAAGTAATTGCTTGGGGCTAAAATATTAATTTTTGAAACATATTTATCTGAAAGAATCTGACTACTGATGTATGTTTGATTAGTATTACATTATTCAGCTTCATATGTTTAACAGTTATATATTTAAACTTATATATGTAGGAAACTTGAATGACCTTCGCGTACATAAACCCTTATAACATTTTGTTCAACATTTTTATAACATTTGGTTAGGTTACATCAGGTTAGGTTTAGTTAGGTTAAATAACTTGCGAGAGTGACTTGAGTGCGGAAGAACTTGCGGGAAAACTTGCGGAAAAACTCGCGGGAAAACTTGCGGAAGTAACTTGCGGGAGTAACTTGCGGGAGTAACTTGCGGGAAAACTGGCGGGAATAACTTGCGGGAAAGCTTGCGGGAGCAACATGCGGAAGTAACATGCGGAAGTAACATGCGGGAGGAACTAGCGGGCGTAACTAGCGGGAGTAACATGCGGGAAAACTTGCGGGAGTAACATGCGGGAAAACTTGCGGGAGTAACGTGCGGGAAAACTGGCGGGAATAACTTGCGGGAAAGCTTGCGGGCTTAACTTGCGGGAGCAACATGCGGGAGGAACTAGCGGGCGTAACTAGCGGGAGTAACATGCGGAAAACTTGCGGGAGGTACATGCGGGAAAACTTGCAGGAAAGCTTGCGGGAGTAACTTGCGGGTGGAATATGCGGGAGGAACATGCGGGAGTAACTTGCTTGGGTACTGCGACTGTAGGGCCTACATGTGGTTAGGGATAGTAAAGATATATATAGGAATAGACAGTTTTGGGTTGGGTTAGGTTAGGTTAGGTTAGGTTAGGTTAGGTTTTTTTTATTTTGCAACTGTTCGTGTTTGGTCGTAGAGCAAACCGGACCGATGGCGAATTACGGGGCGTATCGAGCAGCGAGAAAGCGGTTACAAAGCATTTAGCTTAGCGCGTTCGGGCAACAAGTCTCTGAAAATACCCCACTTGTAATGTTGCGTCTCCTTTAAAAGTATTTCTCGGATCGACTTCGGGTAAGTGACACCGTACAAAAAATAAATCAACGCACACTTCATGACAAGGCTTAACGGTTGCTATGCTATGACGGTTTATATGCGTGAAGGTGCTTTAAGTTTTCTACATAAATAAGTTTAAATAGATAACCGTAACACATATGAAGCTGAAACATTTAATACTAATAAACATACACCTAGTACACATTCTTTTAGATAAATATGTTTCTAAAATTAATATTGTAGCCCCAAATAATTTAGTTCCGAACATCTACAAAGTGAAACTTAAACTTGAACTTAAAGTTAAGTTAGGTACTTAAGCTCGTGGCACCGCCCTCAGAATAGATCCTTAGTACAGTATCTATCTTGGAGGAAAGTTTGGTGCTTTTATCACAAAGTGCACGATCCGACTAATATATTGAGCTTATTCCCGTAACTATATTAGGGAAGTACAAGCAGTTTAATACCAGACACAGCCATTTGTAATGAATTGCATTTAAGCGTTAGGGTGTACGTACATCCAATAAAAAGATATATTTGCATTAATTTTGACTACTTAAACCATCTCAATCAGACAGTACCTTTAATAAAGTATATTTATAAATCTCGTTCCCCCCACCCCCCACAAAAATTTTTTGAAAAGTATTAACTTCAAAACAGGTCAAAATTTTGAATGAATGATACATGTATAATAGGGAACACGCGTATGAAAATTTTAATCGATTTTTAAATACCTTGTCTCTCATTAAGTTTGTGTCTTTGAATTTTGAAAAACGGATCAGTCTATGCCTCAAAATAATTGTTTTAATAACGATGAATAAAAGGGCGTGAAAAACGAGCCGCCGCCATGAAGAGTGGATTTGACGTCATAGTTTGTGTCTGTGAACGCTCACCGCCTCAGCAATTGGTCTGTTACGTGGCGTTTACTGAATCATTGCGTCACAGCCACCTGTACGCGTTTCAGATCCCCGAGTTAAAACTTCAATACATGCGACCACATTAAACCTATTTAAAAATTTATTTTTTACTTAGGACTTGCATTAATATACTTTTTGTATCTGATACTACTGTATTAAACTAAGTGTTTGGTTTGACCAAAAAAATCGTACGCGTGTTGCCTATTCAACTAAAACATGATGGGATGTTCGCATATTAAAGGACAATAAAATTTGCCCCATCTTTTATGGGTATTAGGGAAGTACGAGCAGTTCAATACCAGACATGGCCATTTGTAATTAATTACATTTAAGCGTTTGGGTGTACGTACGTCCAATAAAAACGTATATTTGCATTAATTTTGACTACGTGAATCCATCCCAATCAGACACCTTTAATAGAATATATTTATAAATCTCGTCCCCCCCCCCCCCCCCCCCCCCCAGATTTTTGAAAGGTATTAACTTCAAAACAGGTCAAAATTGTGAATGAATGATAATTCAACTCAAACATGATAGGGTCTATTTGTTTATTCAAAAGTAATAAAATTTGCCCCATCTTTTATGGGTACATATAAGGGAAGTATGATCAGCTTAATACCAGACAGCCATTTGTAATTAATTGCATTATAAGCGTTTGGGTGTACGTACATCTAATAAAATGGTATATTTGCATTAATTTGGAATTCTCGAATCCATCACAATCAGACAATACATTTAATACTGTTAATTTATAAATCTCGATTTTTCCCCTCGGAATTTTATGACTTCAAAACTGATCAAAATTTGAAATGAATGATACATGTATAATTCAACTCAAACATGATAGGGGATGTTTGTTTATTCAAGAGTAATAAATTTAACCCCATCTTTTATGGGTACATATAAGGGAAGTATGGGCGGTTTAATACCAGACAGCCATTTGTATTGCATTATGAGCGTTTAGGTGTACGTACGTCTAATAAAATGGTAAATTTGCATTAATTTTGAATTCTCGATTCCATCACAATCAGGCAATACCTTTAATAGAGTACAGTATATTTATTAATCTCGATTTTTCCCCTCGAAATTTTATGAAGGGTATTGAGCTCAAAACTGATCAAAATTGGGAATGAATGATACATGTATAATTCAACTAAAACATGATGGGATGTTTGTTTATTCAAGAATAATAACATTTGCCCCATCTTTTATGGATATTATAGGGAAGTATGAGCAGTTAAATACCAGACACGGCCATTTGTACTTAATAGCTTTTAAACGTTTGGGTGTACGTACGTCCAATAATATGATTTATTTGCATTAATATTGACCAAGGGAATGTATCACAATCGGACACTTTAATAGAGTATATTTATTAATCTCGAATTTTCCTCCCGAAATTTTTTAAGGGTATTTACTTCAAAACGGATCATTAATTGAATGATACATGTACAATTCAACTTAAACATGATAGGGGATGTTTCTTTATTAAATAACATTTTCCCTATCGTTTAGCGGTAGGAGCAGTTTAAGCTCGTCAGTTTCAGCACGTGGTGGACATTTATACTATTTATAATGTGCTTTGTTGTAACTTACAATTACCATTTTAAATAATTTGGAAATAATTAGCAAATAACTAAGTAGGCCTACGTGTTGTAAAATGAACTGATTGTAATTCTGGAAGCATTTTTAATAAACTGAACTAAATGCATAAACTATACTTACCATTTCTTTGTCATGGATGAGAAATGTCCTCGTGTCATGTGAATGGTGCTCACGTCCCGCTACCTTCTACATCCAGTATGTTTGTTTCGACACGTATTGTGCCATGTCGGCAATAAATACGTGGTCGGCATTCAGAGTAATCCCTCAGTATACCTAAAAGTAGATTTGGGGCGTACGCTGCAACTAGAGACGTGCTTTTTTAGTCATAAAATATGATAATCTTGCATTTACTTTCGTTAAATTTGCATTAAGTAACGTTTGTAAATAAATCATTTATTTACATGTTTTGTAACAGTATTTTTTGTTTGAATGGAAATTGCTTGGCAATTTGCATCAAATTTCTCCAAAATTGAAAGTTAAAAATCAATATCTGCATAATAATAAGACTTGAATTGTAATTGATTATAAAGAATTAGCTAGCTCTTCTTTTACTGGAAATGATCAAGAACAACCTACTTTAGCATCAATTCCATTTTTGGTATTGTATTAGCAAAAATGACAGATATATATACTCAATCTATTAAAAATTGACACAGACCATAAATTGAATTTTCTTACATTTATTCTAATTAGTATTTCTAGTCTTAATGAAAAAAGCACATCTCTAACTACAGTCCACCTCTTTCTATAAATGAGGATATGAACGTTGAGTTCTTTTAACCCATGCACACCACCATCCACACACATGAGGAGGCCATTATTTAAGTTATCTGGGTTCGAGTCCCAGTTGTGCTAATGTTATAATTTGAGAGATACGTTTTTCTAGCATTCTTGTGTACCAAATCAGTTAACAAATATTTTTGCAGATGCTGCAAGATGCTAATTTAAAAATAAAAATGAGTTTCCATTCCTATTGAGGTTCAGTTACGAATTGCATTCTAACCTTCAAATAGGCTTAGTTACAAGGGAATTAATTTAAAAAATCTGCAAATAATTTTCTGTTAGAAGTGCATGAATATGGCTCATTAAGTTTTGATGAAAAGGAGAAAATAATAACCTACAAAATGCTAAATTAAAAAGTAACGGGTGCTAAATTTAGAGAAATCAATGCTAAAAAGACGTATCTTCAGTTATAAACATTGTGCTTCAAATCTGGTATATAATGTGAGGAGAGGATTCAACAGCTTACCTTCGTGTAAGATGACGGATTTGCGAGTTTGAAGTACACATAAAAAACAATACAAATATGAGATGTTTCGACCGAGGTCTTGTTCACTCGAGAGAAGAACTTCTTCTCTCAAGTGAACAAGACCTCGGTCGAAACGTCTCGTTATATTTGTATTGTTTTTTATGTGTACTTAAACTCGCAAATCCGTCATCTTACACGAAGGTAAGCTGTTGAATCCTCTCCTCACATTATATACCATTCCAGCTGATTGGCACCTACTTTCATAACCTGTGCTTCAAATCTTGTAACTATTCGCATTAGTTCCATGGCTACATTAATATCTGGGTTCGAGTCCCATTTGTGACAAAGTTATTACAATTGCACCAACTGTCCTGTCTAATGCTGTGTTCTGTGCTACTGCTATTATTTTGTCTCGATTGTACATTGTTGTCTTCTTTGTTTCAGCAGTTGGTCACATTGCGCTCTACATCGCATCACCTCACTACCGCCATCTGCCACACGTCGAACTTCTTCTGCTCGTCTCTCCTCTCACCGCCATGCACACCTCTGAAGCTACGCACTTGTAAGCATTCTACATGCTAATCCTCAACCCTTTGCTTTTTCAAGGCCGCTGGAGACAGCTTGCATCACATGTACATGACCTTGCTCAATATATGCTTACTAACCCAATTCTGTTGTGTTTACATTCTTTGACTTAGCCCTGCTCACTTTCCCAGTTGTTGCTCTGTTTGATTGTAATGTACCATAAGATGTTCAATAAATATTATTACACCTATGCTGTTTGTTGTATACACTGACTTGTACCTTGCTTCCCTTCTCAGCAGCAACCCTTTCATTGCCAGCTCCCGGCAATGAAAGGGTTGTGACCTAGTTCACATCGTGAACTAGGCTTTTCCAAGGTTTTCAATCAAAAACATTTCCTTTTCCAATAATATTTATTTCCAATAAATATTCAACAATCATAAAATTTATAAATATTTTATAAATTTTATAAAAATTTATAAATATTTTATAAATATTTATAAAATTTTATAAAAATTAACAAAAAACTAGCAAAAATAAGCAAAAAATACGAAAAAATTGCCAAAAAAAGCCCCTTTTTATATACTAAGTCTTTTTGCGTTTTTCAAGCGACCAGGTTTAGCATCGAAACTTTTCAGGTTCACAGAGCGTTCTCCCCAACGCCAAGACAGGACTGACGACAGAATTCGAAAAAGTTTCCAACAAATCCATCATCAGTCCTGTCTGAGCGAGAGGAACGGTTGCATGCAAAGATACCAATACCAAGCTACGTACGCATACAATAACGAGCATGAATAATTGGAAGCACAGATCAGAAAACGAATTTATCGTGACCTAGTTTACGGACGGTATTTTCTTTCAAGGTCATCTAGAGGTTGCGACCTAATTTATGGAGATAGTCTACTTTTTCAAGGCTATTCAATAACAATTATTTACCAATATTAATTATTTAGGTCACGACCTAATTTATGGACTTAGTATTTTTTTGAAGGTCATCTAGAGGTTGCGACCTAATTTATGGAGATAGTCTACTTTTTCAAGGCTATTTAATCACAATTATTTACCAATATTATTTATTTATAATAAATATTTATATTTATAAATTTAAATATTTATAAATATTTAACATACAACATTTCAACATCGATAGTCAAACATAACAATATAATGATAATGCGATCTAGTTTGAAGTGAAGCTTGTACCCAAATTTTCCTGTTTGCAACCAAGACAACATTAAGAGTTTTGCATCCTAAACTGGCAAAAAATTCAAGATTTACATCCTAAGCTTAATACACTACATTTCCCTGACTTATTTATGCTCTGTTCGGATGATTCTATTTAGCAACTAAGTCAAAATGAAAGCAAATGTTGCGTATTTGGTTAAAAAACGTTGTATCTATTCGCGGCCAACTAATGTGCTTCCAAATATATTTATGCTCAAAATTGTAGGGTACAACAAACAACAGATCTGTTCATTTTGGCAACACCAAGTCATTTTATAGGCCTACACCATATTTAAAAAGAGGATCTTAGTAAACCCAATAACGATTAATGACCTAGACATTTTTTATGGATCAATAACTCACTCCAAACCCTGGGAGAAAGGTTGTGCTAACACTGAGTCCTAGTAAGCGGGGAAAGGTGCCCAGAGAATACAATGACCATTTTCAAAATTGATTTAGATCCTTAGACTGAGTTAATCACAGTCCTCTAAATCTTCCATGACAACAATGGACAACAATAAAAACTAGTTTTCAAATGTTGTACTAAGCTTAATTTTTATGGTTGTGCATTGTTGTCACTGAAGATTAAGAGCACCGTAATGAATAGTGATGCGGACGATAATCGTATATCGATAAATATCGATAATATCGTATATCGATACGATACGATATGCGCCGTCGTATCGCGATATTCATGACGATATTATTTTGCACCCAGTATCATGATAAATTGTTAATACTTCATGGTATCGTCATAGTTTACAATTTCGCATGGCGGTTATTTGATTATTCTATTGATGTTAGCCGAGCATCCCTTGGCAAAGTTTGCATGCTGCTGTTCCCCCCCCACCCCCCGCACGCAATGTTGGCGGTAACACAGTAGTCGTCAATGTGTAATTCAAGATCAGCAGAACGAAACTGACTCGCCATCAATAGCAGACAGACCGCCCGCTCTACACTAAAAAATAAAAATAGAACTCCACTTCGTGTGTCCATGAGCCGCTTGCTAAAGGAAGACGGACTATTCTTAGGCCTCGATTACCTGCACTCATTCATTGACTTCCTTCCGAAAAGTCTGCATTGTTTGACATCTTTTAAGATCCAAATCTACGTTTCACTGCTCCGCTGCCTCAACCCCCCCCCCCCCCCCCCCACCCATCCCGTCCTTCACCAGCCGACAAACCGGTTTGTTTGGCCATCGGCTACAATCACAATGCGCTATTTATTTGCTATTATCGCGATAATATCGTATCGCGATATTATTATATGCTCACGATATTATCACGATATATCGTGATATATTGTGGGAAAAAATGCGATTATCGATATGAATTTATTTATCATAACGCATCCTTAGTAATGAACTCCGTCTCAGGGTTCTCGATCAATTTTGAAAATGGTCGATTCTAACTCTCACAATGGCTGGATCGCCCGAAAAACTACTCTAGATTTCAGCAATAGGGACTGCTCATTATTTTATTTGTTTGTTTAACTAAATTGAAGAATATAGACCTACTCCAAGGACAATAAGATCATTTTAAGTTATTAGAGACAAGTTTTTGAGTAGAAAGAAGTAATCGACACTTTCACGCGTCATTATGGCAGAAAAACAAGGCGTGGCATCAACATGTTTGACCGATCACACCAAAGGTAACGAATCTACATTGTCATAATACCAAATATGTTCTACATAATTCGGACAGTAGCTACTTCTCAGCTGTATTTAAAAATGCCATGTTTACTACTTTCAATGATTTAGTAATAAATAGTAAAGCTAATAATTAAAATTAAAATTACAAAATATGCTAAATTACAATTAAGAAATTAATTCAGAAAAAAATTGATTCAAATATCTGTGAAATCACTTAAATAACAAAAGAATATAGACAAGTAACAAATTATTTCTTAAATACTGTTAACTCTAAACCTAAAAAAAAAAAAAAAAAAACTGTATATAGGCCCTACTTTATCCCAATATTAGTAGAAAGGTTTTTTTTTACATAACTGTGACCATATTGAGAATAAAAGAGCATTCCCTATTTACGTTTTCCGAGTACAGTTTACGATATAATAGCTTTCCAGAGCTACCTTCCCTCGTCTATCAACTATTATTTATTACACGTATCTGCAGTCAGGTATTTGTGGTTAATAAAACAATTGTTATTTTTGGCTTGCCTAAAAGCTCACTTTGGTTGTGTAAATTAATATTATACAAAATTTAAATGAAACAGTTTAAGGTTTGTTGTTTTTTGGAAACTTTAGGCTCCGATCTTATGCAGAGCATTAATTGTTGACTAAAAAGTAACGTTTAAAATTTAAATGCATTGCATTGATAAGCCATATCTCTGACTAGAGCTTGTGATTGAACTATAGGACTGTATAGTCTGGCCAAATGCACATGTCAGCTGATTTACTGGATCACAAGCAATTTGTTTGTCACATTATGGTAAAAGATGAGAATTTGAAAAATATGGTCAGAACTGCAAAGTAAAGCTCATAGTATTTGGCAATATTAGTCCCATTAATTATCTGTCAACTCAAATTTTTCTAAATTCAAACTAGATGAAGTCCCTGTAGAAGGTATGAATACACGGCTACGTGTAAATGTTCGTTCAAGTCAAAACATTTTAATTCAAATTGGGGGTTTAGGGTTCATTACAATTTCAATTGAAGAGAGTTTTCCAAGTGGAAAATTGTCATGTTTGAGTTTTAAAACAAAAAACTAAGTATAGTTAGACCTAGGTAGGTTTTACCGTAAAGTGGGAACATACAAAATTCTGGTTAAACAAAGATTTGCAAAATTGAAAATGACATTCTTACTATCAGAAATTATTATATTTTTTTTTTAAATAAAGAAAAAACTTGTTTCACAACCATTTGAATATTCGTAGCCACAAATACCTGGGTCTACATTATACGTGGGCATATTTTCCTACCCTGCCATCCTCATGACTTAGAAACTTAAAATACTTGGTGTATAGCCAAAGTGAACAGGTCTATTGTAAGTTCTAAGTATGCCAGTAGAACTAGATACACAATCAATCATGCAAGCCGCCACGGAACCACAGGTACAACCACGGCCAAGTGCAACGTAGAATGTGAGAAAACTAGTCTGTGAAAGGTACAAGATATGTTTTGTTGACGCACATTTATGCAACTCCACTTCACGGCTTGCATTTGGCCGTGATTGCAGAGCCACAACTCTTAGGTTGTTAGCACGAAATATTTACATGAACAGCATCAAGGGGTTTTGGTCTTGAAACCAAATTGTGTTTCAACTTTCACGATACGCCCGAGAGCAAGGTTGTGTGTGGATAGCCGTGACACTAGCGAATTATGATAACATCAAAATACCCGTACTGATCAACCAAGGGATGTCGGCAAGATAACCTGCCACTTGCTCGTATGTTACTTCCGAAACCGGTTGCTCGGTTATGTGAAAATAAAGTATGCAGCAGCGCACAATTGTGCAGTGTGCCAGCACACGGCGACCGACAGAGCAAGACGAAGCCGCCCCCTTACAAAGAGCAAAGATAACCGAGTGAGAGAGAGGGCGTGCGTTCCCTTTGACAGACCGATAAGAGTCGGCGAGAGAACATGTGCAATATAGCGTAAGGTATAAAAAATAAAAATACACTTATACAGTGAGCCCCCTGTTTTGAGGGAGTTGAGAAAAGTTTGAATGTTTTTTAGTTACCAAAATAAGCATGTGGATTGATCATTTCTAAAGCAGACATTTATTAAATCAATCATCAACAAATATCAAGATTGGACAACAACATCGAAATCCACATTATTTGTGCATATTACTAAAAAGCATGAAAAATGTGAACTTTTCATCTAGTAATTAAAATACGATAGAATAATACTTTTTTGAATTCGTCAGAGTACAACGTTATGGAATGTATGTAAATTTATATTCTTAGTGTTTAGGCCTACATAATATCGTATTTAACTTTTTCACAAAAGGTATCACGCGTAATTGTGAATGAATAATGCGCACCTAAAAACGTGTACTACTGTCCAGGCAAGATGATGCATCAAACCGTGGAAATACAGCTTTGACCTTCAAATCAATAGAACCAGAACTCACTCTTTATTGAAACCACTTTTGCGGGCCACTACGTAGTTGCGCTCATACAACACTGACCTCCACATCTCGGCTTCACGCTTAAATGGACCGACCGGAACAATTGACGTCGTGCTTCTCTACTGAATGGTACGACACCCTTGCGCACAAATAATGCTGTTCACGTCAATAGTTTCCCGTGTACATGTATGTATGTATGTGTGGTTCAAGTTTATGGATGGAGTACAAAATCAAGAAGTTTGATTAATATTTTCATCTCTTAAAGAAAAGAACATTAAAAAAAAAAACTGAAAAACTCAGTACGTAGGCCTACTTCAATGCATCTCAATCATTGTGGTTACATTTTCTATGGGCTTTAGAGTAATGTATACTATACGATATGTCAATAGTTAATATGTAGCTACACAAATGTGTACAAGCAAAATGCCTAGAGCAAGGAACTCTGTAATCCATCCAAAAACTGAGAAAGTGTCGTGGATAAAAAAAAGGAAAACAGTATGGAAACAAATACCAAACTAAACTTCTTTATTGAAGATTATATGTAAGCACTATCTTAGCATTAATGCACTGTAACTAGTACCCAGAATACAATGACTGTGGCAGTGATTGTAAGCTTGAAAGCAAAACAGGGAATGAAGTTGGCCTTATTACTTTGTTTTCTATTGTTCAAGTCAAAGAAACTAGAATTAGTACTATGTGCAATAATTGTTTATGCACTTTAACAGTTGCTTTAACTGTCCCAATCTATGCAAAACTTCAAGTTTTCTATGTTACAAACAGAGTTGAATGAAAACTCTGTAAAGATACCCTTTACATAACAAACTACCTGCTATTGCACCCACTTTCTTAGCAGCCCTGTTTTAGCAGAAAAGCTTGTATGTACATAAATAAGTTAAACCAAAAGTATATCTAAAAGTTTAAACTGACTTCCCTATGAAAGTAAGGCTGGTTTGTCTGTAAACTGCGGGTACACAAAATTTTCACGACAGTTCCTAATTTTGCCCCACTAAAGGAAAAGATTATCTGCTGCTGATTCTCACTTTTAACTCCACATCCCACACAGAACTTACCAAGATATATTCAATTTCAATTTCTCATTTTTTCTAATAAAATAAATTCACAAATATTTAACTTGTTTGATAAGCAGACAGGCTAATATGCAAGTGTTTGATGTACTAGTCCTGTTTCCATACTGCTTTACGGTAGTGTAGTAGGGTCTTGTCCACCGACCGACAGCAGCTCTAGATTGTGTACCTGTATTGCACCACTGGCATACCCACCACCAACTAATGTAGTTAACACTAGGCAACACAACACAATTCACAAGAGAGCACTTGGAGGTCTATCGCTCGAGATACTATACGCGAAAATAGCGTTTTGTGTATAGATGCTACAAACTAATACGTATTGTTCAACTGAAACTAAGGTTTTCCTGTTCTTATTTTATTGGATTAAGCATAGTATTTATGATAAATGCAATTAAGTTGATTTTCATTTTAATATACTGGTAGTAGGAAATAATTGAAAAATAAAAATGTGAGAAAACACAATTCTCAAGATTTTTAATGTTTCCCAAAATTGGTGCTATAAAATGCTATTTACAATCTATTACTATCAATGCTATTTATTTATCTCTCTACCTATCGTCATCGGGTTACGATCAGAGCACTTGGTGACATTCAAGAGCGATAACATCAAACAAAGCTGCTTGCTATAAACTGATACATAGCTGTTTCAAGAGGCTCTAGTCTAGTTCTTCCGTTCCGTTCATTGCACAGCAAAAGATGCATGTTTTGGCGTCAATATTGTTATTACTTATTTATTATTATTAGTTATTATTGCATAAATATTGTCTGTACTCATTGTAAATGTAGTGTATGGTTAAGTTGTGCATAAATATTTGTCTGTACTCATTGTAAATGTAGTGTATGGTTAAGTTGTAAAGAAGCTTTTAGCTTAACTTCGCCTAATAAAGACCATTTATTATTATTATTATTATTATTATAACAAAAGACTCGTAAAACATTCCGAAGACTAGCGATGGGATATGATAGTCAATCAACAAAATAAAATAAAAATCTAGTAACGAAATAAAACTAAATTTAAAGAACCTAGATTCTAAACATGAAAACAATGAACATTAACCAATACAAAAATTAACGCAATATTTCTATCTGCTACCACAAAATCCTTCGTATCTCTTTTCACTGGCCAGCTATTATCAACATTGCTCCAAATATTATGAAACTGTGAAATATTTATAAAAGTCACTCTGCATTCTACCGCCAATCTAGGAACTTCATAGCAGTTGGATTGGATTATGCGAGTAGATACTGTTGGTCTTGCCCCCATCCCTCGCTAGCCGATTTAACTTATTATTAGTTAAGCCGATTTGCTTTATTATTAGTAGCATGGCCGCCTACTCTCCTACGTGTTTTGACAACTCTCTTACGCATATCATATGTTCAAGTTTTGTTTTACAAGTTGATTCGATTGTTCCATCGATTTGTGAAATCATTACCTATTCCAAGTTATTTAGTATTACTTGACAACATGAATAAGGTACAAGGGTAGTTCTGGATGGCTGCAATCCTCTGGATGGATTATGCTTTCCATTGTACTCTCTCAGAAACTGTGAAGTAGGCTCTAGTGTACACTACATAACTTTGAACTCAATGAAATCGTCAATCACTGATCATGAAAGAAGCTAGACTTAAAATGGACAATAACCATTCAAATATGTGACATTTGTACATGTAAGCAGTTGAGTTCAACAACACAACAGTAGGTCTACTACTACATTAATTTGCATATTATATTCTTGTCTTTAGAGTTTTTAATCTAGTAGATAAATAACTGATGAAACTCTTTTCAGTGTTGACAATTATTAGAGAGTTTAAAGTTGCCTTGCCCACTCCATTATCCTACCAAGCATGCGATAACGGAAGGAGCTCAGGTCTTTTCTACACCAGATAACATGACGTGGTTCCACGACCAGCTCACACACAAAGTTTCCTCAGTCTACGTCCAACGCCGGCAGTCGATGTCGATGCTTGCGGTATCCGACTTGCAAGTGGTCTCGCAGTTTTCCTGAAATGTGACACACGATTCTAAGGTGCGAAAGCTTAAGATGCACAACGTAAGAGAGAAAAAGGAACAAGAAGAAAAAAGTCTAGGCATAGCCACATAATTGTGCAATAATATTAGCAAATAAGCTACTACAATGTTAACCACCTGAAAAAATGTTAAAACGAAGAGCTTAAAACTAAATGCAGTCTGACAATTTTCCAATGTGCATCCCATGGTAGGGTCGGCTACACTTGACCATTTTGTTTTTAAATAAAATCTTTTGTGATGAATGCAAGATATGATAGCCTATGGTTTACAGACGTATATTTAATAATAATTTGTAGTACATAGTGTACCCACCAGTACCCACACTTTCTTGAACTAAAACAGAAAATGTGTGTAAATTGATGTTATTATTAGCCAAGTTTTTGCTTTGTGGGCTCTTGGAGTCATTCCACAGTGATGTTTTGTTTGTGTTTATCATGTATTATTACAATATATTAATAAATGGTATCGAAAAAAAAAGACTAATTCATAATTTGTTTTTGTACTTGAAATGAATATTGAATCTAGTCCAAAGTGCCTTAATATTTGTTCTGGGTGGTGCCCTACAGACAGAGCCCAATTAATTAGCTTGATGTTAATTCATGAAAACCACCTTACCCATAGTTTCCATGGGAAGAAACCAATCGCCAACCAACCTAGGCTGTGAGGAAGAAATACATTGCACACATGCACAATACACATGTGTGGACATAAAGAGCAAAACAACTTCATGGAAGTATGCACTTGTGTGTTGGGTGGATCAGAAGGTAATTATCAGTCCTTTTCTGTCACAATTCTTGAGGTTAACGTATTTTCCGATTCTTGAGGGTTGTAATAAATCACAAATAATACTTGAATGCAGTGAAACAAAACAAACATGAACAGAAACACAGAAGTAAAATCTTCAATATTTTGGTGGATCAGAAGGTAATTTTCAGTCCATTTCTGCCACAATTTTCGAGGTTTTTAAATAATCAGTACTCTTTGATACCATACGGTCAAATAAAAATAAAAAAAAAACTTGAACTCAATAAATTTACTAGGCCTAGATCCCTAACTAAAAAATGTCTTATTTTCAAAAATGTTCTTGACGCAAAACTTGATTTGTTGTTTGAAACAGAAATGTCGAAGTAGATTTTCTTGATGTTTCTGAAACAAAAAGAGGAATACACTCACATAACATAAGCATAAACAAATAGCCTAAAGAAGCAAGAATTCAAAGCGAAAGAAAGAAAGAATAAAGAAGTCAGATAACGGTTGATGTTGATGTTAATGGATGTACAATAGTCTGGAAAATGGAAACCCAAGAATTAAAAGCAACCGTTAAGTGTTATGACTTGTGAAGTGTGTTTGACAATCTGATCAGCTGTTGTATATTTTGACATGTGAACAAGATTGTGACAGAGATTTTAAAGTGAATAGGCCCTATATCAAATTCTTCCGGGAACAAAAAGAGATTACCTTTAATAATCACTAATCAGTTATGTTCTGGTTTCTGAGACCTGGTAACAAGAAAGCTATTATGCACGGACATGAGAGCGTAGGCATACACACAGAACATGTACTGTAGAGCCTTGACTGTTACGAGCACTCGTCAACTAATAGAGGACTGTAGGGGAGGACAAGCTGAAACGTTTTAGAAGAAGGTTATGGCCTATTCGGTTAGCCGGTGTGTTGGAAACTTGAGACCCAAGTGAAGGCAATTCAATGGATGGCTCATAGGCCTACTCTGCAGATTCTGGCCGTTGATGAAAGGAAAGGTAGAGAGAAAGATCAAGGGGAAAGATATAGATTGAAGGTGCTCAGGAATAACTTGCCAGCTGGAAGAAGAACATCAATAACAACTAGGCCTAGGCCCTAGGCCTAGGCTTATATTGACCATTGCCCCTAGGCCTAGGGTCTAAGCCAGGGGACAGCCTAGGCCCAGCAGGGATTAAAGCACTTTCAGATGACACATAGGCCTACGCAATATATGTATTTATTGAGTAAAACTTACAGAAGTCCTTAGATTGAACCCAAAGGACGCATTCTGCTCGGCGACTGGAAACGATGAGGACTTTGGGATGAAATCTCTAGAACCCTAAAATAAATAATTTAGACTGAATTAGTGTTGTTAATATTTAGAAGTGTGATACAATAGACGTACATCTAACAGGTTTTTTACTTTACCGTAATATTCCATTGCTAAATAAATTAGTTTTCCTTGCTAGGCGTAGGTCTGTTGTTGCGGTAACTTAAATTTGTGAGGTTATGTTTGTTATCAGAGCGACAAGGGATAACGCAGTACTACAGTCATCTGGTAACCCAACAAGACAACAACTGTGATTACGGCGCGAGATTTAAAAACTGTCATGAAATCACGCTCGGGATGGTTTGTTTTCAGGGTTTTCATATCTTGTCTTATCTTATCTCATCATAAAGCTTACGCCTTGGATTACGTCCTACTAACAGACATTCCTTTCTAACTACCCTCGCAGTATTTCGTCTATTGTATCACACTTCTAAATATTAACAACACTAATTCAGTCTAAATTATTTATTTTAGGGTTCTTTATTGTCAATTTTATTCATAATTTAGCTTAAAAAATTTATTGCATTTTACTTCAGGGCATTTTATTATTTATTAGTTATTTTATGAATTGATACGAACATATAGATGCCCACTTATTAAATCTTGGGGGGAGGGTTGCCTCTGCCACCGGGCCCATAAGGCCCCCCCCCCCCTAAGGCCCCTAAGGCCCATAAGACCCCCCCCATAAGGCCCAGCCGCAGAAGAGAGAGCTACTACTACTACTACTTCTACCAACTGTATGTGTTTTTAATAACATTTCTAGGAAAAATCATTGTGACCTGTTAATATAATATCTTTCCAATTGTAACTTTGTAACAATTTTACATCCAAACGAACTGAAAACTGAAAAAACCTTTATACTGGGTGTGTTTTACGCATCTGACCTCATCATATCTTGGGCCAGACGCTTCTACAGTGCCCTGGTAACTCACCCTCATCTCACAGTCCATCAACAACTTCTATTTACGCCAACACCCCTTGACAGGTTTTGACGCCCAATCTCCAGCACGGGTACCCGAGGGCTCGCCCCGTGAGTATACCCAAGCAAACACCCGTTTATCCCAGAAGGGTGCCTAAGCGACCTAAGCGACCATCAGACGTGTATGGTGTTAAAGAATAAGCGATCAATAAATTGAGTATGTAAACCTTGGTAAACCCATTTGGTCAGGATTGCAGGTGGTGAGATTTGAAGCAGCAACATCCTGAATAAAGAGCATTGAACTATTGACTACAGTTGTGTCATTGGGTTTATTAGTAGTTAATTTTCTGTTTAACTAGTTGAATTCGTTCGTAACTCAGGTTGGTACACAGGGCTGGTGCCATTCAAAATAATGCCCATGTCTAATAAGCATCTTCACAAAAATGTTTATGTAATTTTAAATCTTGCATTCAACGGAAAATTAAACAGTTCAACACAGCCTTAAATAGTTGCTATATTGACACTGATGACAGTTATGACAACTGTAACAGTGACAGTTGCAAGACGTGACATCAATGGTGCGCCGCAGAAACAAGTGGCAACTACTAGCGAGGATAATCGAGAGGAGACAGGTAAATAAATACTATTGTGTTCCGAGTTTTCTGTTTATTTTGTTTATAGTTACAATTACAATATTTGCAAAATACAGATCATTTGTACCAAAAACAAATGTATTAAAATAATCCTATTACAAAGAATCAGTCTTATTAACATTCCTGTTTAATTGGGAGAAGAAATTTATCCTAAATATGACAATTTCCCAATTAATAATTACTATACTGATAAACAAAAGTGCATTATTTTAGACTTCAGTCTTTCAAATTTATAAATCGAGAAATTATAAATCGTTAGTTGCGACAACCGAACAGTTTCTTTAAAACGTCACTGTCGACAACTAACCAAGACGGTATTGAACAATATCAATACATGGCAGATACATTTCAATTGTCTGCCAAACGGGAAATCCATTTACATATATATTGTATGTCCACCACATGTATGCATTAGTCCTAAGACGACTAACAGACGTTTCAATTGAACATGCCCGAAGGCAACCAAGAGTTAATAAACATAACAGATAACATTGTCACTCGAGTCAAAAGAGTAGCCAAACGAAAGTCTTGCAAACAGAGCGAAGAAGAATAATTAACACCTTTTATAATATTATGAATTAAGTTTACAAAATTTAAAAAAAATAATCAAGTCTCTCAATTTCAGAACGAGTCAGTCTTAATGTTAACGAACGAGAACAAAACTTGCGTCACGTTTGTTGAGCAAGACTATTCGATTTGCTTCCGCACGAGCGAGAACAGAATTGACGCGCCAGCGACATGTCACATCGAGTAAACTATTTGCACGTGTACGACTGAAATCTAATTTTCTTAACTGGCAATTTACAATAGTTGAAATTAATGTTATGGTAACTGCTAACATTGAGATCCCATGGTGGGTAACATACAAATTAAGCTCATGTAATACACCATATAACGGTAAAACATAGCATGAAAAATGTTTCCCGATTTGTTAAACGCTTTTGTAACAAAAAATTATCAATAGTTTAGGTAAATTAAAAAAAAAAATTATAATTTGGCACTCTTTAGATATTAGTTATACAAATTCTAATGCAGTTTTAATTTCAAAATCTGTAGTGCAAATGCCCTGAATATAGAGACATCTATATATTTAATAATAATGTAGCTTACGACTAGCTTACAAATAACAAGCCAAGCTAATATCAGGAGATGCAAATAAACTACCTGAGTTAAGACTATGGATGTAGCCGACTGAAAACACAATAGTTGACCAACTTGATTGACGCAAGATCTAAACAAACAGGGCTAAACACAATTGATTTTTTACTAATTGCAACACACCATAAAAAAAAAAATTATTTGAACATCTTATATCTTCAGTAATCAAATAATGTTAGAAGAAAACCCAAAATTAACATAAATGCAATACAAAAATGCATTAACATAGCAATACATAAAAAATAAAGATAATATCTAAAAACTATTTTAATGTCCTTATATGTGTACCTTTAGGAATCAAGATAACAAATGTTCTGAATGCAAGAAGCAACACGTTCTCATTTCAGATATGAAAAAATCCACTTGAATAAGTGTAGATACTATAGAAGAAGTAACCGATCAACCCAGAATGCATTGATCCTTACTCTACACAACCCTAATAGTATAAACCCACAGAAACACCCTGTACTATACCCATACCCACCACACATAACACACAACACACAAAACAGTGTCGGCCTAAGTTAAACTACCAACCTAAAAATACAACAAATTTTATCTGTTGTGGCCAGTATTAACAAACTAACTAATCTATTGTGATGTTTAGAACGTGTATTCTATCCAATAAACTAATTATAATCTATAAACCAAACATTATAACATACTGTCAAATAAAATGGAATTCGTGCAATACCTAACCTAACATATTATTTAATGCCCACTTTGTAATCGCTTTTAAATGTGCCCACTTAGAATATTCCAGATACAGTACCATACTAGCACCAAAGAAAACATACACCTACAGTTAATACATACAAAAGAACACTATTACATCAAATAAAATGTACAAATGTGTAAATTATACAAATAAGTCAAGAGTTTACGAAAAGAAAGAAACGATGCATTGATACACCTATGTGGCTTATTGCAAACCAGTTGTCTGTAGATTAAACCAATTTGTCAAAATGATTCCCAAAGCGACACATAATATAAGAAATGTCCCTCTCGCGTAATACTTAGCGAACATACAGCTAAACACGTAACCACTGAGGTTATAGGGTAGAGTAGAGTCCCAACACTGGTGGCCGTTTGTCTGCTGTGTTGTACTGCTTCCAACATGTGTAACTCAGCTAGTACAACCATTGTGGGAATAGAATAGAATAGAATATAACTTTCTATTCTCTTTACTTACTGTTAGACATGCATTGTATATCAGTACAGATAATGCACTGCAATTACATGCTGTAGAATGGTTATACTAGACTAGACAAACAGCCACTAACATTGGGATCCTACCCTACACCACACACAATGATATAACCTCTCCTTAGCAAAGCAATAAATGTACTTATTTACAATATTGTCCTTTGTGAACCAAAACACACATAACAATAACAATACATCATTGCCACAATATTTACATCAATGTAAAGAAATAAAAACTAGTATTGGGGTTTGATTGCGCAGGTATAAAACAATGTAATGGACTTGTTGCAAATATCGGCACACCCCATACATACACTATGGTCAGCGTAATTGTCACGAACCTCGACAAAGTGGGTACAAGAGAAGAACGCAGTGGTTCTGCTGTTGCAACATTGAGTTATTAAATGCTGCCACTGTACAGTACAATGTACATAGAGATCAATTCTAAGTGAGGGAAAACGGATCAGACTCGAACTATTTTCGCACATTGTACGTATCCGTGATTGTGAGGTAGGTGTATTAATTATGCCATGGGGTGACACGGTTTGAAACAAGGCCATAACTTAAACTGAGTTTACCTAGATACATATGTCCGATAAGAAAGGAGTGAGATCAAATATTTTAATATGAACACAAAAACAACCTATGCTTACTAATTACTAACTACGCAAACAGAAAGGGAAAAAAAGACAAAAGAAAACATCACCAAAATTAAAACTGGTTGGAACAAAAAAAGTTCCATATAATAATAATTGAAATGACTACATATAAAATAAAAAAATGAAAGTACTTATTGATAAACAACAAAAAATGTCTTCTATATCTCAAGCAAACAAAAAAAGTTTGAACAGTTAGGAGAACGGACTTAACAAAATATTGCAGATTATATTGCGGAATAGACCTATCCTGCACAAAACCAGTTTTGACTGTAAAAATTACTTTTGAACAGATTAAAATTGCAGCAAGAAAGAAAAATATAGTGTCATACTCTAGATAAAGTATTAATTATTAACTGTTCTGTTTTGAAATGTAATTTATACTCTCAGAACTTGTGCTCTGTCCATCCCTAAGCCATTTAATTATTGAACAGGTGGGTTCGTCACGTCGAGCCAACTGGTTAGGTTAGCTTAGTAGGTCGGAGGTAACGTAAGGTAAGTACAGCAATGCACCTTTAAATTTCAACAGAAAGTGCTGCTTCTAGCAAACAGCACTTTCCAACAATGTAAGTGTATATCACACTTTTTGCAATGTACGATATCTATTAATTGCATTGCAAACTTATGCTTATCAATATATAATAATTATACAGTACCGGTATGAACAAAAAACATGTACGTTATGTTGATAGATGACATGAAATAATCGAGTGATTCAATAGCTACCCTCAGTTTGAGAGGTGTAAGTTGACATAATATTAATACATAATTCTAATACTAGTAATTTATGTATTATTATTTATTATATCTCTTCAACGTCAACTTCCAACTCTGAAATTTATCCCCTGTACTCAATAGCCTAATAAACATGTACAATATGCAGGTTACACTAGATTTTGTAAAAAGGTCTTTACTTCAATAAATGTTAAGAACTATGTAGCTAATTTATGTTAAGTGTAGCATTTTACCGCGTAGGTATACCGCAAAAGATACCACACAGAACTTCTTATATATACATACATCGTTCGAAAATAGTAGCACTACTTTCTAATACATACATATATTATTACGACTTCGGAGGTGATAATATCGTCACTCCATTTCACAATTACTCAAATAACATTCAACAGAACGAAACCGCATGGAGTAAGTCCCGTTTCACAATTTAGAACCATTTGCTTAAACTCTAACCTCGGTGAATCAAGCTGGTGAAATTTTACGTTTGTTCATATAAGATTATTATAACGAATAAAACTATCGTTGTTGAATTTTTTGCTCTGACCGGTGAGTTTTTCCACCTTGGTGGCCGTTACCAGTAACTTGGCATCGATGTGGAAAATCTTTCTCCATTTTCATTACAACGAATTCTCGGACCATTGCATTTTTCTTCATGCCGAAAACTGAGAGTTTCGTTGATTTCAACATCGCTTTTTTAATTTTACATATATTTATGCTCTAAGCTGTAATTTTTTCAGAACGAATAAGTATAGATTAACGGAGATGTTTTTTAAGTAACCAAAGGACTTCAATCCACCCACATACACTTGTTATCCAGAAGCTTGTATAAAATTGAAATACTCTGAACCCTTATCAACTTCCATATCTGCGAGCAACATCGTTTCTCCAAGTTTTTTTTACTGTTTTTAATTGATACATAATAGTATTTTTTAAATGTCCGCAATTAAACACAAATTTTTGTAAACACGAATCAAACAAATTTACTGTATAAATTTATTAAATGTATATATGTATATAATATATGATATCAGACTCATTCTTTACTGTTCACAGACTTAATTTCTCACGTTCGAACCGTAAGACGCGAGTACGGCCAAGCAAATTGTTATCACGAAGCCCTCGGGCAAAACAGTCTTTTCCTCTAACATTGAAACATCTTCGTGCTTGATTCACCGTCCAAATAAGAACTACATATTTTTACATTTTCTTGTCGTTTTAAAGAAAGTAGGGCTGAGCTTTGAAATATTGCACCTACACTATCAATAGGGAAGTCTGGTTTGTTCCTAGTATCAATACAAGTTTCTGAAACAGACAGATTTTCATTTACAAAACCGGGAACTTAACTATAAGGTTATTTATAGTATCAACTATTCAAAATTGATTATACCTTCTTTGCGTTTGATGAGTGAAAAATAGTATCATCAAAAACTTTTTGAATTTGCATTTCTTATAAATTGATAAAACGATATCTTGAGATTGTATTGAGCAACATATATCATCGCCTAGCCCTAGTACTATATAATAACCCCATTTCACTGGTCGCTCACTTTCAACACTAACATATGCACTGCTTCAAAGTTTTAAGTAAATGTTTCATTTTAGCTTTATACTGTGCATGTGTAAGTATGTAGTAGAATCCCCTAGTATAGAAATATATGTAATAACATTCACAATGCGTAATTTTATGCGAGTTACTATCCTACATATTATAACAATGTCAAACAAACATGATTGATAAATATGTAGCAAAACCAAGATTGCATCTTAAATTTCTTGTAATTCTCAGTTTATCGTGCAAACTCACAATATTCCAATTTCCGTTCTTTCTTGTTCCTGGGCTGTTATGGGTCAAGCTTTACAATATCCAACCTTGTTAATTACTTCATGTTATTTGCCAGTCATATTTGAAACAATGTTACTTCAAATGATCTTTATAATAATTACAGAATAATTATAAGATTCCTAGGTCTAGATATATTGGTTATGGCACAACATTCCTTTAATCCTAAAAGTGTACAAAATATTTAACCAATATTCATTTTGCATACAAATACACACTACCAACAAGAAGTGTGAGAAGCAACTACGTACTAACATAATGCTATTGTTGAAAGAACAAAAATACTCAAATTACTTTCCTACATTCTGCAGATTTCAAATGCTTAAAAACTAAGAGATCACTTTATTTGATAAAGTATATTATTATATTATATAATAGAATATATTCATATATTGAAATAATAAAAAAAGAAGAAATGTTAGAGAAATGTAATTATATAACAGTATCCTCACTGTAATAAAAAATACAAAAATGTGTGCATAAGTAGTATATGCATATGTATTGATATGGCACAATTTTTTTGCAGCATATATTTTAAAGCTAAATCATGGTGTTGCAAATTTGTCACTCATGATAAAATAAATGCTAATTAGTAATTTTATAACCCCCACTGTAAAAACTGATGTCTCTGTTTGGATAAAAAATAAATTATGAATAATGCATTAGGTGCTGTCCTCTACTCCTAGAGAGATATTCCCACATTTCATAATGATTTTTTTTATCATTTTATTTATTTTTTATAATAAATAGTTTCAATTTAATCTGCAATTTACTATTAGATATTGACAACTGGTCATTTATTGATGAACTGAAAAGTAGTAATACAGGAAAAATTAAATGTATACTATTTTATTTTTGAACAGTTACCTTTCGATATCCCAACTCATTGTAATAATGTTAGGGTGAGAATCCTTGCAAAGAATTTAAAATAACATTTAATTAACAATCAGTACTCATACTGAAGACGAGAATGAGTCAGTGTTTTACAGATGGGGGTTGTTATTTAAAAAAATATACTTTACACAAGTAGAATAAACCCTTTCAGTTTCACAGGTGTGACCCTAAATCTCCCACTACAATATTGCTCGACATCGAAACGAGACATCGAACGTTACGTGAGCGTTCGTTATTCGTGGTAAAAATGCACCGGTGAGCCTGGTTTCTAAACGTTGTTTTCTCTTGAACGTAGTTATGCCTGGTGATGTCGTCACATAAGCACGTACAAAAGTACACCACTTTTGTAATGGCGTACACGAAAATAAAGCATTCGTCGAGGGAACGAGACCACGTTTGGCTGAAACAGTTTAAAAAACATTTGGAGCAAGTTGGTAAGTAATTTTCAGTAAAAAAGTCATAAGTCAGTGTTTTCATTATAATGAACATAATTTACCAATTTATGCTTTGTAATGCTATATTTTATTTTAATTAATGCTAAAAAGCAAATCTCTAATACAGTAATTAAATAATTAAATAAATAATTAAATAGGCCTAAATAAACAAATAAATAAATAAATAAATAAATAAATAAATAAATAAATAAATAAATAAATAAATAAATAAATAAGTAAATAAATAAATAAATAAATAAATAAATAAGTAGATGAATAAATAAATAAATACATAAATAAATACATAAATAAATAAGTCGTAAATAAACAAATAAATAAATAAATAAATAAATAAATAAATAAATAAATGAATGAATGAATGAATGAATGAATGAATGAATGAATGAATGCATGAATGAATGAATGAATGAATGAATGAATGAATGAATAAATACATACATACATACATACATACATACATACATACATACATACATACATACATACATACATACATACATACATACATACATACATACATACATACATACATACATACATACATACATACATACATACATACATACATACATACATACATACATACATACATACATAAATAAATAAATAAATAAATAAATAAATAAATAAATAAAAACGTACCTGCGAGTGTTCAGTCAGCCACTACAGCATAGAAGCGAACTCCTCCGTCACGTTGTACTGCCTGCAGGGCGGATAGAGTATCCCGCGGTAGTAGAACGCCAGCTTGAGGTTGTGAGACTTGATGTGCGCCGCGAACGTCTCCACATCGTGATCGCAGACCCGCAGCCAGAGAATCAGGTCTACCAAGACGGCGAGGCGCGGACAGAAGCGCGCGAGGTTGGTAGCCGACTGAATGCTCAGCTGACACGGAGTCTGTAACACGAACAGCTGGAGGTTCTCGGGGGCGTTCCGCGCGAGAACGTTGGTGATGACAGAGTCGTCGAGGTGTTCCGATACCGCGTACGGGAGGTATTGGTCCGACTCGTAGAACACCTACGACAAACGGAGATAAAACCGTTGTAGAACCCAATCATAATTAAATTATTTTTTTTCCAAATGAAGTTTTAAAAATTCATATTTTGTATACGTGACGTCCTATGTTGGCAAAGCATGATTTCTAACGCTTAATAAACTACTTCAAAATTGTGTCATTCCATAAAAAATTTAATGCTTTATTTTACAAATGTTGTCAACTTTTGAAATGTGCTGTACTGGACTGTTCTGAGTGCGCCTTCAACAATTAAAACAACAATTTAATGGATGCACCAGTCAGTACAAGCCATTGGACAATGCCATAAGTTTGTTGATGGAATGACTTTTGATCTACTAATTACAGTGTAGTAATTTTGCAAATACTTTTTAAAACAAACCATAGCAACCCATGTCGAGTTGTTATCCATTGTCATCACAGCATACAAGAATAGATCAGTATGCTCGGCAACATTGCACAAACACACAGAAGCGAATGCAACGAATGAATGGCAGTGGTACGTAATACTGCCAGATTTGTTAACACTAGATGTTTTATATTTGCTGCCTCTATGGAAGATTTAGAGTTCCCAGTAGACAAGTAGCGGTTGATGCTGCAGACTGCTGTAAGATATTATTGCACACAAGCCCAATCCTCGTGCAAACAGGTTCATGTTTGCTCGAAATACCATAGATGTAACATTCTTGTTTGTGTGTACTATACATTAACTAAGTTTATACAATTATAAACACTATGGGGTCGCCATTGCCGTGAGTGATCTCATCCCTGCATTACTACATCATCGGCATTGTGACTGGACAAACTTTGGATCCAGCCAAAATGTTCTATCAAGGTACTGAATGCAAACTACACATTGACATAGCCTTGTACAGAAATAGGTTCTGCTTTACACTCATCAGTTCTTAATGAAAACTGTCGCAAAGCTTGGTCCAACTCTTTTTACAATGTTAAATGGTCATTCGCAATGCCAAATCCAGCGAATTTTACTCTTTCCATTTACTACTCATAGGACTCAACTTCCATCAATTTACAAAAGATATTCATGGCTGTAAGTGTAACATAACATTTTTATAGATTTTAAATAAATTACACTTTTATAAGTTTAGAAAATTACTTCATTAAATTGTGGCATATTTTAGGCAATTTATTAAATACAAAAGCAATCTTACAAAAGTGGATTTTGTTACAGCCATAGATACTTATTAACATAACATTTTGGTTCATCCTGCAACCTTTTAGAACAATTCGGTCATCTTCAATGTGTCTTCAATGTGTCTTCAGCTGGGAGCAACTCTTTATAATTTAGACTTGAGACAATGTCGGCCTCAGATGGTTAAGCGATGAAGTATGCAGTATAGTTGTACTATTAATCACTTCAATCGATGAAGAAGAATACACTTTATTAAAATTGTAAGGTATCCTAAAATACCCAATCTTAATTAAAAAATTATGAATGGAAACAGAATTCCTTACTGTAGAGAGTTCACCATTAGTTTGTGTTTACTGTAGAATAAAGAAGAATTTGAACACTATAATTTATAGATACAGAAACAGAAGAAAGACAATAATAAAGTTTATAGTTTTATTAACAAAATAAATTACATAGAAAAAAAAAGAATAAGTTACAAAGAACAAAATATAAAACGTAGACAATTTCGCCGATTGTGTGAAGCGCATCACTGCGCCTGGAAAGTCTGCGGCACGTGGAAGAAGCGCAGCTGCCCTCGCGCCTGCGCTTCCAGTAGACACCTGAACTCCCTGGCGTTGGGGAGGATGGTGACGCGAAGCCTGCGCAGCCTGTTTCCTGCCCGGGAGCCGAGGAGTATCCGGTAGAAGCCGCAGCTACGGAACCTGACCCCGGTCATGGCGAGCGAAGCCAGACGGTCGCATCTTCTCAGCAGGTCGATGAGAACGCCCGAGCGGAGGTTTCTACGAGCGCGGCCACCCCGGCAAGTGTCCAGCTCCAGAGACTCCAGGCGGTGGTTACAGTGTCGCGCCACCAGGGGGAGGATCACGTTGAGGTCCTCGCGGCCGCGGATAGTCAGCGCGCGGATAGACGTGGCAGAGCGGATTATCTCGGATAGCAACGGCGTGGGGATGCCTGGCACACATTCATTCACAACATAACCTGTTCAGTACTTGCGGAGCAGAGACGCTGATTGATAGCGAACGCTATTAAGGCAATAGAAATAAAAATACTTAAAAACTAGATTTGTTTAAATTTTCTTTTGTTTCATGAAGTTTTGATGTAATTAAAAGTGGTTTTGAATCAGCTACAAAATCATATAAGGACCTCATATTTTAGCTACATGCCTGGATTCAGCCATATTCAGTTATATGTCAGCTATTTCTATGAAAAGTAGAAGAGTTAATTAATAAAAATACAATTTGAGACTTTCCTCACTCTAACAACTACACAGACAACACACATCTAACATGTATCCCAAACAACTAACGGCTATTGAACAAAATTTGGTAGTAGGGTATCGCCATTTCCACTGAAATTAACTTTTTTTGGGACGATTGCACGGTCCATCATCAGAGAAATAAAACTTTTAAGAGTACAATCACGGAACAAACTTATCCGTTCCAGGCTGTCTTGAATGCAAAGCCAAACAAACTATGCTGTTGCCTACTTTCATTATTTTCCTAGCGCACGAAGTAACCCCAACATAACTTACGAAATAGCTGAGTCCATCTCTAGTTCTTACCATCTACTAGAAACAGGTCCATTAGGGATACTTTGAGCTTGGTTTTGATACCTGTAAATTCTGAACACAGCGAGCGTGACTAATGAGCTCTGTTCACTCTGCTAAGCGGAAGACCGCCTTTACGAATGTGTGAAAGAACTTCAGCAATCTGTTGATTTATTTGAAACCACGAGCATTAAAGGGGTAGTAGATAAGAATTTGAGATCGGTACGATACCCTACAACCAAATTTTATTCAAGACTCCCTACAGTAAGTTATAACTAACGGCAATATAATTAATTCTAGATGAACGAAAGGAGGTTGTGTCGCACCCATGCCGTTGAGAGTCACTCGTCTCCAGAGCGTGAAGTCGTGCGCCAGATTATGCCATACCGGGGAGACGGGCGCTACGCCACACGCCAGATCCACGTGGCTGAGGTAGGAGAAGATCTGTAGGAGGATCTCTGGCGGGAGATGGTCGATTGTAGGACCTGGATGTAGGACCGACATTTACACACGGGACATACTAGGACTAAAGCCTCGATCATCCAAGCTACCCACGACCATAACAAACATCTCGGAAGATTCGAATCGGCCCATAGTGCCCCTGTCTGGGCCTGGGGTAGAATTTGGCCCAGGGTGACTCTGCCAGTCGTAAGAGGCGACGAAATGAGGTCCGCTAATTTTCTCTTTTCCCCATTAACCACTTCAAATTTATTTTTTCTAATATTCTTGTCCCTTTCCTCTAATGTTCTCTGACGTCACATGACCTAGATATCGAGTATGTTCAATGATATCTCAAAACTGTCCGCGCTAAAACACCAACGAACGTAAAGAAATTGTGATCCTTGTAAATAATTTCTATACCTGGATATTACTTCAGTTCTTTTACAAAATTAGATTCATCCACTCTACCACAGATACGACATAAAAGTTAAACATTACACTAGTTTAGTTGGATACATAGCTGATGCATTCTGTGGGTTGCCGTTTTACAAACGAACTAAAAACACAACCTCGAAAAAAATGTAAGAAGTTGAACGGGAAGATGATTCATTACCAGTGTCCTTAAGTTGTTCACTATTATCAGTGCAGAGTGTCATGCTTTCCGCTGTCTCTGTCTTCGAGCTATCGAGATCATGACTGAGGTCTTTGCCGACGTCGTTTCTCAGTCGACTCCTTTTAACTTCTTCTAACTCGTGACTTGAATATTGACTATAATCATTAGAATCGAGGCAACGCTTCATCATTGTATGTAAAGGTACAACTTGATAGTAAAATGTTATGTAAAAATTGATTTAGTGGCACTTTTAAAACTATAAATACATGCAGCCAGGAAAACCTAGGTAATTATGTACAAAAATCAAGTAAATGTACTACAATGAAATGCTACACTTACAACAATATGTTTAAAACCTTGTTATGAACTGAAATGAGAGCAGTAGAAGTAGTAGTTTTATTATCCTCTTAAAAATTCAGTATATAGCCTACTCAAGTAAACTGCTTTTGCCTCTGCGGACATAGCTTTGTTAAGTCATAGTCCCAATGGATTTAGACAATATGCCGATTTTATATAATTTTGTGAGACTAAAAACTTCAGTTATATAGTGAAACATATTTGTGCACACAATATAGGTTCCATACTTGTTTGGGGGAAGAATGTATTTTGTATAATGTATGTACCTCACATACCTCAACCTGAATGCAATGAGCTAAACCCAAAAAACTAAGGAACTTTGAAGTACGCAACACCGTGCAATCAATCAATTTATTAATCGTGTTTGTTGAACAAACATCAAATGATAAGGCATGGATGGGGTGATGTTGGAGTGAGGAGGAACTCATGAGAAAGTAATATGTAAATGACTAATAAGGGGGTGAGGTGAGCATGTTCATCCCATCTATTTTGTGGTAATAAGGTTAGCTTGCGGTTAGTTAGCGGTGGGAAAGACAAGAAGAGACAGAATGAGAAATACAAACATTAGAGAAATGCTTGGTGTGGAGAAGCTAGGGGACAGAATGGGAAGGACAAGGCTGATATGGTTTGGACACATGAAACGGATGACGGAAGAGCGGATGCCTAGGAGAATAAATGAAAAAAAGATTGAAGGAAGAAGAAGACGGGGAAGACCAAGGAAGAGATGGAAGGAAAAGATTGCTGAAGACCTACAGATGAGAGGAGAGAACTGGGAGCAAGTAGGGGAAGTACGATTGTGGGAAGATAGGAAGAGGTGGAAAAATTTGGTTGTGAAACTCAAGCTGACCCTGCCAGAAGCAGGAAACGGCGATGGATAATGATGATGATGAAGGTTAGCTAATTGATTTGACATTCCAAATTTGCGTTTTGTTGTTGTATTGTACTGTATTTTTATTGTATATTATTGGTTTTGGAAATGTATTGTAATCTTCCATCTAGAATAGAGAGATTAGAACAGAACACCTTACCAACAACTTAGCAACACAGTGAACCAGATTGTAACTAAGAAAAAGTAAAATATAAGAACAATGTAAATATTGTTGACGTGACATGAAAAACAATCGTTTGTCCCCTATACAATCCACCCGCAAGTCGTTTCCCCGGTTATATTTGTCGATTTTACTGGAACTGTTTTCAAAAATTTCATGGCAGCCTACGGTCCCATTAAAAAAATGCGTTGTCGGTCTCTATTAGATCAACGCACCAAGGGGAGGGGGGATAAATTAAGCAAGGATAATTCTTGTAGCATTAGTAGTAAATTAATTAAAGCTACAACTGCAAGTGACAATGTCGTGGGCGAGAGTTTCGAAGCCAGAGCCTCATCGACCGCGGTCGTCAGGCGAAGGGGAACCAGACGGAAAACTGGACAAGAATCGGGTGAGTATTCCGTTGCTATTTGCTGCTCAATCACGTACTCGACCCATCTGGGGTCTAACGAGGGGGGGTTTGGAGTAACACGGCAAGTAGGAGCCGGTAGGGACGTATCCAAGTGCTCCATTTTGACGCTATTCGATAGTTTGCCGTTAAACAATTAATAAAAATTGAAGACAACAATTGCATACAAAAATTAATTGTTGCATTAGTTCACTAGGCTTGTCAACTAGCATCAAAATGGAGCTTTAGGATACATCCTAGTCACAGGTGGAAAAGGGAAATGTGAGGACCTCATTTGTTAGCCGCTTAGAAATGGCAAAGTCACTACACAGCCAAATTCTACCCCAGGCCCAGTCGGGGAGCCGGGTAAGTGTGATAGGTAAGAAAAAAGTCCTAGTCGATCTCAACATTGAGTAAGGGGAAAGATTGAGAAGATGACGAGTTGTATGAAAACAATAACCTAGATCCTGCACTATCAGTTGGGAAAAGTCTGGTTGACTATACCCAAGCTAATATAATATCCCACTGATGATCAATTTTAAATTACAATACATTTTTGGGTTCAGGGTAGAACAGGCAGCTCTGCCTGAGGAACAAGGTGATACTGTGTACCATGTGGTTAAAAATAACCAGACAAACTTTGAAAATAAAAGTAAATTTAAAAAATATGGTATTTCAGGGGCTAGCATTTGTCAACTACCGCCGGAAATGCTGCTCAAGATCTTCGCCGAGATGTGCCCAGAGGATCTGAGTAGATCTGTCGCTCCGGTCTGTCGAGCGTGGCATTCTATCGCTCATGATCACACTCTATGGAAGCAGGTGTCCTTCCAAGGCATGGGTACGTTGCTTCTAAATATAGCTATCTATCTACTTGATGACAACAACCGCTTGCAAATGAAATTTAAGATATTTTGAACAATTTGGAAAGTGATAACAGTACTAATGATGTTTTTAGTGATAAAAAAAAAAAAAATCCCCAAGTTTTCCACTCACTTATTGCTCACACAACTGTAAATATTTTGAAATGATGGAACATCCCATTATAAAGACCAAAAAAAACATCTTTTCAATGATGTAAATCACACAAAAATACATTCAAAACCTCCTTTATTTATTTATTTTAGGAATACTGTAATTAGATGCAATTCACTTAAAAAAATAAAATGTAACAATATTTTAATTTAAAAGGGTTGGCCATTGTTGAATGGCACAGTACTGTATTGCTTTCGTTGAGAAAGTTTTGCAGAACGTGGTTGTCATAAGAGTTAAGATTTCATTGTTGAGCAGAAAGGTGTTTCAAAAGAATTGCCCATCATTAAAAAACAAGTCCAGGTAAATCTGTTACCCTTTCAAGCAAAATTCCTCTAGAGAGAAGAATCAGCCTATCACGATTTCACAACTGTTGGAATTGTCAGCCTAGATAAATAAAACATTTCAGTTCATTTCATAGATAATGGTCAAGTTCCTATACGTAATAAAAAAATCTAGTTTTATATACGTACAGGCTCTTAAACTATCCCAGTCTACAAATTTGAGGATGATACAAAATCATGTACCTGTACTTGTCTAGTAACACTCTTTTGAAGTCTTCTACATAACGGGCATTCACATACTGAGCCAAAAGAATATTAAATACTCGGGAGTTATTTCTCCAGAGAATAAGAACCCAGGGTAGGTCTGCCCACGATATGATGTGACTACTGGGTCAACATCATATGAACTCATTGTTGAAGGCTGTTGTATAGCATTGCTAAACAATGTCTACGTGTACAATCTGTCATTATTTCCTTATTCTAGAAGGGTTGGCATGGAAACATACATTTCCATTCCCTCCTATCATTCCACGTATTCTTCCTTTTCTTCTTTTTCTTCTTCTGCACATCTCTACTGTCTTCTGTCTTCTTCCATATCTTCCTCTATGCCACCTTCCTCGTTTCCAGTTTCCAAATTTTCTTTTTCAAAACCAGTTCTTAATTTTAAAACCGGTTGCTCACTTACAAAAAATACACTTGTCAAAACCTTTAATAATCATACATACTATACATATACTATCTATACAAAAAATTAAAGGTACCGTTTTTGACAAGTGAGTCAAATTAAGAATATATTATTTTATAATAATAATAAATTAATAAATTTAAAAATATTTTGTATATATTATACAGTACAATAATAATAATTACAAATTGGTTCACTTCTCCCCCCACAGGTGTCGCCACCGACCACTTGGCCAACCTGCTCCGCTCGAAGCCGCGACTTAGCACCATCATCCTCGCTGATCGAAACGATCTGAACACGATTCTCTCCGAACTTGTCGACTCGAACTCCAACGTCCAGAACCTCAGCATACACAGATGCAGCGGCAGTTACAACCGCAGGAACGTGCAGTCCAAGATCATGGTCAAACTACTCAGAAAGTGCAAAGAGCTCAAGTCGATAGTCATCGAAGATACGCGGTTTCGTAGTTGCCAGTTCTATCGGACGCTGTTACCCAAGATATCGAAGGAGATCAAATACCTGAGGATGATAGTTCGGCCGTCGTTGAAGGAGTGGAAGATATTAGCGAAAGGTCAACTCATTTACAAACTGAAGATTCGAGCCCATTAACGACCGATTCCGATGTCAAATTTTGCGTCGGCTTACGCTATTCACAAAAGTCTCTCCGAACAGAATAATACAGTGTACTTCATCTCATAATGTTTCACCTACAAATGGATTCAGACATTCATTGGGAAGCCAATAGTTCCAGTTACAGATGTCTACATTACCTACATTTATTGCACCTTGAATCCTGCTCACCGGCAACAATAATATTTAGTAAACGCAGTATCACAGTCCAGTATTACAAATGGTTTGTGAATATTGTTTATTTATTATACCTTATATTCAACAAGAATAACAGGTTTTGTATGGCCATTATTGGTCTTTTTATTTAATAAAAAAAAAGTGGTACGATAAGAAATAAACCATTTTTGTGCATTATTCACTCGAGTAGGGTGAACGTAGAGCTTACACAGAGTCATACATTCAAACACTTGCAAAAGGCAATGAGTCATGTCCTAGGGATGTATACGTCTTGAAAGAAAGGGTAATTTTAGTTTTCGTTATCCACAAAAGTGATGAAAAAATTCAATTTTGAATGGTGAATTTTTTCCATTTGATATAGGCCTATTTGAGAGTTTTCAAAATGGGATCTTGCTGTGTATTTGTAGGTTACAATAGAAATGAAGTATGAGCATTCAGAGGCAGGTATTTGTTGTAAAAAATATTGAGTTTTAAAATTGGTTCCCCAATCGGTGAAAAGTATGTTTAAAACGAAAATTTTTATTTCATTTTTCCCTTTAAATTTCTCACAAATACCTGCCGTCTGTCGAGGGTTGAATGAAGGACACACTCACCTCAAACGTGGTCAGGTTACGCGCGTACACGAGCAGAGAAGTGAAGGTCTCGTGTGAACCCAGCCTAACTCTACAGGTGGTCAGCTTGGGTAGGAAAGGCTTCGACTCTTCTCTGCAACCGCCCTCTAGAGTCGCGCCCAGTTCCTCTAGGTTCGGACACGTGTCGGCCAACATTCCCACGTCCACCGCGTAGATACGCTGGAAACAACGGGGATCGGTTCATCTTTCAGTCACAGTTAACGGGAAGGGTTTATTTAGCATTCATTCATTTTATTAGCATCCAAGGACTTGACTTGACATAAGTACAAAGTATAGGATTTGTCATGACTTAAACCTAAAATATAATTAAAATTTACCAGCAAAATAGGCATATGTAAAATGTACATAAATATGTTGAACTATGCAACCTTAATGATATTTTATTGATAATCAGAGAACGCTTCAAAATATTGAAGAAGTGATTCTTACACAACGTTTATTTTGAATTAGCTACACAATGAATTTAAAAGCTTCAAAAATATTGAATTTATTTCTGTTTTTAATTAAATAATTCATTATTAATGAATTAAAAGTATATTAATCATAACAATTACAACATTTGGAAGTTTATAAATTCATTGATTAGATGAATCAAAAACAAATCTTCGGTAAGATCTAAGAATAACATTTTCAATATCTAGAAGTATTTTCAAGTTATCAATAAACGTTAATTCAGCGAGTTCGGCCCCCTTTACCATTAATGTCAATGACGACCAGGGGTCCACAAATAGCATTACCATCAATTTCTACTGATTTTTGTTTTGTAATCAACATTTATAAAAGTCTTTAATGCTTTATTTTTATTTATACACAGTTTCAGTGGTGTACAAGTTTCCCCCGCCCATCAAAATGAAGACACAGAGATTCTACGCATGGATCGAAGGAAACAGGAGTCCTATCTCACTGGCTAACTAGAAAACACATGACGGCATGAGAAGCTTACCTGGTCTACGAGCACCAGCTTGCGTAGTTTCTTCCCGTGCACGGCCAGATATTGCTCCAACATCGACAAGTAGTTGTTGAAGTCAAAGTCCAGCGTCAGCTGAGTAATATTCTCCAGCTGGACGAGACCTGTCAGGTGAGAAGCCTGGGGGAAAACAACAGCACATTTTACGTTGGTCCATTTTCACTATTAGACAAAGTTTGTATTTTTTTTTTTTTATATATATACGTATAATATTTCGTATTCAGTACTAGCCTAATCCGTTTGTTTTCATTTTTTTTATATATTTTTTTGTTTTTATTTATTGTGTCAATTGGCAACAGCTTTGGCTGCAGAGACCGATATTTTTAAATGAATGTTAATAAAATCGCAATTGCTATATTAGGCCTATGTGATTCCGTGACTTATGAACTGATTCTAATTTCCCTGTCTTTTCCTGATATTTTGGGCTTGCGGGCTATAGGGCCTAAGGCACGAGTATACAGTCAAGCCTACATATATAACATACTAGACTATATTTTAACAGAATTTCTCTTGAACAAAGTAGATACTGTACATGATATGATAGACTAATACTAACTCACCTGCGTGTAGAGGTTTGTGAGGTGTGGGGCCGCCTTGTTGAGGAGGGTGGCCTTGCTCGGAGGTAGACTGGTGTCCCAGAGGGCAGTGAGATTCAGCGACAGGTCACGGCGATCAATCAGGCTCAAGATGGCGTCGCCCACATTCCTGCAAAGTAAACACGAGCGTCAGGACTCTGGAGTTGGTAACTTTACACGCAAAGTGTGAGGAATGATTCAGACTAACAGGGACAAAATCTAGGAACATATTAAGAGGAGTGGTAGTAGTAGTAGTAGTAGTAGTAACTCTCTTCTGCGGCTGGGCCTTATAGCCCGGTGGCAGAGGCAACCCTCCCCCCAAGATTTACTAAGTGGGCATCTATATATATTCATATCAATTCATAAAATAAACTAATAAAATAATAAAATGCCCTGAAGTAAAATGAAATAAATTTTTAAGCAAAATAATGAATAAAATTGACAATAAAAGGAAAGAGAAGAAAATATAATAAAATTTCCCCCCCACCTCATGATTTAGGAACAGTCTCCCCATCCCCCCGTTAAGACCACGGCCCAAGTCCATAATTAAAACCACTAATAGAATAGCTCAAGTCAATAAAAATAGCAATGCAAGGCATCGGCCTAAATTAAACCTATATGCCCATTGTCCCCATGAGTAAAAGTACCAAAATCACAAGCAATACTAGTATGCTTTGGTAGATAGTGCCTAAAGGCTGGGATAGTATTGAGAGGGAAAGAATTATAGGAACCAACAGCTCACCTTAAAGAAGATCGGCAGCCGTGTTGAGATGGAGATTACATATATTTACAATAATTTACAATTAGACGGAACGTTTCGGCTTACACAGCCTTGATCACCCGTCGGTGTAGAGAGACTAACTGACTAAATTTAAAAAGTACATGACTATATAGGCCTACATATATACAAGGCGATTTGGTGGTGGAGGGGAGAGTTAGCCAGGTAAGGTAAGGTAGTTCTCTGTATACCCTCCAGAGCCCCAAGGTTAGCGCAGGTTGAGATTGGGAGGCATACGGGAGCTGGTAACCATCTGGTGAGCCAGTTCCCACTTTCTGAGCTCTCCCTCACTGCAGTTGTGTGGCAAAGCCCTGATGATGCTGGTATTGAAGCAGTCATTAAAGGCTAGGTTGTGACTGGTCGCATGCAGGGCCACTGGTTTCTCATTGGCAATCACAGTCTTGTCTTTAAGGTGAGCTGTTGGTTCCTATAATTCTTTCCCTCTCAATACTAAGCAATACTAGTATAAAATAGCTAATAAAAACTAAGGCTGGGCATCGATGTAAATCGACAACATCGACATCGACGGCAAATAATCGATGTCGAATCGCGATGTCGGAATATTTTCGACATCGATATCGAAACGAAAATAATCGACATCGTTTTTTTTTAAATTGATAATTAATCAATTATTAATAAAAAAAACTTTGTCACCTGTTAAATGTAGGGATAACGACGGTTAAGCATTTCACTAACCGGTTAATCGAACCGGTTTTTAATCAGTTAATAACGGCAACAAAACTCAGTTTTCGTCTGCAACGGGAGATAACTGACCTAGCCTAGGCCTAGGCTAGGCCTACGTGACGGCCATGCGGGCCGGTCAGCTTATTTTTGTCGTCATAAACACAATTGTGGATATTGATTTCAATTTATTTTAACGCAATATCCGATTGTAGAGGCTTATTCAAGTCGTTTTTCATTAATCCGTTCTTGATTACTTGCTGCGAAGTGAACTGTCAACAGGCGGCCGCTTGCATTCCACTCGCCCGCGTCTATCGCGACGCGATCTCGCTTCCACTCACGCGTCCTGCGACTAGCGCTTTCTCTCTCTCTCACGGCGGCCGATAGCAGCCGACACGGCGAACTACTTCGTCGCGTCTCGCTCAGACCATTGTTCTCTCGCTCTTTCTCGTTCGGCCGCATCTGTTCTCACTTGTTCATTCAAGGGATGGCTCGCGCTTTAGTACGCGCGATCTGCAAATACTTAGGGGGGGGGGGGGGGGGGGGGGCTTGAGAGTGTGCGGTATCCTTTGATACGGGTCAGTTTGGACTAAAAGCGGCCGTGGACGAATAACTATGCCGCCCTATAGTTGAAAGTTCCCATTTCTCGCGTGAATTGACAATTGATTAGTTATTTAATTAATTGACGAAAAAATCGATTAAAACAAAAAAAAATCGATGTCGAAAATCGTCACCGACATCGATTATTAATCGATTAATCGATGTCGACGCCCAGCCTTAATAAAAACATTAATTACTGTGGCAACTGTGAGAGATTGTACTTGATCCAGCTCCCCGTAACGACTGGATGGCGAAACTAAAACTAGGACATAAGGTTCTCTCAATGGCTGTATTCCTCAATCCTCTAAAGATGAACTGTGCATTCAATCCGAATCATTTTAAATGATGGCGTATCTCGACTAGTGACGTGAGCCAAGATTGGATTGGACACAATTGGTGAATGAAAATTCTAAAACAATGTTTTTTTTTATTTTATTATATTTAACTCGTAAAATCGACCTAGTTTTGTCATTATTCTGAACTTGGCTGACCTGTAGTATATGAATCCCCCGAGCGACTGCAGGTTGGGCACGAACAGCAGCAGTATCGCGACGCTCAGCTCTGTCGTGTTGGTATCTTGTATCCGCACCTTGTTAAGCGTCCGACAGCACGGATTGATGTCGTTGGGCGAGATGCTGAACGACACGTCTGCCAGGCTGGCCGCGTCCAACAGTCCGTTGAGCGGACATTCCGGACACATCTCGGGGTCCTGAGGGAACAACGGGAATCGCAAAGTCTTTTATTTGATTTTTTTTATGAAACTATTTTAAATATCTCATTGTGGTATCCACTTAATTCAGTACTAAGTACTCATGTACTTATTATGAATCAACAACATTGACAACAACTCAGTGACAGGTGAGGCAACTAATACTGAGCCTCAACAAGGAATCTGTCATACTTTCATGTCACTATATTATTGACATGGTATGACGAAATCCGTCTTTCTATTTGTAACTCTTCTATTCCACGCCTTATCGGTAAAATTGTCCCAGAGTTGGCACTGGGAACCCTATTTAAATACGGAAGCAATCGTCAAGAACTCCGGCCGTACCTTGAAGCAGAGCTGCTTCAGCCCCCCGTCGTCCACCATCCAAGAAGACGCAATGTCCAGGTTCTTGAGGTTGTGCGCGTGACGACCGAGCAGGCCCAATATCTGGTTGTCGCACACCGAGTTGAGCGTGACGTTGCGCAGAGAGGTGGCGAGGCCGTTGTGCAAAACATTGTAGAGCGGCGTGTTTACGTAGTCGAAGTTGGTGTCGAAGTTGTCACCGAACGTCCTCATGTAGCGACGCTTGCCGCTGTGCAAGTCCACCTGAGACGGACAACGGATGAGATTTGTATTCATTAGCTTCTTGCAGCTTATGTTTATTTTTACATATATTATTACTTATTACTTATTAGACATTTTTTACTCTCTGAAATTCTTGATACATTTATGATTTATTTCTAGTAGCCTAGGTAAATTATCACAGTTTTTAATAACAGAACAAAATATTGACTTCATTAGTTTACCGGTACCTTGTCTTACAGACCGTTAATGTATCATAATTTTGAACGTTACTCTTTGTATTTAGAGTTTGCGATGGAATTATCTGTTACTGGTACTGTGCTGTATGTTACTTTTTATACAATCTGTTAAAAATTCAATAGAAATATCTTCTAGATTTTGATACATCAAGTGACTACAAAAGTGCCAGGTCACCCTTCCCAGGAAGCCAACGAATTTCAACATTTTGCTTCACATTAGTGAGGTCTGTGTCTAATCAGCACCTTTATAGATAGTTCTCGTAGTCCAGTTGCCCCGTGCTCATCCAAGATGGCGAACAGGCGAGCGCATGGATCCACCGATATGTAGTCATTATCTTCTCCTAACGGCAGCAGACTCTGTATTCCCTTGTCAAGAAACACTGACAGCAGATCTAACACCATATACGTTTGAGTCCTAAAATAAAACATGCACGTGTAATGTGTATCTTACACTGTAGACATAATTACACAGCACACTATAGTTAGCAGCATTTTTCCATTTGTACATGAACAGTGTATTAGCGGTAATTTGCATTTCTAGATTACTACACTATGAAAGCTTGTATAGTGGACAGTCAACTTTGGTTCCTATATTCAAGGCTCGATTGAGATGCAACTTTGTCCTGTAATTTGCATTCGTCTCAATGTTATTATAGGGATTTAACTTCCCGACACTGTCAATGATCTATAGTTTCCTGGCATATCTTACAAGGTGCTTTTGCCATAGAGCTAAGGAATTCTCGGAAGAGAAGGTTTTCCAATGCGATCTATTTCAACACAATTTGGTGCTGGTTTTCCCGTTACCTGCATGTTATTCTCCTTGCTTAGATGTGACCTGACAATGCCTGCCAACAAACGTGCTGGTAGTACCACTACAATACTAATTGCAGAGAATGAGTTGGAACTAGGAGTTAGGTTGGTAGGCCCCTATTGTCACGTGACATCGGTTCGTTATTACGTAACTTTTGTTGACACCACCTTGCTAGATACATCAAGGTAACTATCCTGGTTGGTCTAGACTTACGGTCATGCTTATTTATCAGTGGGCCATGGTCTCGATCGGGAATAAACTTATAAGTAACCCTTTGACACAAAACAGGCCTCGGTACCCAGTGTGAATAGGCCTAGTGCCAACATGGCAAGTGGCTAGAGACACTTTACAACGCCATACTTGCTGGCAGGGCTTACCTGTATTTCTTTATTGCAAGGTATATCAAATGTTGACGAATCCCTGCATGCAGTATCGACTGTGCAAGTTTCCGAAGTTCTACAGCAGATTGGGCAGACCTCCTTTCAAGTGATTTGTGAAACTGTTGCAAAGACACGTTTAGACATGCTGTGTAGAGTGTCGGAACTGGCAACAATTCTGGCATTTTCTGTCTGAAAGAAAAACATTGTTTTTATTTTCTTGTTGACAGCTGACAACACCTGTCAGCACCAGGTGGACAATCCACATGTGGTTTGGCCTTGATGGTGACCTTGGCCTTCAACTTGACCGGCAGAAACAACAATGAAACCAGACAGTAGGCCTACGCCCTTTACAGCAATGCAATTATTACCCCCAAAAATGTGTTAATCCGCGTAAACAAGTACTTACTCATGAACATGAACAAATTCAGAACAAAGTCCCCTCCGCGTATTCGATGTACGGTAATTAAAAGATGTAAATTATGAACCTTTTTATTGAAAAACGTCCTTCTAGAAAAGCCACCATAATATTTTTACTACTTGCGATGGTTCGCACTTCTGTTTTCAGCCGGTAGGTGTCTCAGCGTATCTACTTGTTAATAGTCGATCTATCGACACGTGCGAGCCTAGGGCCTACTTGACAAAAAACAGCTGGCAAGCGTTCCATGTGGCTGTGGTTCTTTGCAGTGCAGAACAAATGTAACAAACATAACCTACAAATAACCACTGCGAAGTTTAAAACTATTTGTTAGAAATCATAATAGCCCTATGATTTCACTTAATTTCGTCCAGTTTGTCATTGTTGAATGATAGATTAATCTGCTTTCAAAATGCACTTTACGGAGTTAATCAGTTCCTTATCTGATAATCCTTATTTTGGTGCTGGGTTTGGTCTGTTTGGAATTGGTGCTGGCGCTGCTATATTACGTAAAAGTTTACAGGGATCTCTAATATTTTTTCGTCGTAATTACATGATAACTTTAGAAGTACCATGCCGTGACAAAAGTTACCAGTGGCTGTTGCAGTGGATAACCGAGAAGGGTGCTCGAAAAACTCAACATCTCAGTGTCGAAACCAGTTTTGAACAGAAAGAGACTGGCCATGTGAAAACGAAATATGACTTCATTCCAAGTATTGGAACGCATTTTTTCCGGTGCGTTAACTTGCTTCTGAAGCTTTAGTGGTTAATTTTGGTTGTGAACAATCAGAATCGGTAGGATAGGCCTAGAGCTGCGTTCTGTAAAGCGACCGCTACTCGATTGTAAACTTGCTCTGTTATTCGGTACAACGAGTGGTTACAACTGCCAGTCCTGCAGTCTTTTATTTATCTAATCCCTTGATACATACATAGTACTTTACACATAAGGACTTACTACATTGAAAATTTCAAAAGTAATAGCAATAAAGAACAAATTGGGCCCACTTGAACGTCGCTTTACAGAACGTAACCAGTGGATGTATTCAGCATTCCCAGTAATCTACTCCTAAAGCCTTTCCTTTGTCGCTACTTAACTAGTTCTCCATTAGGATGTTCCATCACAGCACTGTACATCCCATAGAGTATCTAAAGTCCACACTTGTAATATCTGAGTCAATATGTACTAAGAATTTTTCTCCAAAGTGACTTCAATGTTGTTCGAAAGCTCCTAATTAAATATGCTCTAGGTACGGCGGTAACTGGATCCGTGTTGAGCGGACAAGAGAGCAGCACACGCTGGATCTACACATGGGGGTCCCGTGGGAGACAGTAACGCTGACGGCATTCGGCCGGGACAAGGGGCTATACTTTCAGATCCTCGAAGAAGGTGACGAAGTTATATTATGCACACAACAACCACTACAAAATAGCCAGAAAAACGCCCGCTTGAACTTGTTTTAAGCCAAAAGCGTAGTCTCACTATCTGTAACATTTCAAAATTTAAGTTTTTTAGTAATATCTTGAGAATGCTACACAATATTAAAAAAATGCACGAAGTGTGGTTTTGTAAGAACTAAATAAGTGGATTTTAAAAGTTTCAAATATATGAGTCATTACCAGCCAATTAATAATTAATTGTAATTTTTTGCATTGCCAATAACAACCATTGTAATTCTTTAAAACTAGCTTTTAGTTCTTATAAAACCACAATTTGGGCATACATGTTTCACTTTTGTAATGTAGTGTAGCATTCCAAGATATTACTAAAAATTCATTAATTTTGCGTGGTTTGTAGGGTATAGTGAGTCAACCCTTTGCCGAACTAACTACAACAGATAACTTGACTTTGGTGGTAGGCAGCCCGCGTCATGGCCCTGAAGAAACACGAAGGAAAGACCATAATGTACACGGCGCTGGGGTCGGATTGGCGACCCTTTGGTCACCCCCGTCGAAGACGACCACTCGAGTCTGTTGTCTTGGACACCTGCATCGCAGAACGGATACTCACCGACGTCAAGGAGTTTATCGAAATACCTACGTGGTACACTGAGAGAGGTAGGATACTTGTTTCAGGTTAACTAATGTTTTTCATACTATTACTTAATCTTTCTTTTAACACTGTGAGTTTAAAAAAATAGGCCTACCATTTTTTGCACCGTCTATATCTTGAAAAATATTGAAAGCACAAAACATTTCAATCAATCCACCTTTCAACGATCATTTTGTTATCTTGTTTTATATTGTAGTATAAGTATTGTGTTCTTATTGTATTGTATGTATCTATGTATAATATGCAATGTGTGTCCTTCGATAGATAAAATAAATAATATATGTATTGTAAATGTAAGACATCACACAAACAATAACCACAATCATGTAATAACAACTCTTACCAGTGTGTGATTTTCTGGAGCTCTGCTCCCTTCCTCGAACGCTAGTACATTTGCGTCCGAGGAAGGGAGCAGAGCACCCGAAAATCCATTTTATTAAATTTTTTTTTTTCTTCTTATGCGATGATGACTTTTCAGCCATTCATTCTTCTTGCTACCCAATACAAATTAGCTTCTTGATATAATATAATGGCAGTTATTGTTCGCGGCGTGGCATTTTACGTGAACAAGTGTCTTGTCTGGTCGCGCAGGCATCCCGTACCGGCGCGGCTACCTGTTGCACGGCCCGCCCGGCTGCGGAAAGTCCTCGTTCATCACCGCGCTCGCCGGCGAGCTCGAGTTCGGCATCTGCGTGCTCAACCTGAGCGAGCGGGGCCTCTCGGACGACCGGCTCAACCACCTGTTGAGCGTGGCCCCCCAGCAGACCATCATCCTGTTGGAGGACGTCGACGCAGCGTTCGCCAGCAGAGAGGATAACAAGGAGTGTACGTATCTATCCGGCTTTACGTTTCGGACGCTAGGTTGTTTTAAATTTTAAAAAATACATCTCGACGCTTTGTTCCAACATTATTTAGTTGGGTAAAGAGGTGTTTCCACGAACAGTCTAGGGCATCACGGAATCGACACCTCATCTTCACACTCCTCTCCCCGTGACACAAGCTCTCTCTACTCATTTCTGTCCTCCCACCACCTCTCCCTGTACTCGACCACAGTTTTCAGTTTGAAATAAATAAATAAATTTGTATTTATAGTCTACCTACCCACCCAGTTACACAATGATTTTCATTGGGGGACGTGTATATAATCATAGGCGTGCGCACGGCCCAGTCCTATTCGGCCCAGGCCGGACCTAATGTATCAACTTGGCGGTCGGGCCGCGCTGGACTCCAACTCCTTTAGACCCGGCCTGGGCCGAGGGAAGTTTAACCCTTGAGTGAGTAATATAGGGTAGAGGGCCCACGCCATCGGCAGTTTTCTACTGCCGTTTACTGCCCAAAATACTTTAGTCGGGTAATAGAAGTTCGCCAAACGACACGATGACGGAGCCTGATTGGTCGGCTACTTCACCGAAATATACGAAGACAGCCGAAAACTTCGTCATCGTGTCGCTTGGCGAACTTCTACTACCCGAATAAAGTATGTTGGGCAGCATAAGGCAGTAGACAAACTGACGATTGCGTTACGACTCTACCCTTTATTACTCACTCAACGGTTTAAATTTAAACTTAACTATCAATTAGACTTTAAATTAAAATGCACTGTCAGTAGCGCGTTTTTACGCAAAGGCACATTTCACTCAGGGCTGTGCAAATAATTTTTAATTTATCTTTTATTTAAATGAAACGAAACATAGCTCATAGGGACCACAAGATTCTATAGCACCGGAAAGCGTCGCGTCTTAAAATCGCGTTTTAGGCCATAAAAGTTATTGCATCAACCGAAAAAATTTTCGACCTCCGGCGGCTGGGGCTTTGCCCCAGACCCCAGCTGTGCCACGCCACCTCGTGCCGGGTCTAATGTTAGACGCTGCGCACGCCTATGTATATAATTTATTATATATTGACATTGTGTGCTTTGTTGCTATGATGGCTCCTATCCTAAGTCACTCTTTAAATGTACACCAGTATCACATTGATAGATTTATTAAATTTTAGGGTATTATGGAGTTTTACTGTATTTCATCTGTACTTCTAACTGTAAACTCCAAACTGTATTTCATGTATTGTTTGTATCATGATTGTCTGTACATCTGAAAATGCTTGATTCCTCTCGCAGAATGTAGATTCTATGACAATATGAATAAACTATTAATAATAATAATAATTTAAGTCACGTTCCAATGTCATGTTCCAATGTTAAAAAACCCATGCCAGAAGCGGGATTCGAACCGTGGACCTCCTGCATGCATCGGAAGCGGGAATAAACCCGCTAGACCAAGTAGTGATCGTATCGTGTGTCTTGTTCCAGCCAAGGGTGCTTATGACGGGTTGAATCGCATCACGCTCAGCGGTCTGCTCAACTGTTTGGACGGTGTCGCTTCGACCGAGGCTCGGATCTTGTTCATGACCACAAACTACCTCGACAGGTAAACTTGTAACACTGTTCGATCGTTCGGCAACAACAAATCCAATGATATTAAGGCTGTGTCTCAAATCAATGTTTTTCGCTAGTCGACTAGCGTAGCTGACTAACCTAACAATTAGTAACAATTAATTATAACAATTGGTAGCCTAATTGTTGTTTTAGTCGGCGAGGTAGGCGAAGCAGGCCAAAACAGAGATTTGAGATACGCCCTCAACAGCTATAGTAGGCTAGATCACCAGTCCCCCAACCGTCCACTGAGTGGCAAGCGTAGCGATTTGAAGCCATTTTGAAACGGGCAATTTACATGCTAATTTGGACCTTTTAGTACTGCTAGCGCTGCCAATGGCAGAAAGTCGCATTAGAAACTCCTATTCCCGCCTGTGTTGTTTGCCCATTTCAAGATGGCATCAAATTGACACGCTTGTGGCTGCTAGGCTGCGCATCTAGCTTACTACTATAGCTGTTGAATATCATTGAACAAATCAAAACTCGAATATTTTTGCTAAAAAAAGTTTGCATTTATGCTAAATTATATGAATACCGGTATATAACAACATGACTCGATTATTAACGTTGCAGACTGGATCCGGCGTTGATCCGTCCCGGTCGCGTCGACGTCAAAGAATACATCGGCTGGTGTTCGCGCCACCAGATCGAGACCATGTTCGTCCGGTTCTATCCGGGCCCGGACTCGGGGGACGAGGCGGCTGAGTTCTCTGCCTGCGTCGAGGCCTCGGGCAAGCGTTGCAGCCCGGCACAGATCCAGGGACTGTTGCTGCGATACAAGGACAAGTCGAGACTCGCCATCGACAACGTCAACCAGCTGTGGGACGACTCGTAGCTCTGGCGCTCGCTCGCTCGCCCGGCGATTACCGGGACCAAAGGATCTAACGTGTTTGAAGGACGTCCGAGCGGAAACGACAGATAACGAATCGGCGAGCTGTCCTACGAAGTCGAGTAACGACGTTTAGGAAACAAAGTGGGTCGCTGAAAAAAAGTTAAAATACTGAGAGGAGTTAGTAGAAACTACGTGTAACGTGTCAGCTTACTCGAGTTTGTTTTCGTTAAACTGGTTACCAGGATAATGTGATTGATGTAGCACTGACATAGGTAGCCAATTTGCATTAAAAATGTTGGTTCAACAATGAAAGAATGTCACCTTTGTTACAGAGGCCTATGTTTACTAATGTAGGCCGAGTTTCCATAGCTTGATTATTAGATAGACTACATGCTAAAGTAGCAAGCATTCATGGTGTTTAGCCTACTTTATTGTAATTGTACCATTTTTAACGAACCTTATATATTGTTAAAGCTTGTTTGTAATTTTGTATGTAATTTAAATCTTTTACAAGTACACCTAGTTGTGTTTCTTGTATGGGTCAGCTTAAGCGTCGACAAGATTGTAGAACACTGACGTTGTAATTGTTTGAATGAAATATATCATGGTACCAACGTGAAACAGCAATTAGAACAATTATTTATCCCCTTATCTCACATTCCAATTTCCCAACATCCCTACAACAGCTACCTCTACCATAAAGTTGGTTTTGGTTAATCATAAACTACAGTGAACGGTCAATGTTTACAAACGAGGTACTATTGTAATACACACATGGTACGAGTTGCAAATCAGATGATGCCTCTGCAGAAAATGAAGGATGGTAAGAATACTTCAATTGGATTAATTGATTTAGTTGAGACGTCTGTAAATAAATAGGTAAGTTTTCAAAGTAAATACATATTTTTATTTACAAAAACAAAGTTTTTAGTGGGAACCAGACTTTTCCTATCTATTTTTGCTATCTGTCTCTCTTTTTATCTGTCTATCTTTCTACTGTCTGTCTGCCTGTCTGTCTTTTTTCTCTATTTAGTCAGAGTCTATTGTATGATAAGCAGGGTTAAAATGCATAATTTTACACACAAGAATGTCATTTTTATCGGGGTTGGATTAATCATACAATTTCACATTTTCTGATTATTTTTTTGTTTTACGTATAGCCTATTTTTCATTTTTTCCGCGTAATTCCAAAATGTATGCCGACATAACACGACTCAATACTTTCGTCAAACTTATTGATATCAAGAACAAAAGCGAATCAAAAACAGTTTGATAAAAAACTGCAACAATATAGCTTCTATTAATTGATGCTTTTTTGTCCTTGAATTCGATAAGTTTGACGAAAGTATTGAACCCTGTGATGTGGGTACAGCCACGCTCACGGATTAATTGCCAAACTGGGTTCAGAATAATACACCTTTGGATAGATATTGATAATGTATGCAGTCTTCAATGTATATTTGGCATTGAGATTCCCCCTCTCACATGTCATAGTAGGCCTAGTTTATATTTATGATTGCGGAATTGTTTAAAAAAAAATGGTAAGTTAACCGATGTTCTAATTCCAGTTTCAAGATGACAGATGATCGGTATCTTCTGGAACCTGTTTGTATCCTCGCACTCGCGTGTCTGTCTGTCTGTCTGTTTCTCTGTCTATCTGTCTACCTGTATATCTTTCTCTGTGTCTGTCTGTCCCTCTGCTTGTCTATCTACTGCCTGTCTACCTGCCTCTCTACTTGTCTATCTATCTATCTGTCTTTCTGCTTGTCTGTCTGTCTGTCTGTCTGTCTGTCTGTCTGTCTATCTGTGTCTGTCTGTCTGTCTATCTATCTGTCTTTCTGCTTGTCTGTCTCTCTACCTGTCTATCTATCTGTCTTTCTGCTTCTCTGTCTGCTGTCTGCGTGTCTATGTAGTATATCTATCAATATACCTGTCTACCTCACTATCTACATGTCTGTCTACCTGTCTGTCTACATTTCTACACGTCTACATGTCTGTCTACCTGTCAGTGTCTGTCTCTCTATACCTGTGTGTCTATCTGTCTTTCTGCTTCTCTGTCTGTCTTCCTGTCTATGTAGAATATCTAACAATATACCTGTCTACCTGTCTGTCTAGTGTCTACATGTATGTCTACCTGTCTGTGTACATGTCTGTGTACATGTCTGTCTACATGTATGTCTACATGTCTGTATGTGGAGACCTCGCTCTGATAATTAGAAAGGCGAAAATGTTGACCCGGGAGCAGCAAAGTCATCCGTCAAGACCGCTGACCAAACGTTTGCACTAATCTGCTCTTCTTCTCAAGGCAGACAACAAGTAGGAATTTGTTACAGTTAAACAAACTGAATATCTTAACGGCCGAGATGATTTACAAGGCCTTGTAAACCAGGATGAGCAGATGGCACCGCGGCAACAGGTCGCGGTAATCTTTCGAGGACGAATTATTTGTTTTGTTTCATTTGTTGCCGACCAGATATCATTAAGCTGTCTAATCATCTTTGTTGCACATTTGATTTATTCTAATTACACAGTTACGAGGTCCCACTAGTGCAAATTTGATTGATGAATGATGATGAAGAAGGAAGGAGTGGAAATCTGGTACCAGAACGTAGCCTACTCCTTTCTTAAAGTACCGGTACCAAGGAAGGGGACCATCAGCTTCACACCCCAACTAAAGTATCGGCCTAACTATTACCACAGTCATATACGTGCCTCCACTTACCTGACATTGTTCTGTTGGACTAAGGCCTGGATGCACAGATGTCCCCTTTAGAAAACTCTCCTAATTATCAAGGAGGCTTGCAATAGAACAATCCTATAGCAACCATAGCCCCCCCCCCCCTCAGGGGCCATGTATTTCGTGAGCATGAGACTGTAGTTACTTTGGGGAAAACTTTAGAAATAATTAATCATTTGGCCAAAGACTAGTTTTTGTGGTTAAAAACAAAACTGGCTATTTTCTTAACCACACCGAGACGACCTTACGATAATTGTTGTCAGGTATTTATTTCACGTGAGATCGTCCAAGAATTTCATACAGACAAATTGTTTTATCTGCTCTGGAGCTAAAGTGATCGAGTTCATCATTACAAGAATATCTCCCGGTGATCTTCATTACAATTTGCAAGTGGGGGGTTCGAGGCGCCAAAGGGATTCCAAGCATTTTGCTTTAATCGAAGGTCGGCTAGCTTTTACACAACAGATAGTTACAAAGACGCGCATTTTAAGAGGATCACGCATCACCCAAACGTTCGAGTTATTTACGTCTTCTTTTAAAACCTTTAGAATAATATGTGAGACGTTTTAGATACCCAGACCGGTTCAAATGAAGTTGAGCAGTCAGGGGCGGACTGGGATATAAAGGCCCGTGATGCTGTGTTTCGGGGGGGGGGGGGCCGCACGAGGTGGTGTGGCGCAGCTCCCCAGCTGGGGCAAAGCCCCAGCCGCCGGAGGCAAATTGCCAAAGGCGTAACATTTTTTGGGGGGTCGCATTGAATTTTATGGCCTAAAATACGATTTTAGGGCGCGATTAAAGGGCCGCGCACACTTATCAAGTAGCAAAATAATGTCCATAATATTCAATTAATTACATTAAATATTTATACATTCAATTATAATTTCAAAATAATACTTAGAGTGGGGTTAAGATTTTTTTAAGCTTTATACAGAGAAGTATTTACATCATAGGAACTTTCTGGTAGCAGCCTGGGGGCCCGGACTGCCAAAGGGCCCAGATTTGCCCAGGGGCCCAGGATGCGATCGCATCCCGGCATCCCTAGCCAGTCCGCGCCTGCGGGTATGATGCACGGTTTAGCTGTAAAATGCAATTTGAAATTGATCCCAAGGCCGCCAGTAGTGTTGTATGGGAGTCTAGTGAGGGTGTCTGCGTGATGCCAGAATAAGCCCCGTTTCCCTCTACGATGCACGGTTTAGCTGGAAAATGCAATTTTAAATTGATCCCAAGGCAGCCAGTAGTGTTGTATGGGAGTCTAGTGAGGGTGTCTGCGTGATGCCAGAATAAGCCCCGTTTCCCTCTACGATGCACGGTTTAGCTGGAAAATGCAATTTTAAATTGATCCCAAGGCAGCCACTAGTGTTGTATGGGAGTCTAGTGAAGGTGCCTGTGTGATGCCAGAATAAGCCCCGTTTCCCTCTACGATGCACGGTTTAGCTGGAAAATGCAATTTTAAATTGATCCCAAGGCAGCCACTAGTGTTGTATGGGAGTCTAGTGAAGGTGCCTGTGTGATGCCAGAATAAGCCCCGTTTCCCTCTACGATGCACGGTTTAGCTGGAAAAGGCAATTTTAAATTGATCCCAAGGTAGCTACTAATGTTGTATGGGAGTCTAGTGAGGGTGTCTGTGTGATGCTAGAATAAGCCCCGTTTCCCTTTAAGATGCACGGTTTAGCTGTAAAATGCAATTAAAAATGGATCCCAAGGTAGCTACTAATGTTGTATGGGAGTCTAGGGAGGGTGCCCGTGTGATGCCAGAATAAGCCCCGTTTCCCTCTACAATGCACGGTTTAGCTGTAAAATACAATTTTATATTGATCCCAAGGCAGCCACTAGTGTTGTATGGGAGTCTAGTGAAGGTGCCTGTGTTATGCCAGAATAAGCCCCGTTTCCCTCTACGATGCACGGGTTACCTGTAAAATGCAATTTTTAATGGACCCCAAGGCAGCCACTACTGTTGTATGGGAGTCTAGTGAGGGTGCCTGTGTGATGCTAGAATAAGCCCCGTTTCCCTCTACGATGCACGGTTTAGCTGTAAAATGCAATTAAAAATTGATCCCAAGGCAGCCACTAGTGTTGTATAGGAGTGAGGGTGTCTGTGTGATGCCAGAATAAGCCCCGTTTCCCTCTACGATGCACGGTTTAGCTGTAAAATGCAATTCAAAATTGATCCCAATGCAGCCACTAGTGTTGTATGGGAGTCTTGTGAGGGTGTCTGTGTGATGCCAGAATAAGCCCCGTTTCCCTCTACGACAGGGGCGGACTGGGATAAAAAGGCCCGTGATGCTGGGTTTAGGGGGGGCCCGCACGAGGTGGAGTGGCGCAGTTGGGGTCTGGGGCAAAGCCCCAGCCGCCGGAGGCAAATACGCTGAAGGCGCAAAAATTTTGTTGGGGTTGCATTGAATTTTATAGCTTAAAATACGATTTTAGGGCGCGATTAACAGAGGCCATCCTACCAGTAGCAAAATAATTTCCATTATATTCAATTAATAACATTGAATCTTTACAACAAATATTACAATCAATTCAATTATAATTTCCAAATAATATTTATAGAGTGGGGTTAAGATTTTTTCAGCAATTAGCAGCCCGGGGGCCCGGACTGCCAAAAGGCCCGGATTTGCCCAGGGGCCCGGACTGCCAAAAGGCCCGGATTTGCCCAGGGGCCCGGGATATGATCGCATCCCGGCATCCCTATAGCCAGTCCGCGCCTGTTAGCAGTAGACAGTCGAAACACAGGAGACATTGTGTTTTAAAAATCATTTTTTGTGTATATATCATGCATTTATATATTTTTAAATGTAAGTATTTTTAGAAACGTTTATGTTTTTTTAATGTATGTATATATTATGTATGTATTTTATATTTATTTATATTTTGTGAAATCATAGCTTTGTGAGTTTAAAAAATTCAATATAGAAGATTTGGTTGCAATTCTGTCAGTACACCTCTATGATAAACAACTTCTTTTAGCTTTATATTTAAAAGTTTTTTTATTTCTTATCATTAATTTTATTCTATTGTTGTCCTCAATTCAAAAGCCGACCTACAACAAAGAGACCACAAACATCCTACCGTGTACCTAGGGACGTGGGATCGAATCCCGCACAAGGCATAGTTTTATGAAATTGTCCTTCACCTTCATCTATCACCCTTCATCGTCTCGTGTATCACGATTGCAATAATAGAGACGTAAAGCAACAAAGAATCATTATTAACGAGTTCTATAAAGTAAAATGTAGACTCTCGCACGTATGGATCTAATTAATCAGTTTCTAACACTCGAACGTGTGCATGGGAGGTTTAAAGGTCAGACAGATGTGGACCAATGCGTGAGTCTTGGGTTCGGCTCAAGGTCTGGGACAAGATGCTTTATTTCCCGGGGATCGGTCAAGGAAGACCTTGACCATCTTACGCGATCTTCTTTTCGCGCTTCCTTTCTCTCATCCCACTCGGCTCCGCGGCAACGCGACGCGGCAATCACGCGGACCAAAACAACGTGATGCTGCGATATTTTGCGCAATTATATATAGTGCATGTTGATATTAATCATGAATCATTGATCATTAATCATTTATATTCAATGATAAAAAAAATTGATATCTTTAAAATATTAAAATGATGTCATATCTTTCGTAGGACACCTGCCTAGGACAAGGTCATGTCCCTCCTTCAGGTGACTGACTGGGTATTGTAGTATTTTGGTAAAGTTGGGAAGGAATGATCGAGGGGTGTTTTAGTATGAATCATGAATCAATACCAGCTTTCGTTTTGTGCGAGGAAAATCTCGGAATACATACAGTCAGGATTGCTGGTAGTGGGTATTGAACCGGCGACCTCACGACTTGTAGCCTCGTCGTGAGCTAAAAATAAACAAAATGTTCAGTAAAAATCCCTGCTTTAGAGTGAACGCAAGATTTACCTGATGTGTCCCTATTCAGGCAAACATAAAATCGCAGCATTCGTCTTTATGACTTAAAAAACCTTCAGGTTTGATTGTCGGTAGCTGGTATCGAACCGGCGCTCACCGAAATTATAGTCTAGTGTGTTACTGAGCCACCTGTACCAGTTTATTTCCCTATTTCATCGTTTCTTATTTCAACTCATATTTCCTATCAGCATGTTTCAACTGATTTAAATTGATTAGTTATATACATGTTTCTCAGAGTATGGTCCTGTGTTATGTTATGTAATTGGTGCACACTGCATACAATAAAAAAACGAAGCTATTTTCCAAGCCAATATATATTTATGGATCATGCACGTATTTTAACTTTTATAGCTTACACAACAAAGGAACATTTCGTAGAATTAGACTCCACAAACTAGTTAATGGCGTTCTTTTTATCCCATATAAGGATAATGATCGCGATACATACGTTGTATCATATTGATTGCATTCTTAACTGCCAGTTAATCGCAAATGTGTTTCACAGCCAGTAAATTGATTTTATAATGGTGTAAAGTATATCAACCTTGGGACACTTCACATGGGGGCTATATTTCAAACACCTTTATCTTGTCTGTACCTAGGCTGCCTCTAAGCCTGAGTTATTGTAGGTACAACTGTACAGTCAAATGCCAAGCATTTAAACTGGTGCACTCCTTAAATCTGCTTTTTTATATCTGGATTGACACTTTAGAATGTCTGTGCAGCTAATTATGTAAATCAATGCAGCTTCGAGTGTAGATGAGTAGAATAGTGATTGTCAAGGAGGAATAAGAGTACAAATATTATACCCCAATGAGGGCCTGGATCGAAAGTATACCTGGGTTACTCCGACGGTCGTAAGAGGCGATTTAAAAAGTTCTTCCAATGCCCCCTTATCTAGGTGTTGGTATACTTATACTCCAAGATCCTTTTTGCACTTTTTTTACTAATATCATCATTTAATCGTGATATACTCCACTGGCCTTGTGTATTGGTACCTAGTGTTTATGTTTATTTAATGTATTGAAGCAATAATACAACAATTCACCAATCGTTTAGGACTGTGTGATTTAACACACTCACGTACTCGCAGTCTCACTCACACACACACACTTAATCGTAGCTTGCCATAATGGTAGGCTTCAATTATTCTATATCGATCATAATACACTCGCATGCACATTTCAGGTAATCAAAAACAGTTGAAATGCCCCTTGGGTTGGCCTCCATTGCAGCCAACAATAAATGCAAATGACTCCTTGTGTAGCCACAGCTAATCATCAAGCCCCCACGGGAATCAATCAGCCCATCCTTACACTTAACATTAAGTATATACACTGAACATCTGGACTAGTTCATCTTGAAAGCCGTGCATACAATACCAAACCAGTTCGACTCACCTTCGAAACAAAAACGAGGCCTCTTCACTCCATTTCGGGACGATTTCAAGACTTGTTTTTTGTTTTTTTTTGTGTGAGATGATTGGAAATGTCATTAAGTATGATTGCTCTATAATAATACCGATATAATTTATGCTACAGTAAATTTTTTGTTGATACTGATTTATTGCATTTTGATGATGATTTTTTAGTTTTACGTCTCATATTTGGCAACGACGTTAATCGAGACGATGAGTGGGTCGTTATGAAGACGAAACACCCCACATGACATCCATGCCCAAGCCAAGATTCGAACTTAGAATACACCAAATCTTCAGACGATTACATTACGCTGTACTTTAGCTCAAGATAATGTTTTTATACCGAGTCATAGGCTCTAAAATATGGAGTGTAATTTTTCTTTGTGGCGAGAATTCGATTTTTTGTTTCGATTTTGAAAGTCTTGGGGGAAGAGGGTGTAAGCTTCAAACTCATCTATGAGTGAAAGAACGTTCCAATGAATGTCATAGAAATAGACTGATATAAGAAAATTTACAAAAAATAATGGAGGGGTGGGGGGAGGCTACTGTACCAACGCCTAATCGACCACGGTTGACTACGCTGCCATTAGGTTGATTGGGTGTCAGGGTGAAGCACGGTGGGTATTAGGTCCGCCACGGTAGGCGAGAGATCTGTCAGAGATAGGGAAAGGTGTTAATGGGAAATGGTGATGTGTAGTGTTGCGTGGGACGCATACAGATTATGTCTCGAAACAATTGGAAGTCAGTCTTTACTCCTTACAAATCCGATTGAATTTGGACTGTTTTAAATAGTACGAACTAAATATGTAATCTTCTTTAATTAACATTGTTCGTACAATATTTAATGTATAATATAATAAATGTATTATAATACATTATTTTACATTTCCAAGTATTTTCGACATGCTCTATAGTTTTCAACACAAATAGCTGGAAACGTGAGAATCTTAAGGTATTTTTGTTAATAGCTTTACCAACATAAAAATTTTGGAACGATGCAAGGCTACATATTATCATGATCTACGTAGTACATACATTTAAAAATAGATGCAAAATTGCATTGTTGTGTTTTGAGACGATTTCAACAATTTCTCAAATTGTCGAATCTGATTCAAACGTAATACATTTTGATTGAGAGTATCTTTATAGATCATAGTAGTGTTTAGCCCTGCATCATTCGAATATGCCGGTATATATTTCATACACCCTTTCTTTAAAACCACATACATGTACTAGCTACCACTCTTCCCTGCGGACTTTCCAAACAACAAATTCAAATCGATTCCAATCCTTTATCTAAAATTACATAAAAATTCCCCGACCTTGTCCAAAAAAAAAAGTCCTTTCGCAACTGACCCACCTCATACGCATATTAATATTAATATTATTAATGAATGCACGTACAGAGCCGCCTAACAAGAACTGGTTTCAAGAGCATCATTAACAATGACCATCGCTGTTCGTCCCCCGGCGGTATTAATTGTCCCAGCCTTAAATATAGACCAATGCATAAATTACAACAACCGGATTCTATCGTCTGATATATTATTATGTGAAGAAGAGACCTTGCTGATCTTATGCTCAGTTAATTAGTGACCAGACCGATGATATTGTGATATGGTTTATTGGTTCGTGAAATAATCACACACAAAGATGATCGTGTGTCCTTCGGATGTTGGGAGTAGATGTTGTATACTGGACTAATTTGATGGGCATTATTCAAGATGACCATACAAGGAATGCTGGGACAACATTGGCTGATTTCAATGTATATTATTATTAGTATCACATCACTATCATCACTATTACTAGGAAAACGCTCTGTTTGACGCGTTGATAAGCGAGCGCGTCAATATCTACGAACTTTCTGGCGAAAAGATTTCAATGCTAATACGAACAACAATTAACAACAATTCAAGAATGCGCATTGCAAAAATGTTTCTAATTTCCATAGCTATTATACTTCCCGACATTGTTGGATGCAGTGCAATGTGCGTTGCTAAGAATTTTCGCTGTCATGTTTTCGCCGCGGTCCGCCACCGTTACTAACAGTTATTGACAGCAATAGAAATGTAAGTTCTGCCTCTAATACGTATCGGATCGCGTTTACATTAGTATATTCGTAACCGGACAAAAATTTACTATAAGATAGCCACCTCACATTTTGCCATAACTGTGTTTCAGAAATATATTTTCGAGTAACTTTTGTGTAACTTTGCCAATATTTATCGTATCGCCATAAAATGAACATATTCGTGACCGAAAAAAAGTTTAAAAAAATATGGCTATCTCACATTTTGCCGCCATTTTGTTTCAGAAAAATATTTTGCAGTAACTATGGTGTAACTTTGTAACTTTTCATACGATTTTGCCTCAAAACTATACACCTTCAATCCACATCGAGGCTTGTGGATGGTCCAAATTTCAAGTTGATCGGACTTTCCGTTCGACCGCTATCGACAGACATAAAAACAAAAAAAAAAAAAAAAAAAAAAAAAACAAACAAACAAACAAAAAAACAGAATGAAGTGCCATAAGAGTCAAGTGGAGACGCTCGCTTCGCTCGCTTAATTATTGTTATTATCATATATATATATATATAAATACTAGGGAATTTGGATTTTCAAAATTTCAAATTCGATTGAATAACTGGATTACTTTTTACGTATTTTTATAAAAGCGTTGATTTTATGTAAACGACACTGTAAGTGTTGTTAATTATTTCGTTACTCTTCATCAAACATAAGTAATTTTCTGCTTTGAAATAATGTATACATATATCAATAACATTCATGTAATTTCTACGAAGCGTGCATCTCAATTCCCCTTAAAACAGAGAGAAACAGAAGAGAGAGAGAGAGAGAGAGAGAGAGAGAGAGAGAGAGAGAGAGAGAGAGAGAGAGAGAGAGAGAGAGAGAGAGAGAGAGAGAGAGAGATGATTTACGACCTGCCTGAAAGCTCAGAACCTGCGAGGTGTTACAAAAACGCGCCGCTCGACCGTTTTAATCTAGAGTAATTAATGGTATGAATTTCAAGTAGTGTGGCCAATGATTACTAATGCGCTTGAGTGAATTAGAGGTATTTGATACAACACTGGGCCTCGCAACCTTGCTCTCACTTCTGATGCACCCCTAGGCTAGATGAGAGCATCTTAACAATGTAGGTACTGCGTCGAATAAAAGATTCGACGCAGTACCTACATTGTTCCTACACAGTTCCAATATTGTGCTCCAAGCACGGAAACTATCAATTTAGACAGGATTTATCTAAGAAAAAGTAGTAAAATGTTGTAAATATGTAATAAAATTGTATAGAAACGTGTAACAAATTAATGAATATGTAGAAATAAAAATATTTGCGGAAAAGAGGAAAGAATTGAGAAAAGTTTCAAACGAAACCACGAATCTATAGCCAATAAAAAAATGCATTGATCTAGAATAGTATACTTGCTTTAAAAATGTATTTTAGTATTCAAGCAAATTTTTTTGAATAAAATGCTTTTGGGAATTCAATACTAGGTTTGTACACAGACAACGAAATGTTTAGTTGAAATAATTGAAGAATGGGTCCACATGTCATAATTCATAGCATTTTCTCTGACTTGTAAAAGTTAATTACAAATTCGTATAAAATATACACTCAAAGCGACATAATAAACGGGTCTACGTGACACGACCTTACAATCGAGTACGCCTGAAATAATAAATAATCCAAAATACATCTTCTTTATACGGAGACATCGAAACAGTGTCCTTGTGAACTAAACCTTGCTAGTCTCAATTAATTTGGGCGTAGTGGTGCATCGCTGGACGCTGGGCAGACTGTGCAATTATTATACATCTTACCCATCGCTTGGCGTAACCTTTACACCCATACTCATCTTCCCCACACATTTGGGCATGACTGATCCCACGCACACTTAAGGTGTTGTTAACCATCACTATTATCGAGATGTAAGCGTTTATTTACGTACTATGACGATTCCTATCTGAATTCATTTTATTTAGCTTTTTCTTAGCTATTATCGCAGGTATGTTACAGTGAGGTTGAGATTACACAATACAATACATACAATATATAATACAACAGAGAATACAATACAGAAGAGCAACAAGAAGATAATAAACATTGTATTACAAAATGATGTAGGCCGCGACATCATTTGTAAGACAGTGTTTCCGCTTACAAGATTCACACATTCCTTCCTAAAGCTATAGGTCCCGTTATCTAACAGATAGTACAATCTCACACTCATACCACTGTAGAATATACATCTTTGAGACACTGACTTATTCATACTTGCTATATATATACATTATTAAATATAATAAATAATAAATATATAAATTCACATTTAGAGTCTACCCACTCAGTAACTAAACTGATTTGCAGTGGGTGACTTTAATTTAAAGCGACTAAACCAACCCTGTAGGCTTCGAACACCATCGACAAGTGAGCGATATTCAATTTCAATTCAATTTTGCTTTATTATTATTCTTAAACCTTGCATACATTTTGTTGTTGTTTTGTTATTAATAAAAACATAAGTTTTGTTTACACAAATATTACACATGAATGTATTCGTTTAACCAATCAAAGATCGATATTTCAAACACGAAACATATGAATCAGTGATTGGACAGTGCGAACACCTGCGGACAAATGCCAGAATCAACAAGGCTGATTCAGAACAATAATAATTATGTTGTTAATATTTGTGTACCATGTGCGAAGTGAATATAAAGTAAATAAATATATTTGTAATACACGCAAAAACGGTTTGACCTGGAATTAAGTGATAAAACAATCACACGGATGTAAAACTGTAATCAATGCAGTCTCTTATACAAAAACAAAAAATTAATTTGATGATTGGTGATTCTTCATGATTTAATGCAATTCGAGGTGGTGAGGGGTAATAAAAAGGAAGAACAGTTACAATACACGCATGCCTCATGCGGGTTTCGAACCCACTTTCGGAGATGCTGCTGTACACTTAGGACATGTGCTCCAACCTCATGGGCTACCGCGGACGGCTGAGGAGTGATAGCTGAAGACGAATAAACGCGACACGACATCCGTGACCAAGCCAGGATTCGAACCTGGACCGCCGAACTCTCGGTTTACAAACAAGAAACTAATTGACCACAGTTAACACGCGAGAATCCAATTCTAAAGGTCGTCTATTCGATTCGGCTCACACGCAATCCTGACTGAAGGTTTTCCTGAGGTTTTCCTCTAGTCAAATGACGTTTGCTGGGTTTAATTGAGTCATACAGCCCTAGGACATTCCTTCCCAATTATCCAAGTATCCTGATACAGCTAGTTATTCATTTTTAGGATGAGGTCATACCTGGAGCATACCATACAGCAGGTATTTCTAAAAAAAAAAAAAAAAAAAAATGGTAATGAATCATGTATATATTTTATAATACAGAAATTAATTTTGTTTTCTAGTGTGTCGATTGTAAGTGTTCTAATCGCAAAGAACGTCAATATAACTAACAACATTGTTTTTTGTGAGCTTTTTTGTAACTCGATGATCTTGGACGTTATTCCTGCTTCCAAAGCCAAAGGTTCAGTTCCCGGTTAGAGCTATCGACTACAATTGATCGCTATGATACTGGGAGATGTAAATTGTAAATAGTGACTTTGGAGCCGCCAAAGCAACGAAGCAGATAATATTTATTGGTACTGTATAATGTCCCCCAATGAAAGTCAGTTCTTGATACTGGATTGGGTATAAAATAAATACAATCTATTGCTTTATTTATTTTAAAATTCGGATCATTTATACAGTTCGGTTTAAAGAAAATGGTAGAAACGCTCTTGTGAATCAGTTTTCTACAAAGATCGGAACAAAAATGAGTCGAAACTTCCATTGAAATTCAGTACCTAGTATTCCTGAAAATATGAGACCTTGTAATGCGTAGCAGTTAACTATGAAAGAACATTTACGAATACCAAAATGTAAGAATATTGTTTCTTCTTTTGGTTTAGTTAGATACAATATTGTAACCGACTAACCGTATTTCACTAGCGGGGCTCATCACGCCCTGTTGGCAAAGAAGTGGACGAATATACAACAGGTTTTGTTACTGTTTGTGTATCTGCAAAGTATCGAATGGAATCGATTCATATTGATTTCTGAACATTTGAATTGAGAAAATATTCTTCATGTTCATTGTAGTGTTATTTAAATTGTGATTAAAATGACAACAAAACGAATTGTGTGTTACAATACATTGGAAAGTAGTTATTGCAAAAAATATATATGTAACCCATAATTACTTTAAGGCGGATTCACAATTGAAATAAGAGTTGAAATAGTGAAATAGCAATAAGGTTTAAGCGAATTGAAACATGCAATATCAATGCTGTGGTTCACAATTGTCACAGTGGATTGAAATAGTCATAAGAAAGATTCAATTCCATTTCTTATTTCAACCTTATTTCAACTTCTTATGACGAACCAATCAGAGCTCGAGAAGAGAAGGCCTTCTCCAGTCGAACCGGATATTGCCGTTGTTGTTGTTGTATTTGTTGTTGTTGTTGTTGTGGTTGTTGTTAATGTCGTCGTCGTAGGCTTCTTGTTAGCTTGCTTTACAACAATGAAACAAATGAAATGAATCGATGGATAATCATCAAGCTGTCAAACAATAAAATATTCTGATTTTGAAAACAAATCTTCAAAACAAACAAGAAACATACAAAACTTCCACAACTTGGTTGCCCATCATTAAACGTTTTAACTGGTGAGCAGCTACTATCGCCATACCTCGTTTTCTTCATAATGTTGCAATTTTATTATTTTGACAGCTCGTTGTTTGTCGGTGCTGGCGCTGCGAGTGGAAAAAAGTCGCAGTGCAAAGCCCCATTTGGCCACGGCCTGCTATAGGTTTGAGTAGGCCGTGACTATGGCGTCAGATCCGGTGGAAAAGTGCTCGATTGAAACGCTCTCCTATGTTGAAATAAGGTACTACGAAACTGTTGTGAACCAGCTGCTTGTTATTTCACTATTTCACGGATTCTTATTTCAACCCTTATTTCAATTGTGGATCGGCCTTTAAGGCGGATTCACAATTGAAATAAGAGTTGAAATAGTGAAATAGCAATAAGGTTTAAGCGAAATGGAACATGTAATAACAATGCTATGGTTCACAACTGTCACAGTGGATTGAAATAGTCATAAGAAATGATTCAATTCCATTTCTTATTTCAACTTCTTATGACGAACCAATCAGAGCTCGAGAAGAGAAGGCCTACTCCAGTCGAACCGGATATGGTCGTTGTTGTTGTTGTTGTTGATGGTGGTGGTGTTGTTGTTGTTGTTGTTGTTAATGTCGTCGTCGTAGGCTTCTTGCAAGCTTGCTTTACAACAATAAAACAAATGAAATGAATCGATGTACAAACATCAAGCTGTCAAACAAAAAATATTCTGATTTTGAAAACAAATCTTCAAAACAAACAAGAAACATACAAAACTTTCACAACGTGGTTGCCCATCATTAATCGTTTTAACTGGTGAGCAGTTACTATCGCCATACCTCGTTTTCTTCATAATGTTGCAATTTTATTATTTTGATAGCTCGTCGTTTGTCGGTGCTGGCGCTGCGAGTGGAAAAAAGTCGCAGTGCAAAACCCCATTTGGCCACGGCCTGCTATAGGTTTGGAGTAGGCCGTGATTATGGCGTCAGATCCGGTCGAAAAGTGCTCGATTTAAACGCTCTCCTATGTTGAAATAAGGTACTACGGGTCTGTTGTGAACCAGTTCGTTGTTATTTCACTATTTCACGGATTCTTATTTCAACCCTTATTTCAATTGTGGATCGGCCTTAAAGAACGCCCGTTAAATAATCCTGTAGTGTGGGGAAAAAGAAAATTAAATGTATTCATAAATACAAACATTAGTATGTGATTATGTTACGTGGAATAAATCCTACTTTACACATTGTTTAATTTTAAACAAATATAGCTAAACCGTATACAAATTAATTGCCTCATACACGTTTTCAGCAGATATCATATATTTACCGGTAATACCATATTCCTAAAACATCACGTAGACTCTATAATAACCCGAAGATCAAATTTTCATATCCATTTTAAAACAAAATAACCACCACCCATTAATTATACATAACAGAACAGTACATACTCATTATATCCATAATCGCACAAATTCTTCCAAAAACCATAATTACTCCACAACCAGAAATCAGAATACTTTTACCACAAAAAAAATTCCGATTCTAATTTTCAAAGACGCCATCAAGAATAAACAGAAACTGAGACCGTTATAATCCGTAACTATAGAGGCGCGGTATGTCGACCAACCACAATGAGCCTAATTACAGACGCATCTTTGAGCGACCTTGCCCCCCCCCTGAGGAGCGGAGAAGATCTGTGCGCATCACAAGGGCATCCCGAACATCTCCACGCATATATAAACCTGGACCGGGGCCCAACAATGCACAGTCACCTGGAGAAGACAGAGACCAACCATGGCAGCATTCAAAACAGCTGTGAGTACTTCACTATACTTCAGTATAATATTGGAAAAATTACATTTTCGTATTATACAATACAAAATTAAATAAACAATTATTTAGTTCAATTTAAAGTTGGGTGAAAATTTTATTTTTGAGATATTTATTTTATTTATTTATTTATCCAAAAAACATGTATCAAAAAATTAACTTTAGATGATAATGTATATAAATACACAAATTTCAAATTGGTTCAAAATTCTTATTTCTTTATTACTCAAAATTTTAAAATATACTTGTATTATGTTAATATAAATAGTATGTGCAATTAATTTGTAATAATATTTTATTTCAATATAATAATATTTAGTCTGACAAATTAAATTGATAAATAAGTGCATAAATGTGTCGTCGAATATTCACCTTGAAAAGTGAGAATTTTCTTCATTTTTTTGTTCGAATCTTCAAATCGCATTTATTATACAAAATTTGGGATGATATTATTAAGATATGACTGTTATTGTTGTTGCTATTGTAGCTGGTCTTAGTCCTCGTGGCGGCGAGCGCGCTGGGGTGGGAGAACCTCCCCTCCATCCCTGCCAACCGACGCGCTGAGTACTTCCTTCAACACGACGATGGCGCCTACAAGTTCGGCTACGACACAGGCGAGGGTCAGTCGGCGCAGGCGACGGCCGACGCCGCCAACCAGGTAGGAGTCTACTTTACCCTCCCTGAGTAGGTGTCTACTTGGCCCTCCCTTGCTGCCAACCAGGTAGGAGTCTGCTTTACCCTCCCCTGTGTATAGGTAGCTACTTTACCCTCCCTTGCCGCCTACCAGGTAGGCGTCTACTTTACCCTCCCCTGAGTAGGTGTCTACTTTGCCCTCCCCTGAGTAGGTGTCTACTTTGCCCTCCCTTGCTGCCAACCAGTTAGGAGTCTGCTTTACTCTCTCCTGTATAGGTGTCTACTTTGCCGTCTCTTGCTGCCAACCCGTTAGTAGTCTACTTTACCCTCCCCTGAGTCGGTGTCTACTTTGCCCTCCCTTGCTGCCAACCAGTTAGGAGTCTGCTTTACTCTCTCCTGTATAGGTGTCTACTTTGCCCTCCCTTGCCGCCAACCAGGTAGGAGTCTACTTTACTCTCTCTCCTGTGTGGGTGTCTACTTTACCCTCCCTTACTGCCAACCAAGTAGGAGTCTACTTAAAACGTTTTGCCCTCCCCTATGTATAGGTGGCTACTTTACCCTCCCCTGTGTAGGTGGCTGCTTTACCGTTCCTTGTGCATGTGTCTGCTTTATCCTCCCTCCGTCGTTATCTGGTTATGTCTGCTGCATGAGTACAGACATGTGGTAGTTAAGTGCCGACTCCTACGGGGGGTCATAACTTAAGAATGAATTAAGGTATGGTCGATTTATTGTTTAGAGTAAGGAGGCCACTTGGTGGCTGGATGTACTATTTGGTTAAGGATTGCCAATAGTGATGATAGTTCCAGTGTTCCACGACAGATAGCGCCAAACGAAGGCAGGCGAAAATGCACTAATCAGACGCGTGGCGCTATCTGTATGTAGTAACGCGGAACTGGGAGCTTCAGCAGGTGCACGACAGACAGAGCCAAACGTCGGCGGGCTATATGGGGTGGCGTACAATAAAATGCCTTTACAGTAGCAACCGCAGTGTTTCTGTGGCGTCCATAGTAGAAATTAAACGTCTTTAGTCAAAGTACATTTAAGGAACTGAATATTTAGAAATCCAAGTGGCTCAAAGGGGGAAATTATCGTAATTATGTTGGAGTATATTTTATTTTTAGCATTAAGGGTTGGCAAGTCAACTGGATGACGGGGTAGTTCCTACTTACGGGCAAGTAGCTATACTTTCGAGAGGTAGTAAACTCAAAAGAACGACTTTGATCTGGGGTATATCATTTCTATGTATTTCCTATTCATTGAGACAGTTTTTCAATGCTGTCTCCTTGCTGTGTCTCAACGGATTCCCTCAGGATAACCTCTCTTTGTTCCCGCAGGTTAAGGGAGCATACTCGTATGTCGACGGGGCTGGCCAGAGAGTCAACTGGCAGTACACTGCTGGAAATGAGGGCTTCGTCCCCGTTATGGGGGCCGCACAATCCGGGGGCTCTTCTTCGGGGGCCTTCGGAGCCCGAACATCAGGTAGGAATTACGTCATCATGCAATTATCTGTAATATGGTAATCCATAGCATAGATTGGCAACCGGTGGCCATATTTAATATTTGATATACACCATCCCTGAGAGACTTGGGTTCATGTCCCATTCGGAGTCGCAATGTTTCGTTTACGTCATTGGAAATATTCGTCCTTGCTTTGTAATTGTCATGAATTTATAAACGATATTCGTTAATTTTGCTACCTTTTATAGAGTAGAACATCTTAGCTCAAATACATCTTCAAAGCAGTTGGGGAAACGCACGAAACCAGATTCTTTAACCCACGAATGTCCGGAGAGTGATGTATTGTAGTAGAAGCACCATTAACATGGAGCGAGGTGACCTTCTGACCTCTACAGTCAAACAACTCCTGGTATTTGCCTCTGTTTTTCTCTGTGGGGCGATGCCGCGGTGAGGCCATCACAGTGACCAGTAGCTGCACCTATAGCTTGACCTGTTGAATGTTCACTATACTCATGCATATCCCCGAGACGAGTGTATAGTGGAGTGATATATGATGGATAATGCTTCGTTTTTCATAAAACAATTTTTCAAATTTTTCATTCTCAAAAAGAAAGTCATGATTTGGGTTTTAATCAAATTAATTACTTCAGCATTTCGTAATATTTCAAATTGTTGCCATTTTTTTTATTTCTGGCATTGAATTGCAATTCAATACCAACTCTTTACGTGATTGATTCCCATTTTCGCATTGAATTCGCATATTCTGTAATATTATATGCGAAACATTTAATCTACTGATATCAATTGCTATCCACGTGTTGATGAATTAGTGTCTTGTATTAGATTATTGGATTGCCACCATCAATCGGCGGTCGCAATCGGTAGTTTCACTAAAAAACGTCGTAGTAACGAGTTGTCGATTAGAAGAAGTCAAATACAATGTCCGGGTGGTGCAAATGAGCACCATCCATTGCAAGAGCCAATCAGAACGGCGTATTTCTTCCCCCAGGGTTCGGTTCCCGTCACAGCGGTGTAGTACCATCAACGTCCGCTTACACCAGTGGCGCTCCAGTCGCCGAGGACGCCGACTTCGATGAGAACGCTGACGCCTCGTACAACTTCAACATCGACACCGACAGCTACAAGAGAAGCGAGGTAGCCGACGCCAAGGGCAACATTCAAGGTCAATACTCCTACAACAGCCCAGTGGGCGGTAGCCACGCCATCAGCTACATCGCCGGCGAGGGTACCGGCTTCGTCGTCACCAGCGACGCTTCCTCCGGAGCTCAACAGGTATCCGGTAGTCAATCTGGTTACAACTATCAGGCTCCTCAACAGACATACCGCGCACCTTCCAAGGCCTACGCTGGCGCTTCCTCCAACGGTCAGACACAGGTAAACCCCGACGGTTCGTTCGCCTTCTCCTACACCACCGCCGACCACAACCATCAGGCGGTCGCCGATGCGCAGAACAACGTGCGCGGGAGTTACTCCTTCAAGTCCGCCGACGACGGCCAAACTCGTAAGGTTGACTACGTCGCCGGATCAAACACTGGCTTTGTCGCTAGCGGTAGCCATCTTCCCGTCGCTCCCCTCAGCTCTGCTAGTGTAGGACCATCGCACGGGTCTAGGGCCAGCGCTTTCGGGCAACGATCCTCCAACAGCTACGTCGCCCCTTCATCGTCATCCTCCAACGCCCAGTCCGACGGTTCGTACTCCTTCTCCTACCAGACCGACGATCACTCTCATCACGCCGCGGCGGACCCTCGTGGAAACGTCGCCGGTAGTTTCTCCTACACCGCCGACGACGGCGTCGCCAGGAAGATCGATTACACAGCCGGTGCCGAAAAGGGTTTCGTCGTCAAGGGTGCGCATTTACCTGTTGCTCCCGTCGTCTCTGCCGTGTCGTCTCACTCTACGGGTAGCGGAAGTTACCAGGCTCCTTCCGGTAGCGGTTACCAGTACGCTGCTCCTGCGTCCAGCGGTTATTCTGGTGAGAACGACGAGAACAGCGACGGATCGTATTCCTACAGCTACAACACCGGAAGCAGCGCCAAACAGGAAAGCGCCGATGTCAAGGGTAACGTTGCCGGTACTTTCTCGTATCTTGGTGGAGATGGAGTCAATAGGAAGTTGTCCTACACCGCTCGCGCCGATGAAGGTTTCGTTGTCAAGGGAGATCATTTACCTGTTGCTCCGGTAGCTGGATCCGGTCATGAAGTCGGAATTGCCGTCCACAGCGCCTTCGCTCAACCCAACGCCTATTCCGGCTCCGTCAACACTCGTGCTGGCTCTTCTGGGCAGGGGTCGTCCAGTGGCAACGTTATGGCATCCAAGGATGGAGCTTACTCTTACTCCTACACCACAGGTGGTCAAAGTCAAAATTCCGCTGCGCCTTCTTATAAATCCGCATCTGCTAGTCAAAATTCTTACAATTCTGGAGCAAGCAAAGCTTACTTGGCACCATCGGCATCATCCAGCTCCCATGGATCTTCTTCTGGACAAGTAATGGCCTCCAAGGATGGCGCTTATTCGTACTCCTACTCCACAGGTGGTCAAAGCGGTGTTGCACCTTCTTCATACAAGTCTTCAGCTTCCGGTCAAACTGCCTTCGGTTCCGCTGTTGTTAAGGCTTACTCTTCACCAATTGTTTCATCCAGCTCCCATGGATCTTCTGCTGGTCAGGTGATGGCATCTAAGGATGGCGCTTATTCGTACTCCTACTCCACAGGTGGCCAAAGTGGTGCCGCCCCTGCTTATAAGTCTTCCACCTCTGGTCAAACTGCCTTCGGTTCCGCTGCTGTTAAGGCTTACTCTTCTCCAGTCGCCTCTTCTTCTTCCCACGGATCTTCTGCTGGACAAGTAATGGCATCTAAGGACGGAGCTTATTCATACTCCTACTCTACAGGTGGCCAAAGTGGTGCCGCTCCTGCTTACAAGTCCGGTAGTCAGAATGCTTTCAGTTCCGGTGCTGTTAACTCTTATTCCTCTTCCAACTCTGCCAACGCGGGTTCCAACTCCGGCAGCCAACAGAACGACGGATCGTACTCCTTCTCCTACGACGCCGGTACCCACAACCACGAGCAAGTCTCAGACCCCCAGAACAACGTCCGAGGAAGCTACTCCTACAAGTCCAAGGACGACGGACAAGTCAGGAAGATTGAATACTCTGCCGGATCCGAAACTGGTTTCGTTGTGAAGGGTGCTCATTTACCTGTTGCACCGGTAAGTGGAGCCGCTGCTTACATTGGAGGAAGACCTGCCCACTCCCCGGGTATCAAGGCACCCGCACAACGGGTACCTGCTCATGGAGGCGGATATGTCGAAGCGTCCCAGAAGGCACCGTCATCTGACGAGACTGGTGACGCGTCGTATTCTTACAGCTACAAGACTGATACCAGCTCCAAGGAGGAATCTTCCGATGCTCAAGGAAATGTCGTGGGAAGCTTCAGCTATATTGGAGGCGATGGAGTCAACCGGAAGTTGTCGTACACCGCCAAGAACGAGGCTGGCTTCAACGCTGCTGGAGCTCATCTCCCCGTGGAGCCTTCGACCGGAAGTGGAGCTCAGTTCGGTGTTAAGTCCTCTTCTTCGGCTCAGTCCCACCAGTTTGGAGCACAAACAGGCGGATATGCGCATTCAGCCACGTCAGCTCACGCCCACGGACAACAGATTAACGATGGTAAATTGGTAATTTCAAAATATTTGCCCCCTGTGAGTTCGGAGAAGTTTGGATACATTTTTGACACAAAAGCATAAATACAATTTTTCTTCGCTTAAAATTACAAAATTGCCATAGTGTACTTAAAAAAAAATTGCTCAAACGTATTTTTGGGGAAATAATGTAAATATTATGCAAAATCAGAATATAATCTATTAATTGTGTTTTTGTATTGTTGCAAACAAAAAACGATCTCTTATATCATGACGACCCTAGCTATGACATCTAACGAGTGAAATCTGTTGACGACCTATATAAGTAACAAGGACAATCGAATTATTTTGTATAAATTCAGCATAATCAAAATGAAAGAGTAAATACCTCATTCGACAAAAAAAGTTACCATAAAAATGTACTTTGACTTAAGTTTGAGCCCAAATTTAGCATCGTGACGTAAGAGTGACGTTGTTTGGGCCAAACGCTTTGTATCAAGTTTATCAAATACTATTATAAATCCATGATCAAATACTCTAATCCCCATATTGGGAAACTCAAAAATAAAACGTATTAAAAAAAAATAAACGCAAAACGATCGTCTCCTTGCTTATTTACCAAGTGTTGGTGACGTAGAAAAATGTACAAATCTGTGATAGTTTATGAGTTATTTGCAATATTTGTAATTAACTGTTTCTCTGACATAATAAACAAGTCATAGAAGAAACCTTGATCGTATTTATTGATACTTCCTTTGATCGTAAACAAATCTTTTCTCAATCCCTATTCCCCAGTTCCTATCCTACTATATTTTGGTTTTAACAAATCTGAGGTATGTTAAATACACGAGTACCTCATTGACCCACAGAATAATATTTTAGGTGAACACTGATGTATTTATGAACAATATTTCAATCTAAATAGTATTTCTTGTCGTTGCAATGTATTGTAGTCATCTAAAGAAAAAAATCACCACTGCTGAAAATCTAATAAAGAAGTAATAAGATTCACCTTGAATTATTGTTCATAAATAATTTTTATTAATCATGATTATTGTTAGTAAAATACTTAATTATCTGTCCCATGTTATAGAAATAGTGATGATAATTGTAATTATCATTGAAAGTTACACCGGCGAAATATCCTCCCCAAAATTAATACTCCATCCTAATACCCCGTTTAAATTGCAATTCGTAGCTCTAGTGAACGCACTGCGATGTAAATTCAACTACAGTTACAAATACTTAGTATTCATTCAATTATATAACTGAATAGGATTCACATTTAACACATCAATTAATGAATAAATAAGTAATTTTTTAATAGGATATAATACATTAAATAATATAGAGCATAGTTGTGAGAGTTCACAAGTATCTTAACTCCGCATAAAAATAAATATCATGACACGACAGGTTCGTAGAAAACACGCTTAGTCGTTAGCCTTGTCAGTAGCCTCAAATATTATCGCACATAAACTATTGCTCATATTCACCAACATCAACATACTTAAAACAATGACGTCATCTTGGAGCTACCCTAACTACACCGGGTGCACTTGCGCATAACAATCGATCAAACGCTTCGACCCAGCGGTCTAGGAGGCCGGTAACACAGTTGCCACCAGCAACCGATAAATAAACAACTGAAATTAGAGAGAGGAGAGGGTGAAAATGTCAACCAACGATAACGAAGCTTTCGCTAAAGAATTCGGCCTAGCAAACATCTCGGAGAAGAGGTTTAGTTTTGTCTATTTGAAGAACAAGAAGTTTAGCTCGTTTTCTGATAAAGACAATCAAGAGCTGTTGATGAAATGGTGAGTTGCTAATCAGGTTTGGTGGGAATCTTTGCTTTGGAGCTCCTGTCTGGGCCCAGGGTAGCTCTGCTTATCGTAAGAGGCAACTGAAAGGCTTGACGTGGTAAATTTGGAGGACAGCGGGACACAGCCAAAACTCAATTTTTTTTTAAGTATACAACAGCGCGCTATTTTAAAATACCCATTCATAGCAATAGTACCTAGTGATACAATTTGAAGGTGATATTTATTTTTTTCTAGGGGGCTGTCGCCCCCAGACCCCCACCATTTTAATCGAAAGTTTCTAAATACAACACATTAGTATTGCAATAAAATATAGATCACACGTACGTTTTCCCGATTCTTTAATAGCTTTTCTCATGTCTATATGAAAAGATGTAATCAATCATTAACCTAGCCTATTTACAGCAAGTGTTGTGTTTCAGGTCGATGAAAGATCAACTGAGTATTCAGACCTACGCGTTTGTGGAGCCCTTCGGTCAAGTGTTGCTGTTGTGTTTCAGGTCGATGAAAGACCAACTCAGCATACAGACCTACGCGTTTGTGGAGCCCTACGGCCAAGTGTTGCTGGGACAGTTTGTCTACGACTTCTTCAACGACCCCATCAACGTTAACACGCTGAATGGGTTTCCAAGCCTTCCGCCTTTGATTGGTATTTATATTCTATCTATTCCTACATTTATTCACATTCACATTAATTTATGTATGGTTTCGTTTAAAACACACATCTACGGTATACTGACGGCGTAGCGTGGTTTGGAAATTGCACACCCTCTTCCTTCCTACCCCTCTTACGCCCTTCTTACCCTGATACAGTACCTATCTAATTTAAATTGTAAATAGTTTGACATCGAATAATTTGTTTATATCTAAAGTCAGAAGAAAACAACAATTAAATCGCGTAAATGGAAAATGTAGATAATTATTATTTGTCCCTTTCCTTCACACTCCTCCCCCGTTTGACCCCCGGTGAGAATTGGATCAATGTAGGTCTGCCTATCGTAAGAGGCGGAAAAGGAGCCCATACACAATCTGTACAACAGTGGTTGAGTACCCTACGCCGTTAAAAAACAAGTCATTAAAAATACGAATGAATTGAACTTTTTTTTAAAACTATCTTTTATTGAAAAAGTTACAAAACATCGCACTGCCCGTCTAAGCGTGGAGTAGAACATGGCCTAGAGTGACTCTGCCGGTCGTAAGAGGCGACGAAATTAGCTTTTCCCCTTTCCATGTTCCTCCCACGTAAGTCTATCATCATCATTATCCATCGCCGTTTCCTGCTTCTGGCAGGGTCAGCTTGGGTTTCACCACCAAATTGTTTCACCTATTCCTATCTTCCCACAATCGTACTTCCTCTACTTGCTCAAAGTTTCATTTTAAATCAAATTATTTCTCCCGCTTTTCTCTTTTCTCCAATCACCCCCCGACCTCAATCTACGTCATCGCTACACACCAACTAATCACTTCTCAATGCTCCAGGCGTGAGGCCCGAGGATATCAAGATCACCCCCGTCAACTGTTCCGTCACTTGCATGTCCTTGTTCGACCTTCTCCTGGACCCCGACAACGGGGTCGTGCGCGCCAGCGGTCACATCAACCAGTGCATGGAGGAGGACTTCGACGGGATCCTCGTCGCAAACGAGCTACGTCACGTGAGTAGGGCCAGGGTTCGAGTCCCGCACTGGACTAATAACTTTAGATATTGACTTGAGTAATATGTAAACGATGGTTCGAGTCCCGTACTAGACTAAGGGCCACACATTGCGTTTTTGACGGACCGTTATCAACGGTCCGTTGTGAAGGAAAGAGGGCAACACGTTGTTTTTAATCTTTGCGCCCACACACATCCGTTGTCTCCGGTTTTCAACGCAGCCAACGGAAGCTCCCAGAGTTTGCTGCGCTCAAAACGGATCAACGGATCAACGGAAGAGCAAGGCGAACACACGTAGTTGAATGAGTGGAGTCACACACGACCGTTGGCAACGCGTCCGGTGCGAACAGATAACATTCATTCACTCGCTATCACTCGTTTGCGACACTTCGTAGGCCTACTATACTACACACTTCGTAAGTTCGTACGATGTTTGATACCGATACATTTATACAGTGCGTACAAAAGCACCCGTAAATATGTGTGAATTGTTTTGTTATATGAGGGCGTATAATTTCCAAAAGTGTGTCGAAAGAAGAGATAGACATCCGATAATATCCAAAAAACTTACTTTCATATTTTCTTATGCTATTATAAAATTTTCCAAATCGATCACTCTTTCCACGGTTAGTGTAGAAAGGGTGAACCCAATGCTCTCTTTTTACCAGCTGCTTCATCCACACAAATAATATGTAACTTGTTATCAAACATGTCCACTGGTCGGCATTTCGATGAAGACAGACAAGTGTTTGTCAAACCCAACGGACCCGTAACAACGCAATGTGTAGTCTCGGACACATTGTCCGTTGCAAACGGACCGTTATCAACGGTCCGTCAAAAACGCAATGTGTGGCCCTAGCCAGTTAAACTGACTTGAGTAATATGTAAACGGTTTTATAAAAGTCAACATCTAAAACTTTAGAAATTGACTTGAGTAATATGTAAACGGTAGTTCGAGTCCCACACTGGACTAATAACTTTAGATATTGACTTGAGTAATAGGCTATGTAAACTGTGACTCTGGCTGGAATCGTCATAGCAAGGACGAGGCACAGATAAATTTGGTGGTAATGTTACACAGTCATGCTTTTAAAGTCTTCTAAACGTTTTCAATATCATATTGTATGCTTTCAACACAACCCTTGACCACTGAGATTTACTTTAATAACCTTTCAAAATTTAAAATCATCTTATAATCGTTTCAGATGATCGTGAACCCGGACAGTCCTCACTACGAACTACTGCCAAAGGATTATCGCGACGAGTTCATTTTCAAACTGTTCTGTCATTTTGTGTTGGGCGGTCAGTGGTGCCAATACGAGGACGAGATAAAGCCCTACCTGGACATTACCAAGGCGATATACAAGGACCTCATCAGGTTGGTAGCTCCTAACATGGCTATGTAACGCAAGAACTGTTATTGGTCCGCGCACAGATGACGTGGCAAATCTGTGGTTCGACCACGACTTCCACAGTGGTGGCTCGTGCGGTTGGGGAGGAGGGCCTTAGCGAGTGGCTCCTAGGGAAGTGGGTTCGAATCCCGCAAAGGCATGAGTTTTCCATCACCTTGATCCATCACCCGTCTCGACTAGCATGACTCTTTTTCAGCCCAGGGTAGATTTTGCACAGACAATACTTCTGCAAGAGAGATATCCACCTTTCCGGAACTCCTTCGAATACTAGTCTTTCTACTTGTCTCTTTCCTCCCTCCAATCCCCCCCGCGACATCTTAAGACCTAGCTGTTGTCGAGTACGTCGTTAAACACCAAAGAATCGTTTCGACTAGGATGATTGCAGTTATAGAGCCACCAGAATCATTGTTTACAATAATGTAACAAGATAAATGTTTTTTTTTTTATTATTAATTTGTTTGATCTTTATTGGGCAATTATGTAGAGAATGGCATTAGTTCCAACTCTGGGTGTTCGAAAAAAGAAGAGAAGATGATTATTAATTTTTTAAATTTAAATTTATGTTTTGTGTTTTTTAAGATAAATATTGTCAATAACGTACCCCGATGGTAACACCCGTCCCCGCTCTCTGTCACAGCCTACACAAGAAGAAGGACTACGACGAGCTGGTCATAACCTCGCAGGTGTTTCAAGTTGAGGTGAAGGACACTAGGGGCGCCACCGTCTTCCCTCCCGGGTCGCACAACAGACAGAACTTTGCCTACTTCATCGTGGAGCCCAATAAGCGGGAGCTGATCACTGTCACTCACCACTTTGGAGGGACTTTTCCTGTAGTCACGTGAACGAACACCTTTAGCAAGATTTCACTTCTGGCCGTTTTATTCGAATTACGTTTTTTTAATTCTGTGGTTGGAAAATATACGTCGATCTTTTTTATTTACAGATTATTTATTTATTTAATGTATATCCTATTCAGTTATAAAACTGATTTAAAAAGGAGGCCCTTATATAAAACTAGGCTATGCAAACAATTAATAATAATGAAATCATAAATAAGTATAACAATAAACACCGATAACCGATATTTATAAAATAAATAACGGATAATTCATTCCAAGTCTCAATTTGGGTACCCGGAAGTGTCCCGGGTAGAATTTGGCCCCGAGTGACAGCGAGAGGGGACGAAATTAGATTCCCACCTTAACCTCTTTGAATATTTGGCCTCCTCTTTGACTCCAGTTACCCCTATGACCACATATGATCATCTCTATGCATATAACCTGATAGTAACTATACTCAACTCAACCATAAGGTCATATGCATAATGGTTGAGTTGAGTATAGTTACTATAACCTGATAATCATATTGAGTAGGACGTTAAAAGCAAACAAACAAACGAAAGACAAATATGTGGAAGTAAAAAAATTAACTTTATTTTAACCATTGTAGATACATACAGACTAAAACATGAGAAAGCAAATACAACACCAAAACACAACAATGAAACAAATGAATTGAACCGATGGACAAACAACAAACCGTCAAAAAATAAAATGTTCTGAAGTTGGAACATTGAAATGTTCAAAACGTTTACAAACTTTCAGATCGTTGTTGTCCATCATTGAACAGAAATTTTAACTGGCAAGCAGTTACTATCGTTAAAACTAATTGTTTTCCCCCCATTACTCGCAAAGCTATTACTTTGACAGTTTGTTGTTTGTCTATCAGTTTCCATTGTTGTAGTTGGCTGTGACGTCAGTTGCAGGTTCCCTATTATGAAGGAAGCGATGTGATGTGTGTGTACAAAAAAACTACGTCATAAAAGTTAAACGTTGATTTAAAAAAAATTAATTGGTAGAATAACCTTCGCTATTCCAGAAATTCTGTACGAGCAGCACAACGATGGTGTAATCAACTCAACCATTGTGATGTAGGCGACAAATAATCTATTTGTAACTACCTACATACAACGTTATCACTTCATGGCATGTACAGTGTTTTGAGGAAGTCAAACATTTGTAGAATATAGTTAACTGTGGTATACACAGACACATCACGGAGATAATTATAATTCAAACAATTTCATTGGTATAGTTCCCATGGTGAAATTTGTGATATTATCTGTAACAAAGTTGTCCTAACGTAACTTGTACCTATGCCGACCTCAGATCCATTCTACAGCCCCTTTCATGCACGTAATCTCAACGAAATTCAACAGATTCCCGGTGTTCTTTCATACATTTGTAAAGTCGATATCCCGCTTAATAAACGGTCATTAATTATCACTAATAATGGAGCTTTTCAAGTAGATATTAAGAACCAGGGCCTGGATTCACAAAGATGCCTAACTCTAAGTTGTCCTAAGTTAGGCAAATCCTAGCTAGATAAATCAAGATAAATCATCTCTGGGTATTACTACACATTCACAAATAAAATATTATTAGTTAAATTGTTGATATTTTACTATATTTTATCTTAATAACATTGCAGAATGATATATGCATGATTTATATCACTAAGATTTGCCTAAGTTAGGACGTCTTAGCACTTAGGCACCTTCGTGAATCTGGGCCCAGATGAGTAGAAAATTAAGTTGGTACTATTGTATTCGGCTATTTTGTAGGCGTGAGACTAGTTGAGAAACTGTAAGAATGACGGCGCCCTCCTTATCCCCTCCACTGCTACCCGACCCCCCTCAACACAGTGACAACCTGACAAAATGAAATACGTAACCGAAAATCAGTTTCTTTCAGTTGTTCAGTTTGTTGTTTCACGGAGTTGAGGGGGGTCGGGTAGCAGTGGAGGGGATAAGGAGGGGGCCGTCATTCTTACAGTTTCTCAACTATAGTTACGTTGGGAACCTATATATTAAATATGGATTACACCTGAATTGCACAAGTCCTGATATTCAAGCACCGAGGGTGGTCCAACCCCGAATAGATAGGAGGTCTTCCATTCACAACCAATGGGGTTGAAGATATCGGCGTCTTTCCAAAGACCTTAGAGACTGGAAGAAGCTGCGCTCGACTCGACCGACGGAGAAACGTCGCACTGATCTTCGCAACAGCTTTGATGACGACGAATATGATCATCAAGACTGCGATGATAGATAACCAGGGACCTGTTAGACCTCTAGGCGATCTGGTGTTTATCTCCATGTCTGATGGCCGCTCGTCGTAGATAAACAAGGCCTTGTAACAGTCTTCGTCCAAACCACAAGGAACAACCAAAATCAACTTACATTTCCCTGTTTTTACAACAATACAATCATTGTACTTTATTAGTGCGTCTGAAAATTTAGTTTTCGTTGTCAAGTTTTGGAAAACGTAATTTGAAAATAATGTTTCGTATAAAAAACCTTCTGTATTTTTATATTCTGATGGCAAAGATGTTGAGTTCTGTGTCTGCAAGATTTCTTTGGCTCTTGCGTCATTACTGACGCATCCTTGTGTTCCATTATCAGATTCTGGGCAGAACTTAACTTCACTTAACTCCACTTTATCCTGAGTGAATAACCTAAACACTTTCGACATCAAACTTATGTCTACATTAGACTCGAAAGTTCCCACCTCTAGAGTTTGAATATGAGTTCCTTCTAGATTATATTCAAAACCTCTAATTTTAAAAATGTTATCTTCAGGTTTATCCTTCTGATGATCACGAATGTCGTTTGTAAGCTTATTACATGTTGCATTTAGCACACGCACTAGAACCGACGCGTTTTTAGTATTCGCAGACAGATCGTCATTGTCAATTGATGAATTGTTTACATTCCAACTCTTCGAAGCACTTGTCTTGCATTCACACGCAATCAACAACAATAACACTATGAAATAGTACGTCCACAGTAATTTCACTTGCATCCTAAATCGTAGTAATATCATTACTGAGTGGGTAGACTATAAATGTGAATTTATTTATTTATTTATAAATTTCGTGGTAATGTTACACATGCTTTTAACGTCTTCTAAACGTTTTCAATATCATATTGTATGCTTTCAACACAACCCTTGACCACTGATATTTACTTAAATAACCTTTCAAAATTTAAAATCATATTATATTGTAAATGTGGACCTCGATCGTACGTCTTCGGTAAACATGCAATCATTTATATAATATTTTATGTCATATGTGCATTTTTTTAGTTTGAACATTTAAATTTGTGCTTGGGACAAAATAATTCCGGTTGCAAATTATCAAATATAAATATATCGATTGTAAAGTCATGCACCCCTGCTTCGTTTCAGATGATCGTGAACCCCGACAGTCCTCACTACGAACTACTGCCAAAGGATTATCGCGACGAGTTCATTTTCAAACTGTTCTGTCATTTTGTGTTGGGCGGTCAGTGGTGCCAATACGAGGACGAGATAAAGCCCTACCTGGACATTACCAAGGCGATATACAAGGACCTCATCAGGTTGGTAGCTCCTACAATGACTGTGTAACGTAAACGCTGTTATTGGTCCTCGCATAGATGACGTAGCAGATCAGTGGTTCGACCACGACTACCACAGTGGTGGCTCGTGCGGTTGGGGAGGAGGGCCTTAGCGAGTGGTTCCTAGGGACGTGGGTTCGAATACCGCAAAGGCATGGGTTTTCCTTTATCTTTCTCCACCCCTCATCATCTCGACTAGCATAACTCTGTCTGAGCCGGGGTAGAATTTGGCACAGACAATACTTCTGAAAGAGAGATATCCACCTTTCCCAAACTCCTTTGAATTTTAGTCCTCCTATTCGTCCCTTTCCTTCAATCACCCCTCGACATCTTATGACCTAGTTGTTCTCGAGTATGTTGATAAACACCAAAGAATCTTCTTCTTCTTTTCTTATACCCACAATTGACCTTTCATGTCATCATGTATTTTCTGGTAAGCCAGTAGAGATGACTCCTCCAAAGATTCATTTCGACTAGAATGATTGCAGATATACAAGAATCATTATTTACAATAATGTTACGACGAGATAAATGTTTTTAATTTGTGTCTAATTTTTTTAATTTAAATTTTCGTTTTGTGTTTCTTAAGAAGATTAATACAGGTATTGACAATAACGTACCCCGATGGTAACACCCGTCCCCGCTCTCTGTCACAGCCTACACAAGAAGAAGGACTATGACGAGCTGGTCATAACCTCGCAGGTGTTTCAAGTTGAGGTCAAGGACACTAGGGGCGCCACCGTCTTCCCTCCTGGCTCGCACAACAGACAGAACTTTGCCTACTTCATCGTGGAGCCCAATAAGCGCGAGCTGATCACTGTCACTCACCACTTTGGAGGGACTTTTCCTGTAGTCACGTGAACGAACACCTTTAGGAAGATTTCACTTCTAGCCGTTTTATTCGAATTACGTTTTTTTTTACTCTGTGGATGGAAAATATACGTTGATCTTTTTGATTTACAGATTATTTATTTATTTTATGGATGTGAAAATGCGAGGAGGGGACTGGAATGTAGTTGAGGGGGAAGAGTGGTGGCAGGATAGAAGAAGATGGAGAGGCTTATCTTCAATGCCGACCCAACGCAGAGTTGGACGTGGCAACAGATGATGATGATGATTTAATGTCTATCCTATTCAGTTATAAAAACTGATTTTAAAAGGAGGACCATAAATAAAACTAGGCTATGCAAACAATTAATAATAATGAAATCATAATTAAGTATAACAATAAACACCGATAACCGATATTTATAAAATAAATAAAGATTAACTCATTCTACGTCTGAATTTGGGCACCCGGAAGTGTCCCGGGTAGAATTTGGCCCAGAGTGACAAAAAGAGGCGATGAAATTAGATTCCCACCTTAATTTCTTTGAATATTTGTCCTCTTCTTTTACTCCAGTCATATGATAATCTCTATGCATATGACCTTATGGTTGAGTTGAGTAGTTACTATAACCCGATAATCATATTGAGTAATGAGTAGGTCGTTAAAAGCAAAGAAACAAACGCAAGACAAATATGTAGAGGTACAAAAATTAACTTTATTTTAACAATTGTAGATATACATACACAATAACCCACATTACACGGTTCATTAAATTCAAGAATAAAAAAGCATCAACTTATAGAAGCTATATTGTTGCAGATTTTTACAAAACTGTTTTTGATTCGCTTTTGTTCTTGAATTCAATAAGTTTGACGAAAGTATTGAGTCGTGTAAAGTCGGCATAAAACATGAGAAAGCAAGTCTATTAGGAAGGAAGGAAGCGATGTAATGTGTGTGTACAAAAAACTACGTCATAAAAGTAAAACGTTGATTTAAAAAAACAAAATTAATTGGTAGAATAACCTTTGCTATTCCAGAAATTCTGCACGATCATCACAACGATGGTGTAATCAACGGACCGTTGTGGTGTAGGCGACAAATAATCTATTTGTTACTACCTACATACAACGTTATCACTTTATGACATGTACAGTGTTTTGAGGAAGTCAAACATTTGTAGAATAAAGTTAACTGTGGTATACACAGACACATCACGGAGATAATTATAATTCAAACAATTTCATTGGTATAGTTCCCATGGTGAAATTTGTGATATTATCTGTAACAAAGTTGTCCTAACGTAACTTGTACCTATGCCGACCTCAGATCCATTCTACAGCCCCTTTCATGCACGTAATCTCAACGAAATTCAACAGATTCCCGGTGTTCTTTCATACATTTGTAAAGTCGATATCCCGCTTAATAAACGGTCATTAATTATCACTAATAATGGAGCTTTTCAAGTAGATATTAAGAACCAGGGCCTGGATTCACAAAGATGCCTAACTCTAAGTTGTCCTAAGTTAGGCAAATCCTAGCTAGATAAATCAAGATAAATCATCTCTGGGTATTACTACACATTCACAAATAAAATATTATTAGTTAAATTGTTGATATTTTACTATATTTTATCTTAATAACATTGCAGAATGATATATGCATGATTTATATCACTAAGATTTGCCTAAGTTAGGACGTCTTAGCACTTAGGCACCTTCGTGAATCTGGGCCCAGATGAGTAGAAAATTAAGTTGGTACTATTGTATTCGGCTATTTTGTAGGCGTGAGACTAGTTGAGAAACTGTAAGAATGACGGCGCCCTCCTTATCCCCTCCACTGCTACCCGACCCCCCTCAACACAGTGACAACCTGACAAAATGAAATACGTAACCGAAAATCAGTTTCTTTCAGTTGTTCAGTTTGTTGTTTCACGGAGTTGAGGGGGGTCGGGTAGCAGTGGAGGGGATAAGGAGGGGGCCGTCATTCTTACAGTTTCTCAACTATAGTTACGTTGGGAACCTATATATTAAATATGGATTACACCTGAATTGCACAAGTCCTGATATTCAAGCACCGAGGGTGGTCCAACCCCGAATAGATAGGAGGTCTTCCATTCACAACCAATGGGGTTGAAGATATCGGCGTCTTTCCAAAGACCTTAGAGACTGGAAGAAGCTGCGCTCGACTCGACCGACGGAGAAACGTCGCACTGATCTTCGCAACAGCTTTGATGACGACGAATATGATCATCAAGACTGCGATGATAGATAACCAGGGACCTGTTAGACCTCTAGGCGATCTGGTGTTTATCTCCATGTCTGATGGCCGCTCGTCGTAGATAAACAAGGCCTTGTAACAGTCTTCGTCCAAACCACAAGGAACAACCAAAATCAACTTACATTTCCCTGTTTTTACAACAATACAATCATTGTACTTTATTAGTGCGTCTGAAAATTTAGTTTTCGTTGTCAAGTTTTGGAAAACGTAATTTGAAAATAATGTTTCGTATAAAAAACCTTCTGTATTTTTATATTCTGATGGCAAAGATGTTGAGTTCTGTGTCTGCAAGATTTCTTTGGCTCTTGCGTCATTACTGACGCATCCTTGTGTTCCATTATCAGATTCTGGGCAGAACTTAACTTCACTTAACTCCACTTTATCCTGAGTGAATAACCTAAACACTTTCGACATCAAACTTATGTCTACATTAGACTCGAAAGTTCCCACCTCTAGAGTTTGAATATGAGTTCCTTCTAGATTATATTCGAAACCTCTAATTTTAAAAATGTTATCTTCAGGTTTATCCTTCTGATGATCACGAATGTCGTTTGTAAGCTTATTACATGTTGCATTTAGCACACGCACTAGAACCGACGCGTTTTTAGTATTCGCAGACAGATCGTCATTGTCAATTGATGAATTGTTTACATTCCAACTCTTCGAAGCACTTGTCTTGCATTCACACGCAATCAACAACAATAACACTATGAAATAGTACGTCCACAGTAATTTCACTTGCATCCTAAATCGTAGTAATATCGAAACCCCTCTTGAATGGTATCTTACTAAAAAAATTGAATTGCTATAGCTTTTTTAACGTTTTACATTTTGATTAGGTTGAATATCGTTGAAAATTCGAATATAGGTTTCTATTTAAAAAATTGATAACCGTTTTAGAGCTAACCCGGAAACATTTGTTTACAAATACACTTTGACACAAAACAGTGATTTTTTTAATTTTTGAATTTTGCGTTTGAAGTCTATCTGTATCCAGTCTTGTAAGTAAACACTGTCCACTTAGTATGAAAGCAAATTGCGGAGAATTGTTGTGTAAGATTATGAACAATCCAGTTGGTATCTTGAGGATGGTATGATGTAAAACAGACCATCCCATCTTATCGGTAACTTGTGGGAGGTCAACGGAGGTCGAATGAATCAATGTTATTTAATCGTTAACTATTTTTTTATGGGGAGATAAGTCTAATCGGTATGCATTTATGGGACTTGCCCTTCTTTGTGGGGGGCGTGGATTACATGCGATATACTCATCAACAACACAATTTGATGGTATGGTCTTTACCACAATCATCAAACAGATATTAGCTTCATTCTACCAATACATATAAATGTTTTTATAGTGTGACCACTATGAGGTTTACATGATGATATTATGACATATATATATTATGATATTATGATCTTTGATTGGTTATCGCTCACTCGTCGATGGTGTTCGAAGCCTACAGGGTTGGTTTAGTCACTTTAAATTAAAATCCCCCACTGCAAATCAGTTTAGTTACTGAGTGGGTAGACTCTAAATGTGAATTTATTTTTTTATTCATTAAATGTTATGTTCGATTGCCCGACCCGGAAAGTAGGAGACCTAGATTCGATTCTGCATTATATACCATCATAAAATACAGACAAATCGTGATCATAACGTTTCTTTTGAGGGCATTAAACGGATAAGCTGCTTAGTTATGACCACATAGCAGAATTTTATTAAAACTAATTGCCCATAAGGAAATATAAACAAGCATACATACTTTTGATAACATCATGACCCTGATAACAGTGATGCACTTAGTAATTATTATTTCGTGTTGAATGACTCACTCAACAGTTTGGTCATGTGAAATCCGTATACACTTTAATGAGATGATTAAAATGTCTACTTTTTAAAACGCCGCTGTTGATATATAAAATGCAGTTAATTATATTATTCATTATATAAGTTATTTAGAATGCAGCTCCCTTGGTAGAATAGATCCATGGAAGCTATGCCTGTCGCAAGACATGACAATTGGCCCGACATCGTGTCGTATGACAAGTTTGAGCACGTTTGATTGCTTCAAGAAAATTATAAATTCCATGGAAACAAACAAAACTAACACAAAAGGCTTTTTTTGATTATTAGAAAGGAAATATTGTTGATACATTTCAACAATCGTGGTGTGGATATTGACTTCCATTCAAGTTATGATTTCCTGATAGATGACTCTAAGTAAAGGGCTCAGTTTCAATCTACTGTGTGTCTTAATTAGACACTAAGCGATGGGGTCAGTTTAAGACACTTAGCGAATGTCTTATTTAAGCTGTCACTTGATGCGGTGTTGCACGCACAATCGTTATAATATGATGTTTTATTAGATGCAAAATAAAGGTACATTTTTTTGTAGTTAATTATTTTTCTACCCTGATTATAATTACTAGGCAACCAAACTTTCTGGACCGACATGAATGAAGATGAGAAGAGACAGACGACAAAAATACGACGAAAAAGCTGAGAAAGAAGAGAGAATGAAGAAAGAAAAGTTGAAAATTTTAAGAAGAAAGGAGTGGACGACAAAACTGAGCAAACTCATGAATGATATGCACGAAAGTCCTCTTTGCGGGCACCGGTCACCACGAGAAGGGACCCACCTCGACCGGAAAATCGTTTAAATGTTAATACTCATTAGTTGAAAACGGCGTTCTTCGAATTTCGTTACAATGAAATAACACGAGATATACACATTTATTTATATAATTGATGTAGGCAAGGATGTAGGTTCCGGTCATATTCACGTTATGTCACGGACATTGTTGGCGGCCATCGCAGTTATCATACCGTACACTCACTGGTGCAGACAAACAAACGAGCATATTGCATACCTATACCAAGAATATAAACATGATGATGATATTCGAGTTTTACGTCCCATATTTTTGCAACTTTGGCTAATCGAGACGATGAGTGGGTTACATACGAAGATGAAGATAAGATCCTTTGCACATCGCGGGGGTCGTCATAAGGGGAGTCCAGCAAGGGAGTGCAGGGCCAAGTGGGAGGAGAAATCTTCCGTGGGACAGTGGGGAAAAAGGCAAAGGGTCTCCTTTCGTTGCCTCTTACGACTAGCAGAGTCACTCTGGACCTGTTCTACCTCGGGCCCAGAAGGAGCAATATAGATTATAGACATCCTACAATCCTACAGACTGAATCTGAACTTTTCCATATGCCACGTTAATTATTCGTTGTTTAGCCAATTACAGACCGCATCGTTAGTTTTTATACCTTCTCTCTCTTTGGTTTTTTGGTCGATAAACGACGTACTGGACAGCTACATATTATAACTTCGGCCGAATTTGATCTATATCACTGATATCACACATTGCCAGGGTCGCCATAAAGGTAAAGCCGCGTCCACATAAATGACTAGTGACTATTAACTATTGACTATTGACTATTGATTAGTGACTAAGCGAATTGAACCATAGGCGATACGTGCTGACGTTCACACAACTTTACTTTTGACTTATGACTATTGACTACTGACTAACGAATTGAAGATATCTGGAAGTCATAGTTACAACCAATCACAACGTTCGCGTTCAGCCAATGAATGTGGAGCAACGGAAGTCAATACCACTATTCAATTACTGTCAAGTGTATATTTGTTTTTGACTATTTCCGGCGAATATTATTTATTTATTATTTTTATGAAGCTGTCATACAATAAAATATTCTTATTTTGAAAACAAATCTTCAAAACAAACAAGAAACATACAAAACCTTCACAACTTGGTTAAGCCCATCATTAAACGTTTTAACTGGTGAACAGCCATACCTCGTTTTCTTCATAATGTTGCAATTTTATTATTTTGACAGCTCGTTGTTTGTCAATCAGTTTGATTCATTTGTGTTAGGTGGCAGATCATACGTGTCAAAGAACTTAGTTGTGTAGTGTTCATATCTTTCTTTGGGTAGTCAATAATCACTAGTCAATAGTCAATAGTCAGTAATCAATAGTCATTTATGTGAATGCGGCTTAAGCTAGTTGGGATTTGAGGCTGGGGTGGGGAAGACGGTGGGGGATATGAACTTTTTTTACACTTGTTTATTATTTGTAACGGGTTATTAAATATTATAATACCTAGGATATGTTTTGTTGTTTACTTCAATACCAGTTTGAGTTAATATGAGTTTGACGGCGAATAAACGATCTCATTAAGTTTTAAATGTTTCCTGTATGTTTGGGCGTTCTACATTTTCGTGGTATTTAATGTAGAGTGATAATGCTCGGATATCACGCTCCAACCTTGATGTATTCCTTAAAAAAATCAACCATCAAACAAATTTATTTAACAGAAATACTCGTCATTGTCACGAAACAGTTTTAAAAGAGCTACGTGTATTTCGATTCATCAAAATCTGGAGTTTCCACCATGAAAAGAAGAGTGTTTTGCGCTCTTGTTGCCTTGATTCAGGTATTTAAAGTTTGGTTGATGTGCAAGAGTGTTTCTTCCTCAGTCTGAAGATTTTTGTAGAATTAAAAAAAAAAGAGGTAAAACAATTTAATTTTGTGTGCGTGGCACGGCCTCAATATCATCAATTTTGTAAAAATGAGTGTATACTAAAATCTAATGAATTAATTTACACGTTTGTTCATCATCTTGCTAATCTGGAAAACAAATATACGTGATGATGTTTGATTTGCGCTTTATTCGACTTTTCGTACAAGATTTTGTTTTCCCCGCGTATTCTGTACCAGACGTATTTTTATCACGCATCCAAAGTTATCACAAACAATTAATTGGTGCTTGGTAAATTTAAGCAAAGAACAAATTTTGACGAAACATATTCAAATGCGTTGCACAATGCTTAATTCTTCGCTCAGTAGGTAGTAGATGTTTTTTTTTTTTTTTATTAGACCGGTCCAAAAAAATTGCAAAAACGTTTGCTTATTTTTAATTTTTGGTATTTAACGACGTAGTCTACCGTTAGATAGAACAATGAAAAGTGGGGACCACATTTAGTAGTCTCTTACGATCAGCAGGGTCACCCTACGCAAAGTTCTACCCTGAGCCCAGACGGAATATGTGTATTAGGAATTCTCAGATCCACCCGAAGGTTTTGAATTATCCCTAATTGACCTGTATACAAGTACATGGTAGGAACTCGAGAAATAGATAATTATAACCAGTGGTGTATTCCTAAAATAAAGTGCCTAGGCGGTCGAATTTACGTGTGCATGGGGGGGGGGGGGGGAGGCGATGGTGATTGGTTTTAAGTGGCCGGAAAAAGATTTTACAGAAATTAAACCTGAATGCATCAAGACGTTAAGGTTACATATTTTTTCTCAATTATAGATATTGTGAATACTACATGGGTTCTTTAAATTTAATGTCAAAAAGCGCCTAGGCTATGCCTAGCCTCCAAATAAAAATGCCTAGGTGGCGCCTAAGCCCGCCTAGGCTCGATTAACTTAATACTATTTGACTCGTATGTGACGTAAGCATGTGACTAATCTAACTTTCCACATCTCCCACCAGATTGCGGTATCGCAAGACGATGGCGAATCCGAGGAGGGTTGCAAGAGACTGTCTGGCCAATCACTGCAAGTGATCTGTTCCACGCAAGACGGGCCTGTCTCCTGTGACGAGGCCGGGGTTGGAAGCTCGGCGAGGGTTATTTGGAAATCCTCGGTGGTGCCCAAAGGGGCCAAGACGGGATACACCCCCATAGAATGTGTTTCCCCCGGTGTTTGGAAGAAGAAGAGGAACACTAAGTCGGGTAGGGGTATGTTTCATAACCGTCTGACGTCATAGATGACTGCGTCGGAGCCAATCAGAGGATGAACCTTTGCTCCACTCATCTATGACGTCAGCATTCAAAGGTTCACGTGGAACGAACTCATTTTAACTTTGCAGGGCTATTTTTTCACTAAACCCCTATATAGGTCTCTCACAGCAAGAAGTAAGATGGTATCAGGACCGCCCACATTTAGTTTCCAACTTAACAAGCGCGAATCACTGACATTTTTCCCGATTATCTAGTACAATTTGGTTGCGGTAAGTTTTATGACGGTAACGCACAAGAAAATGTGCAAGCAGGTTTCCGTCAAAAAACTTAACGCAACCAAATTTTACTAGATAATCGGGAAAAACGTTAGTGATTCGGTCTTGTTAAGTTGGAAACTAATTGTGGGCGGTCCTGACTCCCCTGACACTATCTTACTTCTTGGTGCGAGATACCTTTACTACATCAAGGATCTCCCCCACCATGGATTTGTTCTTAGTCCTTCTGGTTGAAGCTAATACCAGTATCGACCTCGGATTCTTATTTACTATCTATAATTTAATCATGTTCATCAGGGATAATCTACGACCTTACGTTGGTAACCTGCAAACGGTGCGCGTGTGCTTTCTACTCAGAGGTAGCTCATCGGTAAGACGCGAGACTCTAATTCGGGAGGTCACGAGTTCGATTCCGGTCACCAGCAATCCCGACTGAAGGTGTTGAGTTCCATCCTTACAGCCATCGTACTTTCCTCTCTAACTATCCATACACCCTAACATACCTAATTGTTTATTATTTCACGCCAAATGGCAGAATACGCTGTATGTGAAATATTGAATAGATAAATAAATAACTGAAGAGGGATACATCAGGTAAAACTGGTGTGCACCCTGTAACGGGTATTCATACAAAAAATTATTATTACTCAGTCGAATACTGCATTTACGAGTGTGCAATAGGATGCCAAGAATCTGTCGAGTATCGTTGAATTAACGCCCATTAAACGGACAGGAGATAAGGATCTGAGGTCGATATGCGAACATTTCGTTGTGACATGTTTTAAAACGCTACGTGTACGAAATAAAAACACACAACACGAACAGTAAAACCATTATCATAACATAAAAAAACTTGTTAATTTTCGAGGACATACGCTTGCTTCCTCAGACGCGAGGATGAGGAAGAGAGCAGCGGATGTTCTCGAAAATTAATGCACTGTTTTTTTTTATGTTACGAACGTGGTTAATTTACCGTTAATTTTCGAGATCATACGCTTGCTTCCTCACACGCGAGGATGAGGAAGAGAGCAGTGGATGCTCTCGAAAATTAATACACCATTTTTTTTTATGTTACAAACGTGGTTACTGTTCGTGTTTTGTATTTTTATTTAAAATTATCCCGGTCTAAGAGTATTGGTTTCGTGTGTGCACAGGTGGTTCGAGCAGGGACAGGGAGAAAGACAGAGACAGAGACAGAGACAGAGACAGGGATAGGGACAGGGATCGCGGCGACGACTACAGACAAGTGCAAAACTTCGGCTCCTACAAGTTCTACAAGGAAATGACCTCCTGGGCAGCCTCGAACCGGACTTGCATGAGAGACGGAGCGACAATCATCATCGTCGACTCTGTTGCCGAGATTAACGCTGTCTATCAAAGTTTTCCAGAACTAACGGAGGAAGAGGTCGCTAAATTTGGTATTCCCATGGGCGTTACCGCTGACTCCAGGAGCGGGTTCATTACAGATCTTGGTAAGTTGCTTAACGACGTCATAGGGGAAGACTGGAGGAAAGGGACAAGTAGGAGGACAAAATAGATTTAAAGGGGTTTGGAGGCGACCTCTCAGAGCGATAAGTTTAGATAGATAGAGATGGATGATGAATGAAGAATTAGATTTTAGATTTACTTGGGTTTAATTTTGTAAAAATTTTCACGACAATAATGATTACATAATTACCCATTTAATGAAATAAATAGTTTTGCTGTATATCAATTAATTAAATATATATATATATATATATATATATATGTTATTCTGTAGGTTTTCGCGGACTGAAGAAGATGTAGTAGTAGGTTTTCGGGTTGCTGTCCACGTTACTTGCTCTTTAGAGACTGATTGCTGGCCCAGAAATGGGCCATTGTCAATGTCTCGACGTTTCGACAAAATCGCATTTGCCATCTTCAGGAAGATTCGTTGGTTTCCGAAGCTGAGAACCGAATGGTTTCCTCTCCGGTGTGTCCATTGTTTTATACCTAGCCTGGTGCGCTGTTATTGGTTCGCTAGGAGACCGATTCGCAGCTAGCCAATGGCGTGACGGCGTGTGTGTTGAGCGGTGGCGACGACAGCGCTTAGAGTGCGGCCTCGTCGAACTACAGCGCACCGGCGAGCGCACCGGCGTTCGTTCCCACCCGGCCGCGCGGGCCGATGTGCCCCTCTCTCGCAGTCCCGTCGCTCGGCCCGTCGGTCTTTAGATCTTGTTGGGACGCGCTCGGCTTCTCGTGGTCGGACCCGTGTATGCCGCTACGTCGGGCGCGATCCTGTCGGTGTATTTCTTTCTTCGTTTGTCACCTGGCTTCGGCGGTGGTACTGCATCTGGGGGTGGGTTTATAGGTGTTACTTGTCGCGCCGCCAAGATGCTCTTCCATACTGCGGGGAGCGTGAGTGAGTCGTCTCGTTTGTTCATAGAGTGTTCTCGTTTGACAATCTCAATGGCTTCTCGGATGGTCCTTGTGCGATAGTGTTCCACTTTGGCCAGTGTCTTTGTATTTTCAAAGTCAATCCAATGGGCTGTAGCGTCCACGTGTTGAGCCAGAGACGACGACCTCTCCCTGCGCTCTACCGCCAGTCTATGTTCTCTGAGGCGGGCGGAGACGCGCCGATTGGTTTGGCCTACGTAGGTTTTCCCGCAGCAGCCGCATGGTACCTCGTAGACGCCCTGGGCTTCTAAAGGGATAGAAACTTTGACGTTCCTCAGTAGGGATGAGATCTGCCTATCTGTGTTAAAGATAGTGGCGATGTTTTCTTTCTTAAGAATCTTCTTTATTCTGTCCGTGATTCCTTTTATGTATGGCATGTGGGCAGTACCTAAAGGCTTTTTCTCTTGCTCTTCGGCGACTTTAAACTCTCGGTTGGCTTGTTTATAGGCCTTTGAGATTACGTAATTATCGTAACCATTGGCGAGAAGAGCTCTCCTCAGTCCCATCATCTCGTCTTTCACGTGCTCCTTGTCTGCCAGTTTCTTAGACCTCGTGGCGAGTGTTTGAACCACTGACTTGAGCTGGGCCGGGTGATGGTGAGAGGCTGCGTTGAGATACCGATTAGTGTGGGTAGGCTTACGGTAGACCGTGTGACCGAGGCTCCCGTCGCTCCGTTTCATCACTAATACGTCCAAGAATGGTAGCTGGTTCTGATGTTCCACTTCCATCGTGAACTTGATCTGGTCGTGTTGTTTGTTGAGGTGGCACAAGAAATTATCGAGAGTCTCTCTCCCATGAGGCCAAATCGCAAAGATGTCGTCAATATATCGTTTGAAAAACATGGGTTTTAGTAGCGCTGATTCGAGAGCTCGTACTTCTAGTTCTTCCATAAACAGATTGGCGATGATCGGTGAGAGAGGCGATCCCATAGGTGCTCCTTGGACCTGTTTGTACATCTGCTCCTCGAATTTAAAATAAGTGTTGGATAAGCAGTGCTCAGCAAGATCTGTGATGTAAGCAGGAGGCTTCTTCTTCTCACGAATTATATCCAGAGCTTCTTGGACTGGCACTTGCGTGAAGAGAGACACCACGTCAAAGCTTACAAGGATATGATGTGGCTGGACGTTTAACTCTGCTATCATGTCTCGGAAGTGCTCTGCATTCTTTACGTAGGACGCTGCGTCTTCGGCGTGCGGCTGTAGACGTTTGGCCAAATGCTTAGCCAACGCTTGTAGTGGCGACCCAATAGAGCTCACAATCGGCCGCAATGGAGCGTTCTCTTTATGAATCTTAGGTAGGCCGTATATCTTCGGGCAGCACGATGAATTCTCCCTCGGTATAATGTACTTCTGGGCCTCAGGGCTGATCGGTGATGCGATTATCTTGGTTCGGGTGATTTTCTCCAAGTAGGTAGTGGGGTCAGCGTTGTACTTCACGTAGGCAGCGTTGTTGAGTAGATGAGTCATCTTGGCCTTATAATCCGCCGAATCCATGACGACAGTAGCGTTGCCTTTATCTGCACGAAGCACGATGACCTCGGGATTCTGTCTCAGTGTTTTTAGGGCTAGAATCTCTTCCCTGGTGATATTCCTCGGGGGTAGGCGGGCTTTCTGCAACACTCTGCACGTCTCTTGGCGTACTTTCTCCGCTGCGTCGTTGGCCAGGCCTGTGACGGCTGCTTCTACGCTTGATATGATATTTTCCAGTGGAATGCGGGACGGCGTGACCGCAAAGTTGAAGCCCTTAGCTAAGACATCCGTCGTAGGTTTGTCCAGCTGCACGTTTGACAAGTTGTATACGGTTTGGGTCATATCAACCTTCTGCTCCGTGGGTGGCCCCGCTGGTCTTAATTTCTCGAATTTTCGCTGTTGGCGCTTTGTTGTTAGTTCCGTGTTGGTCTCTGATCGTAGGTAGGACAGCTGGTCAACTTGAGCCCACAGCACTGGGTGGATTGCGGTTGATAGCTCGTCGTGGGCGTCATGCAACTTGATGCTTGTTCTGTCCAGCTCGCGGCGTGTTGTGTGTATTGTGTCTCGTAATAATGCTTGGCTGGCTCTCTTCAGTATTTTTGTCGTAGATCGTGTGGTAGTGTGAAACCGTAATTTCACGAAGTCCGGGATGATGTTGTGATCCCTGCAGCGGCGCAAGAAGGCTAAATCACAGAGCAACTTTGCCCTTCTGCATCGAAGTTTCTCGTATATCCTAGTAATCCGAAACGTTTCCTCCCCGTAGAGGTATATGATGTTATTCTGTAGGTTTTCGCGGACTGAAGAAGATGTAGTAGTAGGTTTTCGGGTTGCTGTCCACGTTACTTGCTCTTTAGAGACTGATTGCTGGCCCAGAAATGGGCCATTGTCAATGTCTCGACGTTTCGACAAAATCGCATTTGCCATCTTCAGGAAGATTCGTTGGTTTCCGAAGCTGAGAACCGAATGGTTTCCTCTCCGGTGTGTCCATTGTTTTATACCTAGCCTGGTGCGCTGTTATTGGTTCGCTAGGAGACCGATTCGCAGCTAGCCAATGGCGTGACGGCGTGTGTGTTGAGCGGTGGCGACGACAGCGCTTAGAGTGCGGCCTCGTCGAACTACAGCGCACCGGCGAGCGCACCGGCGTTCGTTCCCACCCGGCCGCGCGGGCCGATGTGCCCCTCTCTCGCAGTCCCGTCGCTCGGCCCGTCGGTCTTTAGATCTTGTTGGGACTGCGAGAGAGGGGCACATCGGCCCGCGCGGCCGGGTGGGAACGAACGCCGGTGCGCTCGCCGGTGCGCTGTAGTTCGACGAGGCCGCACTCTAAGCGCTGTCGTCGCCACCGCTCAACACACACGCCGTCACGCCATTGGCTAGCTGCGAATCGGTCTCCTAGCGAACCAATAACAGCGCACCAGGCTAGGTATAAAACAATGGACACACCGGAGAGGAAACCATTCGGTTCTCAGCTTCGGAAACCAACGAATGTTCCTGAAGATGGCAAATGCGATTTTGTCGAAACGTCGAGACATTGACAATGGCCCATTTCTGGGCCAGCAATCAGTCTCTAAAGAGCAAGTAACGTGGACAGCAACCCGAAAACCTACTACTACATCTTCTTCAGTCCGCGAAAACCTACAGAATAACATCATATACCTCTACGGGGAGGAAACGTTTCGGATTACTAGGATATACGAGAAACTTCGATGCAGAAGGGCAAAGTTGCTCTGTGATTTAGCCTTCTTGCGCCGCTGCAGGGATCACAACATCATCCTGGACTTCGTGAAATTACGGTTTCACACTACCACACGATCTACGACAAAAATACTGAAGAGAGCCAGCCAAGCATTATTACGAGACACAATACACACAACACGCCGCGAGCTGGACAGAACAAGCATCAAGTTGCATGACGCCCACGACGAGCTATCAACCGCAATCCACCCAGTGCTGTGGGCTCAAGTTGACCAGCTGTCCTACCTACGATCAGAGACCAACACGGAACTAACAACAAAGCGCCAACAGCGAAAATTCGAGAAATTAAGACCAGCGGGGCCACCCACGGAGCAGAAGGTTGATATGACCCAAACCGTATACAACTTGTCAAACGTGCAGCTGGACAAACCTACGACGGATGTCTTAGCTAAGGGCTTCAACTTTGCGGTCACGCCGTCCCGCATTCCACTGGAAAATATCATATCAAGCGTAGAAGCAGCCGTCACAGGCCTGGCCAACGACGCAGCGGAGAAAGTACGCCAAGAGACGTGCAGAGTGTTGCAGAAAGCCCGCCTACCCCCGAGGAATATCACCAGGGAAGAGATTCTAGCCCTAAAAACACTGAGACAGAATCCCGAGGTCATCGTGCTTCGTGCAGATAAAGGCAACGCTACTGTCGTCATGGATTCGGCGGATTATAAGGCCAAGATGACTCATCTACTCAACAACGCTGCCTACGTGAAGTACAACGCTGACCCCACTACCTACTTGGAGAAAATCACCCGAACCAAGATAATCGCATCACCGATCAGCCCTGAGGCCCAGAAGTACATTATACCGAGGGAGAATTCATCGTGCTGCCCGAAGATATACGGCCTACCTAAGATTCATAAAGAGAACGCTCCATTGCGGCCGATTGTGAGCTCTATTGGGTCGCCACTACAAGCGTTGGCTAAGCATTTGGCCAAACGTCTACAGCCGCACGCCGAAGACGCAGCGTCCTACGTAAAGAATGCAGAGCACTTCCGAGACATGATAGCAGAGTTAAACGTCCAGCCACATCATATCCTTGTAAGCTTTGACGTGGTGTCTCTCTTCACGCAAGTGCCAGTCCAAGAAGCTCTGGATATAATTCGTGAGAAGAAGAAGCCTCCTGCTTACATCACAGATCTTGCTGAGCACTGCTTATCCAACACTTATTTTAAATTCGAGGAGCAGATGTACAAACAGGTCCAAGGAGCACCTATGGGATCGCCTCTCTCACCGATCATCGCCAATCTGTTTATGGAAGAACTAGAAGTACGAGCTCTCGAATCAGCGCTACTAAAACCCATGTTTTTCAAACGATATATTGACGACATCTTTGCGATTTGGCCTCATGGGAGAGAGACTCTCGATAATTTCTTGTGCCACCTCAACAAACAACACGACCAGATCAAGTTCACGATGGAAGTGGAACATCAGAACCAGCTACCATTCTTGGACGTATTAGTAAACGGAGCGACGGGAGCCTCGGTCACACGGTCTACCGTAAGCCTACCCACACTAATCGGTATCTCAACGCAGCCTCTCACCATCACCCGGCCCAGCTCAAGTCAGTGGTTCAAACACTCGCCACGAGGTCTAAGAAACTGGCAGACAAGGAGCACGTGAAAGACGAGATGATGGGACTGAGGAGAGCTCTTCTCGCCAATGGTTACGATAATTACGTAATCTCAAAGGCCTATAAACAAGCCAACCGAGAGTTTAAAGTCGCCGAAGAGCAAGAGAAAAAGCCTTTAGGTACTGCCCACATGCCATACATAAAAGGAATCACGGACAGAATAAAGAAGATTCTTAAGAAAGAAAACATCGCCACTATCTTTAACACAGATAGGCAGATCTCATCCCTACTGAGGAACGTCAAAGTTTCTATCCCTTTAGAAGCCCAGGGCGTCTACGAGGTACCATGCGGCTGCTGCGGGAAAACCTACGTAGGCCAAACCAATCGGCGCGTCTCCGCCCGCCTCAGAGAACATAGACTGGCGGTAGAGCGCAGGGAGAGGTCGTCGTCTCTGGCTCAACACGTGGACGCTACAGCCCATTGGATTGACTTTGAAAATACAAAGACACTGGCCAAAGTGGAACACTATCGCACAAGGACCATCCGAGAAGCCATTGAGATTGTCAAACGAGAACACTCTATGAACAAACGAGACGACTCACTCACGCTCCCCGCAGTATGGAAGAGCATCTTGGCGGCGCGACAAGTAACACCTATAAACCCACCCCCAGATGCAGTACCACCGCCGAAGCCAGGTGACAAACGAAGAAAGAAATACACCGACAGGATCGCGCCCGACGTAGCGGCATACACGGGTCCGACCACGAGAAGCCGAGCGCGTCCCAACAAGATCTAAAGACCGACGGGCCGAGCGACGGGACTGCGAGAGAGGGGCACATCGGCCCGCGCGGCCGGGTGGGAACGAACGCCGGTGCGCTCGCCGGTGCGCTGTAGTTCGACGAGGCCGCACTCTAAGCGCTGTCGTCGCCACCGCTCAACACACACGCCGTCACGCCATTGGCTAGCTGCGAATCGGTCTCCTAGCGAACCAATAACAGCGCACCAGGCTAGGTATAAAACAATGGACACACCGGAGAGGAAACCATTCGGTTCTCAGCTTCGGAAACCAACGAATCTTCCTGAAGATGGCAAATGCGATTTTGTCGAAACGTCGAGACATTGACAATGGCCCATTTCTGGGCCAGCAATCAGTCTCTAAAGAGCAAGTAACGTGGACAGCAACCCGAAAACCTACTACTACATATATATATATTAAAACACTTAAGCTTTCGTGGCCAGAATTTATGTCAATAAAATTAAAATAATTGCGGGTTATTCCGCCACGACCTACCTCCATATTGTGCCGACGTTTCAGGAATCTTATGGATCCTATCCTCAGGGCGTCGAACTCTCAACTCAAGTTGAGAGTTCGACGCCCTGAGGATAGGATCCCGCAATTATTTTAATTTTATTGACATATATATATAATAATAATAATAATAATAATAATAATAATAATAATAATCATTTTTTTTTTTTTTTTTTTTTTTTTATTGATAACCATGTTCTGTACAATACAATCATTAAATACACATTCGATATCCCACAAAGCTAAGTACATAGCTTGTCTGTGGGTTATATACCAATGAAAATAATAATATGGACTAAGTTACGGACAAAGATGAACATGCTGCGTAATGCAAATACAATTTACAGAATACCTTACAATTCAAAACAAACAAACAATCACTAACTTATCTTTAACACCTACATATTACTACACACTGCAATTAACAAAGGCCTATACATGGCAAGGACAAAAACACCGACGATACTAATAATGAAAATATAATAAATTAAAGCGAATGTAACAAAAGAAACTCTTTTACTGATATTTTTACTTGATTCATTCTATCCAAATCTTTCAATTCCATTGGCAACATATTAAAACATTGAGGCACTTTTACATGCAATGATCTTTCACCATATTTATTTACAAAATTGGGAACTCTGTACACTTTGGAGGCTTTTGCTCTTGTACAAATGCTATATATATAATAATAATAATAATAACTAGGAAAACGCTCTGTTTGACGCGTTGATAAGCGAGCGCGTCCATATCTACGAACGTTCTGGCGAAAAGATCTCAAAGCTAATAAAAACAACAATTAATGAGTCTTTATTTTTAGTTTGGCGAAGCTTAAGGCCATAAGGCCTTTTCTTCTGCTTGACCAAACATATTTCGTTACAATTTGTGGTTACAATAGTGTTTACAATAACTTAATAACTAGATCTAAAACTAACATTGAAACTAATACTATACAATCGTAATACTTATACTTATAAATGATCACGGAAGCACATTTAAATAAAATAAATAAGCACAAAATAGCCTGTTTTGCCAGCAACACAAACACACCTATACTAGGAAAACGCTCTGTTTGACGCGTTGATAAGCGAGCGCGTCCATATCTACGAACGTTCTGGCGAAAAGATCTCAAAGCTAATTAAAACAACAATTATTAAGCGAGCGAAGCGAGCGTTTCCACTTGACTCTTATGGCACTTCGTTCTGTTTTTTTGTTTGTTTTTTTTTATGTTTTTTTTTTTTTGTTTTTATGTCCGTCGATAGCGGTCGAACGGAAAGTCAGATCAACTTGAAATTTGGACCATCCACATGCCTCGATGTGGATTGAAGGTGTATAGTTTTGAGGCAAAATCGTTCGAAAAGTTACAAAGTTACACCATAGTTACTGCAAAATATTTTTCTGAAACAAAATGGCGGCATAATGTGAGATAGCCAGATTTTTCTACAGATTTATCCGGTCACGAATATGTTAATGTAATGGCGATCTGATAAATATTGGCAAAGTTACACGAAAGTTACTCGAAAATATTTTTCTAAAACGCAGTAACGGCAAAATGTGAGGTGGCTATCTTATAGTAAATTGTTGTCCGGTCACGAATATACTAATGTAAACGCGATCAAATACGTATTAGAGGCAGAAATTACATTTCTATTGCTGTCAATAAGTGTTAGTAACGGTGGCGGACCGTGTTGAAAACATGACCACGAAAATTCTTAGCAACGCACATTGCACTGCATACAACAATGTCGGAAAGTATAATAGCCATGGAAATAAGAACAATTTTTGCAATGCGCATTCTTGAATTGTTGTTAATTGTTGTTTGTATTAGCATTGAAATCTTTTCGCCAGAAAGTTCGTAGATATTGACGCGCTCGCTTATCAACGCGTCAAACAGAGCGTTTTCCTAGTTAACAACAATTCAAGAATGTGCATTTCAAATTTTTTTCTTATTTCCATAGCTATTATACTTCCCGATATTGTTGAATGCAGTGCAATTTGCGTTGCTAAGAATTTTCGTTGTCTGTCTAGTGTTTTCGCGGCGGTCCGCCACCGTTACTAATAGTTATTGAGTGTAACTTTGTAACTTTTCGAACGATTTTGCCTCAAAACTATACACCTTCAATCCACATCGAGGCTTGTGGATGGTCCAAATTTCAAGTTGATCGGACTATCCGTTCGACCGCTATCGACAGACATAAAAACAAAACAAAAAACAAACAGCATGAAGTGCCATAAGAGTTTAGTACACAAAAAAAAAAAAAAAAAAAAAACAGAACGAAGTGCCATAAGAGTCTCGTGGAGACGCTCGCTTCGCTCGCTTAATTTATATGTAATTACATTTAAATACTTAATTCTAAAGAATGAGTGTTTGTGGTGGAGATCTCTCATTTAGACAGGTAGGTTTTCGCATTTACTGTAGAAATCTGTATGTTTTTTGAAAAATTTGTAGAATTTGACACTTTTCTATTTTCTGGAAGCTTATTAATTTCATATTTGACGACAATCGTCTTGATGACTGGACCCACAGCGGTCCTGAAACAACTACATGACAAGGTCGTGTTACATTTAGTTATTACTAGGAAAACGCTCTGTTTGACGCGTTGATAAGCGAGCGCGTCAATATCTACGAACTTTCTGGCGAAAAGTTTTCAATGCTAATACGAACAACAATTAACAACAATTCAAGAATGCGCATTGCAAAAATTGTTCTTATTTCCATGGCTATTATGTTTTCCGACATTGTTGTATGCAGTGCAATGTGCGTTGCTAAGAATTTTCGTGGTCATGTTTTCAACACGGTCCGCCACCGTTACTAACACTTATTGACAGCAATAGAAATGTAATTTCTGCCTCTAATACGTATTGGATCGCGTTTACATTAGTATATTCGTGACCGGACAAAAATTTACTATAAGATAGCCACCTCACATTTTGCCGTTAAAGCGTTTTAGACAAATATTTTCGAGTAACTTTCGTGTAACTTTGCCAATACTAATCACATCGCCATTACATTAACATATTCGTGACCGTAAAAATCTGTAGAAAGATCTGGCTATCTCACATTTTGCCGCCATTTTGTTTCAGACAAATATTTTGCAGTAACTATGGTGTAACTTTGTAACTTTTCGAACGATTTTGCCTCAAAACTATACACCTTCAATCCACATCGAGGCTTGTGGATAATCTAAATTTCAAGTTGATCGGACTTTCCGTTCGACCGCTATCGACGGACATAAAAAAAAACAAACAAACAAACAAACAAACAAACAAACAAACAAACAAAAAAACAGAACGAAGTGCCATAAGAGTCAAGTGGAAACGCTCGCTTCGCTCGCTTAATTACATTTTAAGTATTTATTTATTATTTATTGATTACATTTATCGAATATTGATTATTAAAGATATTAAAATTCCATTTTTCTTAAAAAACGTACTTAAATGTGTTGCTTATATTTCTCAACTTTACAATGTAACAAGATTGTATCAAGATTATTCTTGCAAGGGCATACACACACACCGAGAGCTGTTTTATGTAGGATTTTGAAAAAACAATCTGAACTGAATTTTTTTGTATGTGGTTTTAAATTGTATTTTCATTTGAATGATTATATTTGAACGGTAGACCATGGATGTATGGATAACGGATGTGCTTCTGATCCTGCAGGCGGGCTGTTCCCCGGCAACTCTGGCTTAGTGTGGGGAAGCGGCGACCCTTCCAAGATGATAGGAGAGAACTGCGTCTTCATAAGGGTTCCCGCCAACACTGTGCACGATAAAAACTGCGAGATCCACAGCTCTCCCTTCATCTGCGAGATGAGAAAATGAGGCTACTGCGCATGCCTAGTTTCTTGTGCTTCAAGTGTTAGAAACAGGCTACTGCGAATGCCTCGTTTCTTGTGCTTCAGTGTCAGAAACAGGCTACTGCGCATGCCTCGTTTCTTGTGCTTCAAGTGTCAGTAACATATAGGCTACTGCGCATGCCTCGTTTCTTGTGCTTCAGTGTCAGAAACAGGCTACTGCGCATGCCTCGTTTCTTGTGCTTCAAGTGTCAGTAACATAGGCTACTGCGCATGCCTCGTTCTTGTGCTTCAGTGTCAGTAACATAGGCTACTGCGCATGCCTCGTTTCTTGTGCTTCAAGTGTCAGTAACATAGGCTACTGCGCATGCCTCGTTTCTTGTGCTTAAGTGTCAGAAACCTAGGCTACTGCGCATGCCTCGTTTCTTGTGCTTCAGTGTTAGAAACAGGCTACTGCGTATGCCTCGTTTCTTGTGCTTCAAGTGTCAGAAACATAGGCTACTGCGCATGCCTTGTTTCTTGTGCTTCAGTGTCAGTAACATAGGCTACTGCGCATGCCTCGTTTCTTGTGCTTCAAGTGTCAGAAACCTAGGCTACTGTGCATGCCTCGTTTCTTGTGCTTCAGTGTCAGAAACAGGCTACTGCGCATGCCTCGTTTCTTGTGCTTCAAGTGTCAGAAACAGTCTACTGCGCATGCCTAGTTTGAAATGTCACACACATGTGTTTTAATGTATTCTCACTGACACCAATATAAACTTTGTATTTCAATGTACTAACAACATCTTGTTTACTTATTTACAACTCTACTATGGAGTAGTAGGGAGCCTATATAGTCCCAACTCACAATGCCAGTCAAAATAGACTAGTGTGTCAAGAAAATAAACTGATATGAGTAGAAGTTTATCTGTCAATAGTTCATTGTTGTTTTATTGTTAAACCATCAATGGCGCTGAAAGGAGGTTGCTTAGCAGCGCTATCTATGTGTGTGTTTGAGTTCGCTACTATGGGCGAGCGTGAGGTCCGTAAATTCGCTAACGGGGGCTCGTCGAACTCCTTTGAGGTTTAACAAACCTCCGCTAGGGGATTGACGGACCATGGGACGAGCGGAAGAAGGGTATTAGCATGTTTTCCTGCCAACCATCACTCACCGTTTGGTGTTCCAAATAATGGAGTAAAGATATTTTTTAAAACAGAACTATTGTGAAGAAGCGATACCAAATTAAAACTTTGTAATTTTACTAATTTTTATAGAAATTTTAAAAAGTTTATAGCTCCAAGCTGAATTCGTTGTACTTCACGAGTAATTAATTGAATTCAAATTATTGTAATGAGTATAGAACATTTTGAAGTGTACAGTAATGTGTTATGTCTTTTTTTTAAATTCTCTGGCGATACTGATACTATCTCTCGGGAAACAAGCGAACTAAACAAACAACTCGCGCGCTATCTGTGTTTACGCTACTCCAACTGTAATTACTGTGCAATACATGAATGGCATCGAGATAATTGCATGTTTACGCTACGTTATTGTCTTATAGTCAGTATTAATGGCAATGTTTGTACAGGTAAAATCGCCGAGGTCATCATTAATATAATTGATTTCGAGTTAACGACTTCAAGAACTGTCATAACAAACTGTGTGTTGCATATTGCGTGTGTGAGCATTGACAGTAAAGAAAACTTCGACTATGTTTATTTGAAACTTGTCCTAAGCTCGTGAATGTACAAATATTTGCACCGCGTACCGGGGAGCTAAAAGGTAATATATAAATATAGGTAATGTATTTTCTTGAGATACTCATGACGTCATACAAAACATTTTTGTCGTGTGTTGCCAAGCATCGTTTTAGAGTGAAGACAAACAAATTATCGTCACTCACAATTTTCAACATGGTTATAAATTCAACTTTGTAATTTGCTTATAAAATTACTCATCATTTAGCATATTTTGTTTTAATTCATGAAATTATTCTTAAAAAAGTAATCATTGGGTTGAAAGTGGAGGTTAAAGTAAATTATTTGCAATTATTGTTAGAGGTAGAATAGATTTTTGGCTGTTACTATTATTTGTGTTGTATTTTAGTGTTTATTTTTTCGAATCCCGATGTTTGTAGCATGCCTGAGTCCGGTATAATAATAATAGATAATAATAATAATAATAGTAATAATAATAATAATAATATAATAATAATAGATCCAGTGTTTAAGAGCCAATACTGTGATATATCGCAGCGCATGCGTAAGTATCACAACCATCATCATCATCCTGAAATGTGCGATGGAATAATCACATTATTTTAGCTTTCAAGTCATCATCGGCAACATAGTAGCCTACACACCTTAGTGTGATTAGCATTTACTGAGTCCGAATCGCAAAAGCAACCAAAACAAACAATCAATAAACATAGAAGAATATCCTATACTACATAATAAAGCTTATTACCCTATGATAACCACTTCCTTTACTGCGACAAACAAAATACTACTACAACATTATGTAGAAAAGTGTTGCGGACAAACCAGTAATTGAAATATTGCCAGAAACATTAAAATACCATTTGGTGTTCATTGGTAAACCTAGTTCACTTCTCGTTACGTTTTTGTTCTTGTTATATTTCTTGAAAATGGGAACGCAATGCCAATTATTACAGTAGCAATTTTAGCTCTCTTATCTATCATAATCATAATGATACCTTTCCCGTTGTGCTGCTTACAAAGCAACACAAACGACACCTATAATCAGCTACTGAAAAGAATCTTTGGCAGCAAACATCAGATTGCATCAGATTGTTATGTGTTTATTGAATTCTAAAAAGAGGAAAGTATTAGTATTTACATGAGCATATTCGTTCAGCATGTTCGGATTTTTTTTCTGCATTTACGCCATTTTGCCACCATAACTCAAGACGCACGCGGGGGAGTTTCAGGAATTGTTCAAAACAGTTCACTGAACATGTGTGCAAATTTTCAGCTTGTTCCGAATTTTGTCCGGGTTCACCCATTATAAAGGAGATGGTTGCGGAATCTATCGCACGGTCATGGGAAGATAAAGGTTGTAACAGTGACGGTCAAACTAGACTAGTAGACCGTTAAATTTACAGAGGTAGTATAGAAGATGGTGCAGATCGGAAACCACATGGACAGATTCAACCGGAAGTTGACGACGAAGTTGAACCCGTCCAAGCGGAAGGCGGTGACTGTGAACGAGGTGATGCGTCGGGACGCCGAAGTCGCCGTCCCCGTCGCCGTCGGGTCTGTTCGGAGCAGCTCGGGTAGCGACGCCGACGACCCGAACTCGTTCCACAGAGCGATGAGGCCCATCCTGAGCATAGCGCAGATGTTCGGACATGTCCCCGTCGACGGGGTGGCCGGGAGGAACGCGGACACGCTCAGGTAAGCCCCGCCCATTTTTCCTCTTGTTACTCTCTCACTTCTCTTCATGTTTTCCGTCTCTCTTTGCGATCCAAACGCCCACCAGCCACTCAAGTCCCATAAAGCCCCTCTCTCTCTATTTTGGATTCCCTTAATCTGACGACCCCCGCGATGTCAATTGATCTTATTCAACCGATATCGATAGCGAGCTCGTCGTAAAACACCAAATACTACGACAAAGTCTTCTTCTTCTTCTTTCGAACACCTAGAGTTGGAAATTATGCCATTCTTTGCCTAGTTGCCCCTCCATTAGATCCCTTTCTGCTGTCAAGGAGACACATGTCGCAAGATGTGTCGCGTCCTGGTCTTGTTCTTTGCAGAGTGGGCATGTTCTTGTATCCACCACTCCTATTTTGTGCAGATGGGCTTGAAGGTAGTCGTGACGGTGATAACAAAGTGATAAATAACTAAACGGCTAAAGGGAATCCAACGGAACCTAAGGTTCTGGTTCTGTCCCCCAGGTTCCGATGGCGCAGTTTCAAGGTTGCCTACACACTGTTCTGTGTCTTCAGCTCTGTTTTTATGCTATCTATTCACGTCAGCGATCTGTTCATCCACGAGGGGTCAGCATCATTCACAAGATCCTGTAAGTACATCAATTCTCATTGCATGACACAGAATAATGTACTAAAATCTTGATTATTGGTGGTAATTTCTATTAATTTCACTTTGTTTCAGCGTCCATTTTGTTTTGCTCGGTGGCCATTTTGAATCTCACATTTTGTTTGATTTTGGCCAAAAACTGGCCATTCTTGCAGCAGAAGATACAACATTTGGAAGTAGCCATGAATCCTAACTATGGCTATCCAAAGAGTTTGAGTCGCAATTTGAGAGTTGCTACATATACAATATTAATTGCATCAATAGGTAAGCTTGTTTGCGTATTACCTTTTCATTAATTTTATTAACTTGATTGAAGCAACAGCTTTGTTTAAAGACGTAAGTGAGCAATCTTCTTACACATAACTTTAATTGATTTATATCTTCATAAACGCAATGTTTGAGTAAGATCCGAGAGCTCACATGCAGTGATAGTTAGTACAGACTCCAAGGTAACAGTAACAGCCGCTAGGTGACCGCGTAAAACAGTTTTACCTCACCTGCTAACGAATATACTACATACATTTACGAATCAAGTCATGTATCAAAAAGCAAGACTATAAAGACATAATTACAAAAAAGAATGTGACTTTTCCGCCCCGCACCGTCAACTACAGGATATGACGTTTCAATGTAATATCAAACATTATCTTCAGACGATCTTAGTCTGTCCGTAGCACCTGTCACTGTGTTCTGACTTCTTGATCGCAGAGCATAGATACGCTTCCTAGCGGGAATACTTATCCCTAGAGCCAAGAAGTACTGACGTAGCACGCTCATCTATAGCATTGTGCGGTTTTCACGACATTTTACTTGTTTGTAAACAAAGAGCACCACAAGTACTCGTTGTAGCCGCCATGTTAGACCGAATTCGTCCTTGGGATAACGAATAGTGTATTTCACTACAGATTCATTCAAAGATCAAACAGAAATGCACTTTATTATAATCTGTTGAGTACTGTACTGTTCACAAGTGTTTGTTCCAGTGGAACACTGTATATCTCGTGGAAAGGAGGTTACCCAGGCTATGAAATGCTCCGAACTTACCCTAGAATGGTTGCGGATCTACTACACCGGGACCTACACCATTATATTCACGTACATCTTCAACTTCTCCTTCATTGTTGCCGCTGTTCTCGAGCACACTCGCTTGGTGCAAGTGTTCTCATGGAACTTCATGGACATCATTGTGATTGTGTTCAGTTTCATGCTTACGAGCCGGCTGCGACAAGTTAGTGCAAGGCTGCACGCGGTCAGGAACACGGTAGGGGTTACATTTGTTACTCCAATTACTTATTGTAGCTCCAGCAGATCCGTGTCTTCCATGCACGCTGATCCAAGAGAGTGGAATACAATTAGAAGTGGAACTTTATGATGTCAATCATAACGATCACCGTTAGGGCCCAGTATAGAATTTGGCCCAGGGTGACTTTTCAAATCGTAAGATGTCATAAAAAAATGCCTCAAAATTCTCCAATAAATCTATGTTTTCGTTCTTCTATTGTCCAATCTCCCTAGTTGTAGAGTACGTCGTTAAAGACATAATAATAATAATGAAATTAAAGAAATAGGAACCTTAATTCTCGTCACGTTCCAAACACGGAAAAGTACAAATTGACACTGATTAGTGGTCCTACGGTAGGAGTGCTGAAAGCAGATAACTTATTTTAATAAAGGCAACTATTCGCATTTCAGATAATGTCTGAAAAGTTTTGGAGCCAAGTTCGTGAAGATTATAACAATCTATCGAACCTTGTGAAATTGATCGACGAACACATCAATAAAATAATTCTACTGACGTTCGCCAACAACCTCTACTTTATTTGTCTTCAACTTCTTAAGAGTATGCAGTAAGTACATCATATTGTGTAACCTATTTAGCAGTTGTGCAAGTTGTGAGTTTGTCATGTTATTGTCACATATGCTATGATGGCTTTCGTGTTAGGTCAAATTAACATATCGCTGTGTCCCCGGGTATCCTGGGTAAGTCAGTCACTTCTGGGTGTTCTACCACACCAGCAGGTACCTCCTTCCCTATGTATCCCCCTTCTATATTATGTAATAGTTAATTTGTTGTAGTTGTTCGTCTTCTACAGGGACTCAGTAAACTGATTCCTCATAAGTCGCAATAGTTTCAATAGCTGTCGTCACTAATATATTAAAAACGAGTTCTTTTCCACAACGATAAAATAATCTTCCAGAAAGGGTTCAGAAGAATACGGTATGAACCTCAATCATAGGTCAAAATGTACCAAATTAAGAACCAGAACAAGACACGGGGAACACTACATTTCTAGATTTCTTTGTTCAGGCGAGAAGTTGGTGATTTGCGGAGATGCCAGCAATGAACCCAAAATTGTGAAGGTGTCAAACGCTTTAAGCAAACCTGAAGGATGCAGTTACGGTCAGGTGTCTAAAATGCCTCTATCTTGTTTCTGACAGGAAGGAGATGTCGGTAACGCAGTCCATCTACTTCTACACCTCCTTCGTCCACCTGTTGCTAAGGTCTACGGCCATGTGTCTGATAGCTGCCAGTATCTACGAGGAAAGCCTGGAGCCAAAGCCTGTCCTCTTCTCTGTTCCTTCAGAGTGCTACTCGAACGAGGTGCGTGTGTGTGTGCGTGTGTGCGTGTGTGCGTGTGTGCGTGTGTGCATGTGTGTGCGTGTGCAACCATTAGACATCAACATTCCATGTACTGTATGGATTAAGTTCCGAGATTTGCACAATTTTTGGTGGAACCTTAGCATAAGTTTTTATAAAAAACAAAGAAACAAAGAGCGGTGGGAAGTAGAATCATATGTTAAGTCGTTCCACAGAAACCTTGTGGATGCTGACGTCATAGCTGAGTGAAGCATTTGACAAAGCCATCCACCGATTGGCTCCGACTCACTCATCTATGACGTCATCATTGTTGTGTTCTATGTCCCCAGGTGCAGCGGTTCATCAAGCAGGTGGCAACAGATACGGTCGCATTGACCGGCCTCAAGTTCTTCTCAATCACTAAGATGCTGCTACTCACGGTTAGTCCTGACTCTTTCTTACTTTGCATCCGATTTGTCTTTGCTCGAATAATGTTTGCGTTAGACACAAACAATTATTAAGTGGGAGCTTCATCAGTAATTCAATCCAATATACCAAAGCAAAATGATAAAAATGTTTATATGAAAACAATACTGCTATGTTTCCCAAGGAGGACACTTGTGTATATATATTTAATGTCTATCCTATTCAGTTGTAACTCTGATTTATAAATGAGAAAGTATTTTGAATGATTAGCGCCGAGAAATGTAGGAAGTAGGCCTATAGGGCTGTATTCGAATTTGTGTTGATATGGTGAAACGTGTAGAGTGATGATCATAGCTCTGCCAATCGTAATGGGCGAGAAAATGAGGTTCCCCTTCCCCTATCCTCTCCTACTCCTCCTACTCGTCCCTTTCCACCAATCACCCTCCGATGACACATGACCTAGTTGTCGAGTACGTCGTCAAACACGAAGTAACCAGCACTAACACCAGATCGTGTTTTGTCGTGTCAACAGGTGGTTGGAACTATTGTGACCTACGAGATTGTGCTGATACAGTTCGACGACGGGACAGAGACGAAAGAAAACAAAGACATTAACCCATTCTGTCCAAACAAAACATTGAGTTAGGAGTTCGGCTTGTGACCTCTCAAGTTGCGAGATAACAGTGACGTCATGAGTATTGGAGTACTGGAGTACTCTCACGTACTCTCACGTACTCTCAGTTTATTTAAGTATACTTATATATTAATGTCAATTTATTATTATCATCAATTATTGTTTTCACAATTAATACTTCATATCTATGTGAAATCTATTGACTTATTGTAGTAACGAAGCACTCAATAAATTCAAAATTGTTTTGAATCGGCCTTGTTGATTCTGGCATTTGTCCGCAGGTGTTCGCACTGTCCAATCACTGATTCAAATGTTTTGTATTTGAAATACCGATCTTTGATTGGTTATCGCTCACTTTTTTATGGTGTTCGGAGCCTACAGGGTTGGTTTAGTCGCTTTAAATTAAAGCCTCCCACAAATCAGTTTCGTTACTGAGTGGGTAGACTCTAAATGTGAATTTATTTTATTTTATTTTACGTTGTAGTGGTTGGCTACGGTCAAAGGGGCTTTATAGCCCTATGTAGCCCACCTTAAGTCAATAAATATCAATGACATATCAATAGAAAATACTCGAATGAACTCCGATCGAGAATTAATTAGTCGTCCGATTGACTTTTGTATTCGATATCAATTATGTTTGTCCTATTCAGTTATAGATATGATTCGTTAGTCTGGAGTTGTAAATTGATCTAGAGTAGAAAGATCACAATTTTCTTACTCGGTCCCAGTAGGAAAAGTAAGTGTTACGGTGTAGTTCCTCTTTGCAGCAGATGTTCCAATGATGGGAAAGTATTATGACTGTGTTGGATACAAATCTCCTGTTAGTTTGAGACAAAACTCACTGAAGGACTTAATGCAACACACACATTCACAACAATTAATCATCAACATTAAAACAACTGTAAATTAAAATAGTTCGTTTTAAAATAAATTGATTTGCAATTACACTATTTTTTTGTTGTCATTTTTACCCATTGATCCCAGATACGAGTTTAAAAGAGAAATTATATATTTATGCTTTAGCAATATGTTCTATCATGTGATCTACGTATGTTTATTATATAATATGTGTGATGTGTGAAAGAACACTTGGAATCTGTTGATATCGTTCAAACAGCGTGCATGGTAGGTAAGTGCTATTATATTAAATAATTCAACTAGTTTTACACAAACACCTCACGCCATGTATATATATCAATACTTTCTGTCTTTCAGATTCTATCTCTAGAGAAATAACGTACGTCTCCCGCGCTATCTCTTATTTGCGTAGCTTCAACTGTACTTACTTTGTAAACAACAGCCTACAAACAGATCAATATGTCCGGTAATTGTAGCTTACAATTGTTGTGTTATTGCAATTGTGTGTGACTGGAGTAAGGAAAATAACAGCAAGTCTGCTCGTATATTAATTGGATTTGCAATGAATTGCATATTGTGTGTGACTGGAGTAAGGAAAATAACAGCAAGTCTGCTTTGCAATGAATGACCATTCACAACACCGACTGTGCATGTGTTGCATGTTGCGTGTATTAACGTAGTAGCGAGAACTCGAACATTTCTCACAGGATCGTGAATAGAAAATATTATCGTTATCATTTTGTTTTCAGCCGGAACTGTAAGGTAGGATATATTTATTGTTCGTTCTGTAGCCACACGAGGTCATGTACATTGTTGACTGCATGCCGTGCAATAGGAATACATTTATTATCCGTAATTTTAAAGCGCCCCCCCCCCCCAACCCCCCTTCCCAAGAAGTGTGAAACATCTAAAATTTAAAATTTAAATTATAAAAAGCCAGATACGATAAAGATTTATGTTCGTCATGAAGAGCTGCCAATTGTTTTGAGTTATGGATAAAAGTATAGACAAATTGAGATTATTTTAACTGTTAAATTATTTTTTCGAGATTATGGCCAATTATGGGTGCGTTTCAGTCGTGGCCAGATTAGTTTCATTCAGTGAAATAGTGGCCACGGCCAGATTGAAGCCAGAGAGCCACAGACGATTTAAGTGACAAATTCAAAATATGGGTATGTTGCTGTAGGTATTGATTCGTGATGCGTAGAAGGTTATAAATAATTTCGTCTTACTGTGCTTTAACGAGGTTGTGTTTCTGTTTACACAGTTAGAGGTAGCTTAAAAGACGCGGGACTGATTCGGGAGTTCAGCGTTTCGATTCTGGCCACCGGCAGTCCTGACTTTTCCTTTACGTTTTTTCCCCGACGTTTTCCTCAGTCGTAAAGACTAAATATGTACGATTCGATTCTTGTTACTTTACGTCTCTATTATTACAATCAAGCTATTAAGACGGTGAGTTATGATAGACGAAGATGAAGGACAATTACAAAAAAAAAAGTCATGTCTTAGTGCAAGTTCACATACGTACTATTATAAGTCCACGGTTTAATTGTCACACACGTTCGGCAACACCACACGCACATGTGTGACATAATTTCACAGCCTTCTCGACGGGTCAACCCTCGCGGGCAAGGTCCACTTGATCTCCGCCTAGCGGAGGCTCGTCGAACTCCCAAGTTAGGTCATCGCAGTCCGTTCCACAATGTTAAAAATCACATGTTAATTAAATGGGAGAAACGTGAAAGAAAACAAATGAAGTGATCTGTCAAATAGAATTACCTCCTAAAAAGGAAACAATCATCATATTTTATAATCTTGAATCATTGTTATCTATCAAAATGTCTCTTTTACGTGTTTTAAGTATAGTGTTACATGATCTACAACGGATATTTAATTATTATAACAGTTTTTTTAGTGGGATACAACATGGCGATTTTGGTTCCCTTGCGACGACCTAACTTGGGAGTTCGACGAGCCTCCGCTAGGCGGAGATCAAGTGGACCTTGCTCGCGGGTTGAACCGACGTTCGAGAAGGCTGTGCATAATTTAATTATAACCGTGTTTTGTCACCATCTCTTCAACTTTCAAACCGCTCCGTTTTTGGCGCAGCGGTAAAAACGCACAGCAGTGTGACACTGCACTTATGCGGTATTCGAACCCACGTCCCTGGGTGTCACACGCCTACGACCTGCGCCCCAACCGTCTGAGCCACCGAGGACGGCTGTAGAGATTACTGATTAATGAAATATTGCATGTGACTTACTCAGAACAGCTTCTGGATGTGATGCCCTTGGTTGGTCAGTCGCTCTGGCTTCTGTCTGTTTAGTAACAACACTATCAGCACTGTGCTGGGATTCATAAACACGTATAAACACTTCGATAACTGTGTCTTACTGCACTGTCGTAACTGTGTGGACACGGGAACACTAGTGACTGTTGAGTGAGTGATGAGACACTGATTGAGACGTAGTTCTCCCCACCCCTCGGACACCGGCCTTGGCTGACTCATTCACTCCGCTAAGCCCAAGTAGTTAGTACTACGCCATGAGCACTCCCATCCAACTTTCAGATATTAGCAAGGAACAGAAAACAATCGTCTCTGTCTACTTGAATTTAATTTTAAAGATGGGTATATTCCGTATATTTAATTCTAGGGGGTCAGGGGCAACTGCCACCATATGCCGACGCCCCGCTTAAATACATGACACCTTTAGTGTATTGTAATTTGGTCACAAGTTCGGTTACAATACGCGGAGGATTACTTGTGCTAGCACATGAGGTTCTAATTTGGGAGGTCTCGGCTTCGATACCCGCCATGGCAGTCTTGACTGAAATATTTACGATGGTTTCCTCAGTCACAAGACAAATGCTGGGGTTGACATATTAAGGGGTATCGGACCATCCTTTCTCTCGGTAGGTTTCCCACGAAAAAAGAAAATTATTGATGTACCACAAATCTTGAAGTGGTTTTACTGCAATCTGTGTTGATGACATTTAGGTAACCCCACTAAAATGAACCTCAGAAACCACATGGACAGATTGAACCGGAAGTTGACGGCGAAGTTGAACCCCTCCAAGCGGAAGGCGGTGACTGTCAACGAGCTGATGCATCGGGACGCCGAAGTCGCCGTCGGGTCTGTTCGGAGCAGCTCGGGTAGCGACGCCGACGACCCGAACTCGTTCCACAGAGCGATGAGGCCCATCCTGAGCATAGCGCAGATGTTCGGACATGTCCCCGTCGACGGGGTGGCCGGCAGGAACGCGGACACGCTCAGGTAACAACCCCTAAGTGTCTGGTCTCATGCTGACGACCAAGCCGAGGCCAATGATCTACTCCTCTAGTCTACCATCTACTTGGAAAAATTTACATCCTTGCCTTAGAAGACGCAGAAAAACTCTAAAAAAATCGGGCTTGACTAATGAGGCTTGTGCACACTACTAAGTGGAAGACTGGAATTTATACTAGTCCCTAAACAACAAACCTTACTGATGCGTTCAGACAACTGACACTTGACCAATCAGCGATCCGTATTTGTAAATTGTAATTGGGGCTCGATGGTTGGCAACGATTTAGGTCCGAAACTTTTTAATCGGCCGATTTACTAATCTCGGAATGGCTACCATGGTTTCAACTTTCAACAAACATTACATACAAAATGCATAGTGATTTCTACAGGGCGCCATTTTTGATCTGCGATTAACAGAAAGTCGACGGATTAAAGTTTGGTGAAACTGGCCTTTAGTAGTCTATGACGAAAGTGTCTGTAAAGTATATGAATGTGTGAAAGAACGCCAAGAATATCTTGATTTTCATTGACACAGCGTGCATGAAAGGGGTAGTAGATAAGGATCTTGAGACAAGTAACGTATGGGACGTGACTTGAGCTGAAATGTAGAGTGGTTGTTCGATTGCCCTGTTCAGGTTCCGATGGTGCAGCCTCAAAGTAGTGTACACCATCTTCTGCATCCTCGGAGGTGTTTCCAAGATGATGATCCACCTGGGTGATCTGTTGATCCAGCCAGGGTCCAGCACGTTCTCTAGCTCATGTAAGTCGAGAGGTCACCGGTTCGATACCTACTACCGACAATCCTCACTGAATAGAGTTCTAAACTGTTTCATTGGGACATGCGTCATAATCATAACTCATTGTTTATAAACTATAGTCTATACTATATCAAAAAAACCTTTGTTTCTTGTCTATGATTCATTTCTTCTTATCTCAAGGTGTAAAATAGCATAATTTTAATAAAAGATGATATTGTTTTTATAGCCTGTATTATAAAATTACAATGTAAATTCATTTTTCTGTTCCAGCGAACTTTTTACAAAGTTCTGTGGCCACATTGAATCTTACGTTTTGTTTGATTCTGGCCAAAAAGTGGCCATCGCTCCAGAGTCGTATACAAAATATTGAAATGGCCATGAAATACAATTACGGATATCCGAAAAATTTCAGTCGTAACTTGAGAACTATCACATTTGTAATATTATCTGCATCATTGGGTAAGCAGTGATTCAACATTATTCTGATAAACTAGTGAGGTCACATAAAGAAAACATTAATTCTAAGAACTTTTAAACTCGAAATTGAGGGTAGATACCGCAGCTAGTTATCACAGATAACGAAGAAATATGCAGAATTCATTAAGTGTACATTACATCCGATAATTTAGATATGATTGTATTATCGGCTTTTATACGAACGTAATTTATTTACTTTTCGTATCTCTAAACCTCGATAATATGTCTCATATTTATTTACCCACAATTTCGATTTAAAAGTTGTTTTTAAAGAAATCCATAAATTCTCACGCATTTTGGTTGTGACTCCCGTTGTACTTATTCCAGCGGAACACTGCATGTCCCGCGTGATTGAAATAATGCAGGCCATGAAATGCGCCGACTCAAGCCTGGAATGGCTCAAGTTCTACTTCACCGGGTCATACCCAATAATATTCAGAAACATCCATTTCTCTTTCCTCGTGTCCGCTCTTCTCGAGCAAACTCGCATCGTCCAAGTGTTCTCATGGAACTTCATGGACATCACAGTGATTGTGTTCAGTTTCATGCTTACGAGCCGGCTGCGACAAGTTAGTGCAAGGCTACACGCGATCAGGAACACGGTAGGGGTTACACTACACCTTGTCCCATCGTAACTAATCTCAAGCTAACGAAAAAAAAACCCTCATTTAGTGTAACATGTTTCCAATATTTCTTAAAATTTAATGTTAGTCAACATTGTACAACAAGGGTCCTATAAGTGTCCTATATCTGTCCCAAAAATGTCCTACTACTGTCATATAAGAGACCCTATAAGTTCTTTACATATAAATCCAATCTCATATACTTTTCAGCTTTTGAATAACACATTGATATCTATTTTATATTTTATATAACGTCAAGTATTTTTAAAAGGTAACTTTCTAAAATAAGTTCATTATAACAACAATATTGCTGTTTATTTATTACAGGCAACATCTCAACAGTTTTGGCGACAAATCCGTGAAGATTACGATGATCTATCGAAGCTTGTCAAACTGGTCGATCAACACATTAATAAAATAATTCTACTTACTTTCGGGAACAACCTCTACTTTATTTGTCTTCAACTTCTGCTAAGTATGCAGTAAGTATTGTGATAAGTGTTCAAGTACCACTGCAGTGTCTCCAATGTATCTGATCAAGTAGATGATTGGTACCTATTAGAGAACTAGAAATGAGGTTTGGTACTATTGGGCCAACTTTGTAACGTTAGGAATAACATCCTTCTTGTTTCTAACAGGAAGCAGATGTCGGTAACACAGTCCATCTACTTCTACACCTCCTTCATCTACCTGTTGCTAAGGTCTGGGACCATGTGTCTGATCGCTGCCAGTATCTACGAAGAAAGCCTGGAGCCAAAGTCTGCACTCTTCTCTGTTCCTTCAGAGAGCTACTCGTGTGAGGTGCGTGTGCGTGTGCGTGTGCGTGTGCGTGTGCGTGTGCGTGTGCGTGTGCGTGTGCGTGTGTTGCTGGGGCAATCATGAGACATGTGAGACATAAGACAGAGGTTCTGTCCCCAAGTGCAGCGGTTATCTATGACGTCATCATTATGTTCTGTTCTATGTCCCCAGGTGCAGCGGTTCATCAAGCAGGTGGTAACAGATACGGTCGCATTGACCGGCCTCAAGTTCTTCTCAATCACTAAGATGCTCCTACTCACGGTCAGTACTTAGCTGTAAAGGTGACGTCATAAAGTGTCGTCATAAATGCATGTTTTACTTTTGTTTTATATTATTGAAGTAGTGGACAATATAACGTTGTAACATTTTCATAGAATATTCTTGTGTGAGTTTTACTGTCTGGTTTAGACAATTCAACCTTCATATTCACAAACTCTTTGTTCTTATTAATTTATGTAGCTTCGAAGTAATAACGTCTATGGTCATTAACTTTGTATCTATAACCTGCTATATTCGTCCCAAAACAACCTTACCGATGCGTTTTACTCGTGACCACTCAGCGAGCGGTATTCTGAATTAAAGCTCGCTGATTGGCCACGAATCTCCCCTCTATGACGAAAGCTTCTGTAAGGTTGTTTCGGGACAGGTATAGTAGAAATAGAGAACTCGACGCCCGTCAACCCAACTGGTCAGAGTATCTCTCACGAATACTTGGTTTCAGGTGGTGGGAACGGTCGTGACCTACGAGATAGTGCTGGTACAGTTCGATAGTGTGCAAAAGTCCGAGAATGACCGAAACGGGAACCCTTTCTGCCCGAACAACACGTTGGGTTAGGAGTCTGACCCGACTGGACACGAAGGACAAGAATGACGTCACGTGACAAGTCCGAACAGACACGAAGGACAAGAATGACGTCACGGGACAAGCCCGACCAGACACGAAGGACAAGAGTGACGTCACGGGACAAGCCCGAGCAGACACGAAGGACAAGAGTGACGTCACGGGACAAGCCCGACCAGACACGAAGGACAAGAGTGACGTCACGAGACAAGCCCGAGCAGACACGAAGGACAAGAGTGACGTCACGAGACAAGCCAGAGCAGACACGAAATCCAAGAGTGACGTCACGGAACAAGCCCGAACAGACACGAAGGACAAGAGTGACGTCACGAGACAAGCCCGAGCAGACACGAAGGACAAGAGTGACGTCACGAGACAAGCCCGAGCAGACACGAAGGACAAGAGTGACGTCACGAGACAAGCCCGAACAGACACGAAGGACAAGAGTGACGTCACGAGACAAGCCCGAACAGACACAAAGGACAAGAGTGACGTCACGGGACAAGCCCGAACAGACACGAAGGACAAGAGTGACGTCACGAGACAAGCCTGAACAGACACGAAGGACAAGAGTGACGTCACGAGACAAGCCCGAACAGACACGAAGGACAAGAGTGACGTCACGGGACAAGCCCGACCAGACACGAAGGAGAAGATTGAAGCGTCGAACTTCTATAAACATTATTCATCAGGCTTATAACTCCTGTCGAACGTCTTGATCAAAATTCAAAACCCATTTTCTAGAACGTTTAGTAAATATTTTGATCGTTGTGTTGGTGTTTTCTTAATGGTAGTTACTGTACATTTTCTACATATGAGTGTGTTGAGTGATAAATGTTATGGTAGAATTTTAAATAAATTTCGTCAATAAACTTATACAGTTATTATTTTGTTTCATCACTCCGCTGTTGGTAAATTCTGCTTTGAACCTGCGCCTTAACTCTCAACCATGTAATCGAGGATATTGCTTGGTGTCTGTACTTCAATAATTATGAATGTAGAAAGAAACAGTTACACATTAAAACTATAATATCATTCATCCTCAAAAAAATTATAATTTTTTTAAAATAAAAATGATATTGCAATGTGGTTAGAAGTATAAAGGAGATTTGGAGTAACCAAATTAAGTATTGTTGTGAGAGTGGAGGACAGTGAGTCAAGGAATTAACTTATCTGTGCACTGGCTAAGAAGTACAGTCAATTTAATATCAAAATAAAACATTTTAAACCGTCACAATTCCTCTAATACTACAACTTGTGACTTTCGTTTGAAAGAAAAAGCTAAACCTGTTTCGTTATTAATTTTCTAAGAATGTCCTCACCCTATAGGATGTAAAATTTTGTATTATCACAAGAGAACAGTTATCATTAAACAAAAGTTATTAAAAAAACATCTTCCTAATTTCAGTTTGCTTTTAGACGTAGTTACAAAGTAATTTGACTTTTCTCTGCCAAAAACATTAAAAATACATTATTTTTATCAACAAAATTCCTTATAGTTAATTAAAATGTATACATAAGAAAGTTAAATTTGCTTCTGGTGGGACGTTAAGAACTCCGTGTTAGTGAAAATGTACTTACAAATATAAAAACTGTCCAACCTGTCCATGTAATACTGGTCTGTATCTCAGAGAAGATCTGTACACGCGAACCTTAGTTTCTACATTATTATGTTTTACTTGAATTGTAAAAGCACCACCTCGTAAGTAAATATGGCGCCGACCACCTGCAAACAGAAAACACTGCAATTAGATATTTGGATGAGTTAAATTCACACATATTGTCTGTATGTTTTCACTTTGTATCAGCGATAAAATCAGGTTAACTTAACAAAATCATTGTGCCAACATAATTATAATTAGCTGTGTAGCTTTGGAAAGTCCTTAATGAAGCCTATTCGTATTATTGTCAAAACACATTTATATATTGAGACCTGGGAATGATGTATGAAAACTTATATTAGAGAATGTATCAATAAATACGTATTTAAGCACGGATTTCATCAACACCGTAAATTAATAACTCAAACTTGACTGGATTTTGAATTAAAGTGTTCTACAGAGACGGAGCAAATCGACAATTAGTTTTGGTGAGGAGGTTCCAAATGATAAAGGATATAGGGCTTGTAAAATACATGGACATATCTGTGAAGTCGTCCCGAAACATCCTTACATTTGCTTTCGTCACAGGTGAGTGGTTTGTGGCCAATCGGCGAGCCCAAATTTTAAGTACTTATCGCTGATTGGCCATGAACCACTTTGCTGCGCCGGAAGCACGTGTAGGAATGTTTGGGCCGACGTTGTTTATCCTCGTTTATGCCCAATACTTACGGCCAGCATGAAGTTTCTCGTGATGGAGAAGAACCGCATCCCGGTCAGGGCGGTCCCGTCGAAGGCCAGCTGGGCGTGAAGACGCTGAACCTGAAACAAAATGGAACCTCTTTACTCGAAACTCACACATTTAATTTTCAATTTGGTTGACCGAATTGGAAATTGAATTAATCTATTTCGAAGACTTTCACGGCCGGAGTCAACTATGCTATCGTGGTTTTCCGGGTATAATAGATACGTTGGATTTTTTCAACCTTTTGACACGATTATATCCGGAAAACCACGATAGCATACGGAAATTGAATCTTTTCAATTTCCCACAACTTCTTCCCCAACATCTTTAAACCACAATCACAACACCTAATTGCCCACTAGTTGAAAAACAAACAAAATTACAATATTTTAAACAAAATTAAATTTCGTAAAACCACGTATATATTAAATTCTTACAACGACAAACCTTAATTGAAATATCTTCATACACAAATATTTTTCCCCAAACAAATTTTCCACAATTTTTTCATACTTTGTTAACATAATTTGAATACAAAACGTATTATTTTGAACTAATCAATGAACCATACCTCGACACAGTAGCTCTTGGCCGAGCAGTTGTAGATGGCTGGCAGAGCTACCTTGCTCTCGTCGTGTATCCCAGCTGTGACGAGGGTGACGGCCACAGTTCGACCCACCAGGAAGAAGAACGAGCCGAAGAAGTAGAGCTTCTCTACCACACTACCCAGGTTAGGCCTGGAAGAAAGTCACATTCTAAACTTACTGACTTCGCACAAGAACGAGCCGAAGAAGTAGAGCTTCTCTACCACGCTACCCAGGTTAGGCCTGGAAGAAACTCACATTCTAAACTCACTGACTTCACACAGGTACTTAATTCAAAATGTGCAGGTTGTGTTGACATAAATATAAAACTAAAACATTATAAATACACGTCTAAAAGATGACAAATAAATTGAAAGACAATGCAAAGAGGGCCTCTGCCTTCTTGGTAGATTTTTGTAACGGTCATGTTTGGAAAAACGGGTGTGATTAAAGAAGTTTTCGCCTTCTACAAGCGGGGTGACTGTATTTACGAATGAGTGTAAGAACGCCATGAATTTGATGATTTTTTTTGATGGAGTACATTAAGGGGTCAATAGATAATGTAAGTAGTAAAATATGTAGTAAAGTATTAATATATCTGGGAATATTTAGCTTGTATAGCTTACGTGAGGCCGTTGAGCAGTTGAAGGCAGATGAAGTACAGGTTGTTGCAAAAAGACAGCAACACGATGGAGGAAATGTTGTCGTCGACCAATCTGATCAGAGTGACCAACGCTGAAAACTGTTCCCGAATTTCTTGCCACTCGTAAATCAACAAAACCTTTTGGAAAACATCAATATTTAGATAAGTACAACATTTCGACATTTCTAAGTATATATACACACTCAACGATTTTACCCTCCAGTAAACCTACTTTGACAGATGAAACTGACCAATAATTTTACGGAAGATAAATGGAAATACATAAGAAAATTCGAAAAAGGGTATGGGGATGGAGAAGTTAAAAAAATAACAGGACAAAAACGAACTTGGTTGCCTGGGTTAGAATTTCGCCCAGGTATAACTCTACCGATTCGAAAGAGGCGATAAGCCGAGGTTATCCCTTTTCCTATCTCCCACTTACCCTTTGAATTTTAGTCCTCGTCCTGTCACTTTCCTCCAATCATCCCCCTACGTCATATGACCTACTAGTCAAGTTCGTCAAACACAACAGAAATTACGAACCACTTCTCTATGACCAAATCATGTTATTTCGGGACAACCCTAACAACTACACCTACCTTACCAATTGTGTCCAGAATCTGACGATTCAGTTGCTTGAATCTCTCGACCAAACTCGTACTTATCACTATGACGAACAGGTCTTGAAAGTTCCATATGAATGTCGCCACTTTGCTGCCGACAAATATTAGCGTTGCCGACCACCATCTATATTCTATCGTTGTGAATATGAACTGGTGGCTGTGACAGCAGTAAGACTTGAAGAAGTACCGCAGGTCGAGTGTTTCAATCGTGGAGTTAGGTTCCATCGGGCAGGGGTTGGTGTAGTTTCCATCAGGGTTCATGTATTCTGGCACGTTGACAAGCATGCTGAGTGTGTGTTCGGCTGAAAGCAGACAAGACAGTGATAAGACTTGAAGAAGTACCGCAGGTCACGAGAGTCAATGGTGATGTTAGGATCCATGGGGCAGGGGTTGGTGTAGTTTCCATCAGGGTTCATGTATTCTGGCACGTTGACAAGCATGCTGAGTGTGTGTTCGGCTGAAAGCAGACAAGACAGTAGTTTGACTTGAAGGTGAAGCAATAGCGTTGAGCTCCAGGGGACAGCAGTTCCTGTAGTTTCCAACCAAAATTCCATACAGTCATGATCGAGTATACAGTAAACTAAGCAGTTATTATCGTCATCATGGACGTCTAAACCTGAAGATATTAATTGTGATCATGTGACATCAACTTTTTCGTTGCACCACTGATTTTTCACTAGAGCCGATTATCATTGCGATCCAGGTCTAAATTTTGTAATTCGGAACGCCAGAAAATAGCTCCCAGGAATCTGTTGCTTTTCATTGAATCAGAGTGCGTGAAAGGGGAAGTAGTTGATGCTGTCAGGTCGGTATGAGGCTAGTTACGCTACGGATAGTTTACCAAGTATAACTTGGTGTGGAGAAGCTAGGGGACGGAATGGGAAGGACAAGCCTGAGATGGTTTGGACACATGAAACGGATGACGGAAGAGAGGATGCCCAGGAGAATATATGAAAAAAGATCGAAGGAAAGGAAGACGGGGAAGACCAAGGAAGAGATGGAAGGAAAAGATTGCTGAAGACCTACAGACGAGAGGAGAGAACTGGGAGCAAGTAGAGGAAGTACGATTGTGGGAAGATAGGTAGAGGTGAAAAAATTTGGTTGCGAAACCCAAGCTGACCCTGCCAGAAGCAGAAAACGGTGATGGATAATGATGATGATGATGACAACTTACTCAAGGCCAACAGAAAAACGACACTGGCGATCACATTGATTCTCGTCTTGAGGCGGGAGAAGTGATTCGGACCCAGGACTTGTTCCATGTGCTCCCATGACGTCATCACGTGAGGCCACCTGCGCGCCAGACGTAGAAACAGTATCCCTGCGACGCAGCTGTTGCCGTAGAAGACTGCGCCGGCCGTTGCAGAGCCGATATTACCTGGAGCAGCAAACATCACTCATGACGTCATCACCTGCGCGCCAGACGTAGAAACAGTATCCCAGCGACGCAGCTGTTGCCGTAGAAGACTGCGCCGGCCGTTGCAGAGCCGATATTACCTGGAGCAGCAAGCAAACATCACTCATGACGTCATCACCTGCGCGCCAGACGTAAAAACAGTATCCCTGCGACGCAGCTGTTGCCGTAGAAGACTGCGCCGGCCGTTGCAGAGCCGATATTACCTGGAGCAGCAAACATCACTCATGACGTCATCACCTGCGCGCCAGACGTAGAAACAGTATCCCTGCGACGCAGCTGTTGCCGTAGAAGACTGCGCCGGCCGTTGCAGAGCCGATATTACCTGGAGCAGCAAGCAAACATCACTCATGACGTCATCACCTGCGCGCCAGACGTAAAAACAGTATCCCTGCGACGCAGCTGTTGCCGTAGAAGACTGCGCCGGCCGTTGCAGAGCCGATATTACCTGGAGCAGCAAACATCACTCATGACGTCATCACCTGCGCGCCAGACGTAGAAACAGTATCCCAGCGACGCAGCTGTTGCCGTAGAAGACTGCGCCGGCCGTTGCAGAACCGATATTACCTGGAGCAGCAAACATCACTCATGACGTCATCACCTGCGCGCCAGACGTAGAAACAGTATCCCAGCGACGCAGCTGTTGCCGTAGAAGACTGCGCCGGCCGTTGCAGAACCGATATTACCTGGAGCAGCAAACATCACTCATGACGTCATCACCTGCGCGCCAGACGTAGAAACAGTATCCCAGCGACGCAGCTGTTGCCGTAGAAGACTGCGCCGGCCGTTGCAGAACCGATATTACCTGGAGCAAACATCGTTTATGTGACGTCTTCACGCGAGGCCACCTGCTCGAACAGCGTAGAAACAACAAGAAGAAGATAAAATCAATTTTTTATTAATTTACCCCCTTCTTCATATGTTCCAATTATGTACATATATACAGACTTTGTTCGGTATTTTAACCATCGTATGACTTGATTTATTTCAATATTTTCAACATCCACATTTTGAACCAGAATCAACATCAATTTCTTTATTTAATCGATATTGCCACCATCCTAATATCGATAAGAACATTTCATCACATTGGATGCCAATATCTTGCTCTATTACTTGATAAGATTAGAGTTGATTTCTTGGTGTTTAATGATAACGACGTACTCGACAAGTATGTCGTATGACGTAGGAGGAGATAGGAAGAGAGGGACAAGTAGGAGAACGACTTAACTTGGTAAAGGTTTAAGGGAGAAAGTGGGAAAGGTGAGAACCTCATTCCGTCTCCTCTTACTATTGGCAGAGTCACCTCCATGGGCCAACCAAATTACACCCCGGGTTCAAACAAGGATTGCACAATTATTTCGATTATCGATATCGAGTGTACAAGTCGACTCACTGAGAATGTTGCCCTTGCTCGTAGAGATGACGATGCACATATGCACGAGTGACACAACCTCGATGGCGAGGCAGCCCATGATGAGCGCATGCGCATACAGTGTCCTGCGCGCTCGGCGGTGGTAGCGGAGCGCGTCGGCGCCGGGACGCGTGACGCCGCTCACGGGGAGGACGCCGAAACACTGCGCCGTCACGTGGACGCGGCTGAAGGCGCTCAGGAAGGAGTCGTCGGGGTCGTTGGTTCGAGGCTGCGGGGAGACATTTTTTATTTATTTTTAAACAATTTTATTCTTATCTCCAGGGGTTAATTTGAGCCGGAACGCACCGGAACGCAGTTCCGATTCCTTTGCCGAAACTAGAACGCGCGTTCCGGTATTATTTCGTAACGAAGGTTACTCCTTTAAAACTCGTGAATTAATTCGTATCTCTGAAAATCTCACAAATATATTTTTTATTTGTTGGTATGAATGCAAGTTATTCAAGTTTATGAATTACCCGTAGGTAGCCAGACCCAGTAAAGGTGCATTCACAATCTTTTCTAGTACTATGGTTTAATGATTAAGACCAAGACAAACCTTAGTCACAGCCAATCAGAGCGCAGTATTCTCCCTTCTAGCCAATGAAAGAAGCCTGTGGCTTAGTCTTAATCATTAAACCTTAGTACTAGTAAAGATTGTGAATGCACCTTAACCTTCTGACTGACCACTGACACTAAACAGATAACTAATTAATAATTACATATTATCTATGTTCACATTGTATAAATGTGGGCGGGGTTGGTGCCAAATTATATTTGACAAACAAAATATACGTTCCTCGTACTCTTCTACACAAAAAAACATAGCACAAATACATTTTCTACACTAAATAAACAAATTAACTAAATGAAACACAATAATATAAGATAAGAAGCCCGCATAAGAGCTATCTCTTGTGCGCGGGCTGTCCTAGATATATACATAAAGTAAAGCGAAAACAAGACGAGTGCTACAGATTAATATTATAAACAAACTAAAGCAAATCAATTCAAGTGAAATCCTCTACTCCTGAATCTTAATTGCACTTGTTAGGTTATTTATGTGGTTTTGCGACGTACTCGTCAGCTGGGTGTTTGACGTCGGCAGAGTCAGATTCATAACACATCTTAGGGGTCGTCAGATGGGGAAACACGTTGGAGGGAGGGGGGGGGGGGGGGGGATAAATTGGAGGAGGAATGTTAAAGAGAGGGGGAATGATGTGTCGCCTCTGACTACTGGCAGAGTCACGTTTTGCCAAAAAAGGGATTTATGATGGCATTGGATGGATTTAATAGCCTACACATAAAAAACAAATGGATAAACAAACAAAACTTGCATGGACCCCAATGAATAAAATCTGTCGGTCGTGGAAGATAGTATATACCTAGTTAAATTACTTCAATCGTGTGCAAATTGATTATTTGTATTTGATTATATGTTACATAGCGACGTACCCGACAACTTAGCCGCATGACGTCAGGGGGTGATTGGAGAAGGGGACAAGTAAGAGGATGAGTAGAAGAACTACTATTCAAATGAGCTTAAGGGCGGAAATGTTAAGGGGAGGACCTCATTCAGTCACCTCTTACGACTGGCAGAGTCACCCTGTGTTCAAACGGGGTCATGTGTATATTGGTGAACAATGTTATATTATCTACCCTGTTAATGCCGGCGTTACTGACAACGTAACTCAGGTCTCGCACTCTACTATCGACGTCCATCCCGGCCTCTGATTGGTCGGATACCGTCTTGACCAGTATTCTGGTCGGCTTCACTGTATTCGCCATCATCGCCTTCGTCGATCCACATAGACCAGACTTCTGCAGCTGGTGACAAGATATAACACATCATTCAAATCAACAAAAACATTTTACCTGTTCTACGATTCCTTTTTAAATAACATCGTTAGTATTCATCAAAAACAGATAACTAAACAAATGACAGCCAAATTGCAAAAGAATCAGCAAGAAATATCAGCTTAATGTACAAATGAGGAGCTGAATTATTAAACTTGTAATTGGTGTTGATTGCTGAGATATGGCCCCCCGCCTTAAGATTAGGGTATAATGAGACGTAACTCAATTCAGCTCCGCTAGATCGCAGCTCTATTCCGATCGAAGACATACAGACATAAATAAATAAATCAGTTTTATTAGGCAAATACAAGACACAAAGTCCAAGATTTTTTTTACAGAAATTCCTGAGCAACAGATAGATCTCTTTACTTTCAACTTAACATTATTTCATGACGTAATTGTGGTGAGACATACAGACATAAAATAGTTCTCTTATGAAGGAAAGGTCGGTAAAATAGTAGCATTGAGTTTGTAGAAATACACTAATAAACTCAATGATAGTAGTAGTGAGGAGGTTAGCTCATAGAGGGTACTGAACGGCGATTGGCTAGATGTTGTTGACATCTCTCGGGAACCTGCGGCGGCGGGACATTCAAATGTGCATATTAAGTAATGCACAGCTATACTGTTTTAGAACACAGTGTACATTCGTTATTTTCGAATGTTAATAAATACTTAGCATATGTTTCGTGTTCAATAATTAATATTACTACAACACTGGTATTTACATCAAATTAGGCTTCTATAACAGTTTCAAATTATTTATGCAAACAAAAATACCGAAAATGTTAAATATATAATGTTTTGCAAAAAAAACGAAGATGAAGGTGAGGATGGACATTATAAACAAAATTTCCATTCAGTGTCCGGTAAAATTGTACTAAACAAAGATAATGCGCTCAAAAAATGATCGAAAAGCGGCAAATAATTTTGAAAAAATTACCACATAATACAAGAGTGTCCATGTATGTGTGTACAAAATTTCAGGTCGATCGGTTAACATTTGTTAAATTTTAAATTTTTCATCATATAGTGTCCCCTTAAAAGCAAATTTTCTTAACCTCACCGCATATGGATTTTAGTGCTTTTCGGGTATGTTATAGAACGCACGTTTACAAAGAAAATGATACCCATAAAACTTAATGTTACTAATTAGTTTTGAGTCAAACTCAATTTTCTCTAGATCACTACACTCACGCGTTCAAGAGGAGACCGCAATCATAAGCTGGACACTCCTATCTGATCGTTGCAGGTTTCATTTGAAGATTTTAAAAATATTTCTTTCACGATTAGAACAAAATACATGTCGAAATGAGTATCATGAAGACCGCGCACTTCACATTTTCCATTGGTAAGACCTGCGCTGGTCGGAAATATGTTATCCGCAACCGCCACATTAAAACTCAAACCGCATCCGCACCCGTAAGATTAAAACCGCGCCCGCACCGGCAACCGGGAATACATTCTTGATTCTCTGAACATTTTTGCGTAAATGTGAAATGTAAACATTACAAGGAAATCACGCCGTAAGTTTTTTAAGTTAATTTTTAATTTTTAATTAATTTTAATGTTTTTTTTTTTTTTTTTTTTTTTGTAACCTACAGGGTTGGTTTAGTCTCTTTAAATTAAAGTCCCCCACTGAAAATCAGTCTTGTTACTGAGTGGGTAGGCTATAAATACGAAATTAATAATTTATTTATGATAAATTTATACTCATGTCATCATCTTTATAAAATCAAGCGACTGCCTGACTGACTGACTGACTGACTGACTGACTGACTGACTGACTGACTGACTGACTGACTGACTGACTGACTGACTGACTGACTGACTGACTGACTGACTGACTGACTGACTGACTGACTGACTGACTGACTCATCAACGCCCAGCTCAAACCGTTCAACCTAGAAACGTGAAATTTGGAAGGTAACCATTACTACCACATGTACTACACTTCCATTTACTACAACCCATTACTAATTAATGTCCAGCGTATTTTAGGTTTGTTCCTAAATACAAAAATTCACTTCCCCTCCCGACTTGATTGAACCATAACGAGTATTTTAATTGATTGTCTTGTTCTTGATTTTTATTCAATATAGTACAGTAGTTTTTTTTTTGGTATTGTTATTTATGATTTCATTATTATTAATTATTTGCATAGCCTAGTTTTATTTAAGGGTCTCCTTTGTAAATCACTTTTTATAACTGAATAGGATAGACATTAAATAAATAAATAAAATAAATAAATAAATAATGTTCCGATGATTTTCCTATCATTTTATGAACACACATCTATCAAAAAGAAATAATTCCTCCACGAATAATATAAAATTGGATTACCAGGTTGTGGAAGCGAAATGATGAAACGACCAGACGAAACGAACACAACTGTCAACCTAACAACATGACCCAAGTCTTGGGAAAACGAGCAAGAAATGCAATCGTGCATTATTTAGAGGGTACCGGACACAGCCCGCCGCCCACTCAAAGTGGCCTGCTTGCCATTATAGTGATTGATTGCCAAACAAGGGCTAACTTGACACACTGAAACTTTGGATAATAAACACAAGACTCAATTGAATACAACACTAATTATATCTGTGTTCAGTTGGACTATGTTCAGTTGGACCGTCAGTTGGAGAATGTCAATTGTTAGACAATTGTTGAGATTTGTTCAGTTGCGTTTGCGTCTCTATTTAGCTATAGGTTTTGTTTCCAGTTGTGACTGCGTTCAGTTGAGTATGTATATCCACTTGAGTTAGCGTTCAGTCGGGTTTGTGTTCATTTTGTCTGTGTTTTGTTTAATAAGCGTATTTTTTTGTCTAATTAGCAGTAACGCGACTTTACATACTCTTGCAACTTAATCTAACTTAACAAAGCTTAACTAACGTAACCAAACTCACTTAAAGTAACCTAACCTGTGTTCAGCTGGGTTTGTGTTCAGTTGCGCTTCGGTCAGTCGAAGTGTTCCCGTATCAAACAGAGCTCGAATTACTTGAGCCAATACGTTTCCGGTAATGAGATTGTGTTTGATGACGACACGCAAACATGTTTACATGATAACATGTCAACATGGTTGTCGCGTGAACGTATGAAATATCACCTCACGCATCTAAAACACAGAAGAAAACAATAATATGGATTAGCAACCTCGAATATGTTGAAATGGAAAATGGCAACGATTCATGGAAATCAAATCGTATCACTAACACCATTCATTGTCTGCCTGCTGTGTGGGAGGGGGGGGGGGGGGAGAGTCTTTACTATATTGTGTGATTGAACAATAGACAATTTCAGAATTGATCTAGGACCCTTGGATAGAGCTAATCACGGCCCGCTAAATCTTCAATGACAACAATGCACAACAGTGAAAAATGCACCTTAACATAACTATCAAGGACCCTTATAGAGCTAAATAACAGCAATTCTGAAAATCATCTTTAGATTTAGTTTCTTTTGATTGATGTAAGATTGTAAGGAAATGTATAGAAATTAGTTTCTTAGTTGAAATATTATGTTTGATCGAGTTTTGTGGTTAATATCCGGTATTATAAGGGACCACTACATTTTTATCCCGCCACTAGTTTGTTTTCTTCACGGTTTCCACCAATGAGAAGTGTAGTTGCTATGACGAAAACAAGTGAACGGTGGGCTAGATATTTTGTGTTCCTTGTGCTCCTTACCAACATTACTTGGATAATGACGCATGAAATGGCTTAGCTGTAAAACGCGACACTTTAATCCGGGAGACTATGGTTCGATTCTCACCACTACCACTATTGAGTGTTCGCCAGTCATAAATGCAAGTTGAGAATTAGTTGTGAAATATATTAACAGTCTCAGTCATGATTTTTTTCAATTTTCGGCTACCCTAGACTGAAAGTAATTGAGAGTCTTAAGAAAATAGAACATTCTTTATTGAATTAGCACTTGTATTTTTAAGGTCATTGATAACGGTAAAGTTTGTCAAAGTCTACCGTACAATTGCAAAACCTATGTCGACACTTAGACCATGGCGTTTACTTATATCTATTGTATGTAGCCCTGTCATCAGTGCATATAATTCCAGATAAGCGGATTCATGCTTTAACTCTGATAAAAGATTCACGCAATCTATTAAATGACCTATTTTAATAAATGTGAATCAGTTATAAAAACGATGGCATAACATTGTCATTCACGAAATGAATGACTCATTCATGAAAATGTAGAAAAGTTCAATTTTGTACATTGAAAATAACATTACGGGTACTGAGGAAGTTATTTCCTTTCATTTTAGTTTGTTTTTAGAAAATATGCATGCGAACTGATGCTATTATTGTATTAAGAGATTCAAATAATTTCTCTATCGTTTGAATAACTATCTTTGAGTGTTTTGATTGTGTTGTACATTGAAAATAATACACTCAAGAAGTTGTGATCAATTTAGCTATATTTTTAGAAAATACGCATGCGAACTGATGCTATTCTTGTAATAAGGGCTTGAGATGACCTCTCAAGCTAACTTTGAATATTTCTAAGTTTGATATCTTACATAGAAAAAACATTATCCTACTTAGGAAGTAAGTTATATAATTAAGTTATATATTGTATTGTTATTTATAATTATTATTATATCATTTAGTTATTATTAGTTAAGTTTTTATAATAATCAAGTTTTCTTATATAAATATGTTTTAAGGAAATACGCATGCGGACTGATGCTATTTCTCTAATAATCAAACTTTTCAATTATGTCTTAGAAACTCTCTTTGAATTATTGTTTATCTTTATATAATATAATTACTTTCCTATTTTGAACTATGATCAATTTAAATTTCAAATAAAAACCATCGCATTGTATTGCCATTCCCTTAACACAAGATGAATGTATTATTTGTGTTTTCTTTTACAATCGAAAAATCATATAACTGCAAGGATTTATGATTTAACGTTCCTGTCATTTAATTGTTTTGAGGAAATATACAATATATTGTGCAACTTAATTTGGTTCCTATTAAAATCTGCTCAGAAAATATTGGCTACGATTTTATTTAGTAGTTATTAAATGCCACAATTTTTCCTTGAGAGAGAGAGTTGTTAATGCATATATCGATCGTATGTCTGAATTGATGTGTGGGCTATGTTGTTATTATTATAATTGGCATTTCTGAATATTTATGGAGGGATGTTGTTAATGTTCCTGCAGAGTTATGGGGGAGGTATATATGGTTGTTATAAGGACGCTTAAAGACATGCAGATATTTTATTGTGAGTTGTTTGAAGAATTTTGGTGATTTTGATTTTTGTTTTTAATTATTATTCTATATGGTGCACTAAAGCAAGACATCCAAACCAAGCACATCAACTCTACATGTTGGCAAGATATGATATTCACAATGAATGCAATCTTTTATCATATCTCGACTCTGCTAAGTGGCCACACATTCGCTGGTTTATCAGTAACGATTGATAACGTAGCTAGGCGATATACGCAGTGTCAATACAATACGATAAGACTACCTTAGTTCAATTCCTAAATATTCTTCGTATGTTACGGACGTACTAGTGAAGTTCTCGATCAACCATTCATTTAAACTGCGGTCTACATGAATATTTCTAAGTGTTGTGTATTTCATTAAATAACATATTGTGACTTGTTTTAATCTTAGTGTCTTTAACGTGAATCTGTGAATAAGATTATTTCGGTTTTATTCAAAGAAACAATGGTGCCTCATCTGAGGTTGAACAAATGTGATTCATTTCTTTAAATAACAAACATTGTGGAGTGTTTTCAAGAGAAGGTCTACAACGTGTTTAACAATATTCAGTTCGGCTTTCACAATAGTATTACGATTAGTGCTAGCTTGTGCTAGGTATATGACTGTATAAAGACATTATCACTCGCTTTGTTAAAACACATAATATTGTGACGTGGTGACTACAAGAGGTCTAGTTTGTGTGCAAATAACTGTACTTATTATATTCCTGATAACAATAAGAATGGCAACGAATCACAGCTTTGCTAAATTTCTTGCGTTCGTGATGAAATTCACCTTAATGAGTCTACCGGCTTCCATCTTTTTATTAGCTTTATTAAATCATCAAATTATGTCATTACAAGGTTTAAAAACCTTACGGGTTTCTCGCTAAAAAGGGTTGTGTACCTACCACGAAAAGAACTGATGAAATTCTCATGACTTATGAGTGGATATTAAATAATCATTAAAACTTTGCTCCAGCAAAACAGAATTCTATTACTTTGAACAAATTTCAACGATATAAACACTGACAATTAACTAATAAATTGTTTTAAATAACTAAATGTTTTCATCGAAACATTAACCGACACAATCCCACCAATAATACGAGCAACATCATAGTTGCACAATATTTTACCTATGATAAGTTTTTCAAAATTCCACATTTACTGGTAAACACGATTTTTGATAAGAATACATAAGGAAAATCAAAATCTCCTCTGTAAACACCATGTCGACTTTACATGCTTGGAAGAAGATGATTGGCAGTCTACTCCTGTGAGGTGAAGGACAATCCAGTTTCATCTCAGCAATCATGTAAGTATTGTGAATAATTATTCATTTCATTTGACACCCAAGGTTCACTTGATCTCCGCTTAGCGGAGGCTCGTCAAACTCCCAAGTCGCCGCATGAGATACTAATCACCATTGTGGATCAAACACTTGCGTAACTAGACGTAATTGATAATACAAAACAACACTCAAGACACACGAGTTACACAGATAAAATGAAAACATTCAAGTCTTAAAGTAACGTGATTTTGCCATTTTGGGCAAAACAAATACATTTGCATTTATTTCTACCCATCATTCAAAGTAACACACAAATGACACAGATATAATGCAAAGATTTATCTTAAACTTAGGCGATTTTGCCTTTTTGGCAAAATAAATACATTGCATTTATTCCTATCTTCGCAGTTACAACCACTGATTTTCAGTGCGGGACATTATACCATTTATTATGTACTTCTTTGCTATGACGGCTCAAAAGTCACCGTACATCAGTATAATACAGATAGATTTCAAATTAATTTCCAAAGTTAAAAAGCCCAGCCCGAGCCAGGATTCGAACATGGACCGTCTACATTTAGAAGCAGGAACAAACCCACTACTTCACTTTACTGCTTCAATCAATGCGGAATGGGTTGCGAGTTGCGAGTACCCCCCTGTTACTTGCTCCCTCTATGTTGCAGGGCTCTTAGACCAGAAGCCCCTGCGTCAGAGCAGAGGTACAAGAAGACCCATGGCTGTGCCACTCTCAAGGGACAGATGTATGAGATCAAGTTGGCCCCCCTGTTACTTGCTCCCTCTCTGTTGCAGGGCTCCTAGACCAGAAGCCCCTGCGTCAGAGCAGAGATACAAGAAGACCCATGGCTGTGCCACTCTCAAGGGACAGATGTATGAGATCAAGTTGGCCCCCCTGTTACTTCCTCCCTCTATGTTGCAGGGCTTCTAGACCAGAAGCCCCTGCGTCAGAGCAGAGGTACAAGAAGACCCATGGCTGTGCCACTCTCAAGGGACAGATGTATGAGATCAAGTTGGCCCCCCTGATACTTGCTCCCTCTATGTTTCAGGGCTCCTAGACCAGAAGCGCCTGCGTCAGAGCAGAGGTACAAGAAGACCCATGGCTGTGCCGCTCTCAAGGGACAGATGTATGAGATCAAGTTGGCCCCCCTGTTACTTGCTCCCTCTATGTTGCAGGGCTCCTAGACCAGAAGCCCCTGCGTCAGAGCAGAGGTACAAGAAGACCCATGGCTGTGCCACTCTCAAGGGACAGATGTATGAGATCAAGTTGGCCCCCTGTTACTTGCTCCCTCTATGTTGCAGGGCTCCTAGACCAGAAGCCCCTGCGAGAGAGCAGAGGTACAAGAAGACCCATGGCTGTGCCACTCTCAAGGGGCAGATGTATGAGATCAAGTTGGCCCCCCTGTTACTTGCTCCCTCTATGTTGCAGGGCTCCTAGACCAGAAGCCCCTGCGGCAGAGCAGTGGTACAAGAAGACCCATGGCTGTGCCACTCTCAAGGGACAGATGTATGAGATCAAGTTGGCCCCCCTGTTACTTGCTCCCTCTATGTTGCAGGGCTCCTAGACCAGAAGCCCCTGCGACAGAGCAGAGGTACAAGAAGACCCATGGCTGTGCCACTCTCAAGGGACAGATGTATGAGATCAAGTTGGCCCCCCTGTTACTTGCTCCCTCTATGTTGCAGGGCTCCTAGACCAGAAGCCCCTGCGACAGAGCAGAGGTACAAGAAGACCCATGGCTGTGCCACTCTCAAGGGACAGATGTATGAGATCAAGTTGGCCCCCCTGTTACTTGCTCCCTCTATGTTGCAGGGCTCCTAGACCAGAAGCCCCTGCGGCAGAGCAGTGGTACAAGAAGACCCATGGCTGTGCCACTCTCAAGGGACAGATGTATGAGATCAAGTTGGCCCCCCTGTTACTTGCTCCCTCTATGTTGCAGGGCTCCTAGACCAGAAGCCCCTGCGACAGAGCAGAGGTACAAGAAGACCCATGGCTGTGCCACTCTCAAGGGACAGATGTATGAGATCAAGTTGGCCCCCCTGTTACTTGCTCCCTCTATGTTGCAGGGCTCCTAGACCAGAAGCCCCTGCGGCAGAGCAGTGGTACAAGAAGACCCATGGCTGTGCCACTCTCAAGGGACAGATGTATGAGATCAAGTTGGCCCCCCTGTTACTTGCTCCCTCTATGTTGCAGGGCTCCTAGACCAGAAGCCCCTGCGTCAGAGCAGTGGTACAAGAAGACGCATGGCTGTGCCACTCTCAAGGGACAGATGTATGAGATCAAGTTGCCCCCCCTGTTACTTGCTCCCTCTATGTTGCAGGGCTCCTAGACCAGAAGCCCCTGCGACAGAGCAGAGGTACAAGAAGACCCATGGCTGTGCCACTCTCAAGGGACAGATGTATGAGATCAAGTTGGCCCCCCTGTTACTTGCTCCCTCTATGTTGCAGGGCTCCTAGACTAGAAGCCCCTGCGTCAGAGCAGAGATACAAGAAGACCCATGGCTGTGCCACTCTCAAGGGACAGATGTATGAGATCAAGTTGGCCGCCCTGTTATTTGCTCGAGCCTCCAACAATGACATGGAGTTCTATTTAGCGACCAACGTTGACGGCGCTGGATCTTTCGATGATATTCTATTCAGATATAAGCACGAAAACTCCGTATGGAGAAATAGTTTCATTCAATTGAAACATAAACCTAGAGTGCATCTAAATCTAAATAGATTCCTCGGGGAACCGGGAGAATTTTCTTTGCAAACGTATTATAATTCGTTTGCAAAAATCGAAGAAAGGTTAGATCCAAATAGCAATGATTTTTTTTTCAAAAATACCATCGAAAACACTGACTTTATCATCTTCACTACTGCTGAATTGGATAATGTACTGCAGCACCGTGATAGAAAGTTATCGTCTGGACCAATGGAGCAACTATTGGAAACAGCCGGCAAGACAATATTCAGCTTCTGTGAAAATGCTGACCATGATGTTTACCGGGAACTGAGGTCATTAGACCCCATAAGCACGTGTCAATTTCTAAGGTCCCTTAAGTTATTTACTGGACAGCCAAGCGAGGATGAACTTGATAACTATCTAGTTAAAGAAATACAAAATAAATTTCAAGTGCCAAAGATAAAGGCCCGGTTAATTTGTTCCTTTTACGTAGATGAGTTCAGGGAATGGTGGAGCGACAGAAACACTATCCTAAATGATACCAGTGAAATCTTGAACAATGCCTTCCACCAATACAAAGCAACTGATCTTACAGTTCAAGAGGTGGACAGATACCAGAATGATGTCACATTGAGAGATACACACGAATTGGTTGGTCAGAATACGGTTCCTTGTATCAAGGTCAATTCATGTAAACAACTTCTCCAAGACATTGATCGAGAGTACGAGAGGTACATGTTTGTAAGCATGGAGGCTTTGATGCAAAGTGACAATAGATGGTCCATGATTGCTGCGTGGAATTCTGCTAAAAATGATTTGCTTGTGATTGTGTGCGATTCAGACTTGCACGATGCCACACTGAGTCAAGAAATGTGCAAGATCTTAGCGCAGAAGAAACCATCGCGTAAAAAACTGATGCTTTTAGCGCCTCCAAACAACCAGTTCATTAATAGTCTAAAGGAAGGGTTAGATGGAGACTTGTTTATACATTCAGAGTAAATTTGACCTGTTGCCACCGGACCATGCAATGCTAGTATATTGTTTACCCTATGAAGCAGAGAGTAATGAGGTATATCATTATCAAAGCCAATGTGCTGTCAGGATGGATGCAGGATTATTTTACAGTTCGAGTTGGTGTTTGTTTTCGGTGGTGGCCAGTATCATGTATACATAATAAAATGCATGCATACATAATAAAATATAATATAATGTCAGCCAATAAAAATCAGTTCTTGTATTTCAGTAGGTAGACAATAATTACATTTATCTTTAATAACTTTTACTTCTTGTTCCATTGTAAACTCAAAACTGTTAAGGATTATTTACTGTCCAGCATTTTGTAAATCAGTTTCATAACTGAATAGGTTTTAGACATTAAATAAATAAAGACATTCTGTTCTTTCCTAAATTGATCTTTTTATGTGGTGTTTCAACGTAGTACACAACAATTAGGTCATGTGACGTCGGGGAGGGGGAAGGGAATGGGAGAGACCTCAACTATTCGCCTCTTACACGACAATTACTAAGTACTTGTCTTCAGCAAACTTTATTTCCTAATTCCATGTTTTTTTTTCATTTTTCTTACACCTGTCTTCGTCCACAAAAACAATATAAACGTTTACATCCCAAAGCAACGTTGCAGGATGAGCTCTTCTACGAGCAAAGTCCCGGATATTTATTGCTGCATTTTGTCGGGCACTTTGAGCACGGCTTGCCCACCTTATACATCTCTCTGTCCTTCCAGTTTCCGCTAGGTCCGTAGTTGCAGACGTAATACTTGCGGGTCCATTTCGGGTCCTCTGGGCTCTTGAAGACAGAGTACCCACATCCCACGGTGTTAGTATCCGCCCACACCACCTGGGAGTAGTGACCTATGGCTGCACTAAACCTGGGGGCATCACGCAAGATATTACATTAGTGCACAGTGTTTCGCGGCAGCAGATGGTGAGAATTCTTCGTATCTTGATAACAAGTTCTAAAATCGAAATTGTGGCAAGATACACAAGACAGATTTTATCAGAATCTACAGATAATGAAAACAAATTCTATGTGCTGAATTCATTACGTTTGAATTAAATGCCTAAAGGCTGCATAAGAGGGTCCAAAGTTTCCATCCAACTTCTTGAATTCAAAGACAAAAAAGCATCAATATAAAAATGGCTAGTGTTGTCTTTTACTATATGCTGGAGGTTTTTGATGCGCTTTTGTCCTTGAATTCAATAAGTATAATGAAAAATGTATGATCTTGTAATTCGTTTGTTTTTTTGGGCTATAATTCTGTTTACATATCAACTCATTTGTTTCCCCACAACGATTCTCCCATTAGAATAACATGCGATTTATAAAATTGTGGAATTGGGTTCGACGAGCCCCCACCAGGGGACTTGTTCGCCCTCGTGTTTCTACTCACTGAAAGCGTGACACCCACGTCCGGTCAAAGAGCTTGACCTCGTCGACGAATAATTGGATGGCGCCCGACCAATCAGGAGCGCCGGCTGATCCCGTCGTGGAGCTCATGTGGAGGTTCTGTCCTACCTGGTACTTGGACACCTTGCGACATCTGTCGTGCTCAAAGTCGCACTGATCCGCCCAGCGCTGGGCTATGGCGGCAATCTCGTCGTTCCACACCTGGCAAACACAAAGTCTTTGATCCATAGAGTTTAAAAAAAGAGCTGGAAAATGTGTACTAATTGCCAAATATCACGTTAGCAGATAGGGTCTGGTAGAGAGAGCGTACTCATGCTGAAGAAATAGCTAAGACCAATGTACCGAACAACCAAAAAACTAAAACCCACAAAAACTACAAAATTTAAAATATTCAAATCTATGCAGATGTAAAACACGTTTAACCCAATCAGTAATGAAGTACATTACCCACCATAACATGTATATATTTACTTAATTTTGTGAGGGAATTAAAGAGAAAAAAATACAGGAATTTTCCTGAAATGTGAAACTCTGAATTTTTTTAAAATCTACATCCCTGTGAGGCTTGACGCCGATGTATTGGCCACTCAAAAATCAAAATAGACTAGATGCAATCTGGTAAACTTCTATGAGGGGGAGATTACTCATCATTGATTTGTTGAAACCATCAATGGCGCAGATGAGGAGGTAGCTTAGCAGCGCTATCTATTGTTAGTTTGAGTCTCCAATATGTCTTACCATCTTCCGCATGTTGGCTGCCTGGGGCTGGGGCCCTGGGGCTCCTAGCTTCACATGCCCCAAGGCTACTTGCTGTCTGTGGTAGTTATGAACCTTCAGGATGGTCTTCTTCGATGCAGCATCTACTCCTCTGCTCAAAACTCGCCCGCAGTTTGACCCTTTCCCCTGCAAACAAGACAATGCGTGTAGTCTACTCTATTTAGTTAAATACTTCGTTATGAATACAATAATATTAAATTAAAAATTTTGGGAAAGATTTCTAAGCATAACTCTCGCACCACCACCGACAGTGCGCCTTGTAGCGCGTAGGCAACCCTCGATACACCTTCTCAGCGCGCCGAGCGGCAGTTGCCTCAACCCCGCTACCCCTTACTTGCAGAGCGTAGGCAACCCGCGATACACCTTCTCAGCGCGCCGAGCGGCAGTCGCATCAACCCTGCTACCCCTTACTTAGGGCGCGTAGGCAACCCTCGATACACCTTCTCAGCGCTCCTAGCGGAAGTTGCCTCAACCCTGCTACCCCTTACTTAGAACGCGTAAGCAACCCGCGGTACACCTTCTCAGCGCGCCACGCGGCAGTTGCCTCAACCCCGCTACCCCTTACTTAGAGCGCGTAGGCAACCCGCGATACACCTTCTCAGCGCGCCACGCGGCAGTTGCCTCAACCCCGCTACCCCTTACTTAGAGCGCGTAGGCAACCCGCAATACACCTTCTCAGCGCGCCGAGCGGCAGTCACATCAACCCTGCTACCCCTTACTTAGGGCGCGTAGGCAACCCTCGATACACCTTCTCAGCTCTCCTAGCGGAAGTTGCCTCAACCCTGCTACCCCTTACTTAGGGCGCGTAGGCAACCCGCGATACACCTTCTCAGCGCTCCGCACGGCAGCTGCCTCAACCCTGCTACTCCTTATTTGTAGCGCGTAGGCAACCCTCGATACACCTTCTCAGCGCGCCGCACGGCAGTTGCCTCAACCCTGCTACCCCTTACTTGTAGAGCGTAGGCAACCCTCGATACACCTTCTCAGCGCTCCCAGCGGAAGTTGCCTCAACCCTGCTACCCCTTACTAAGAGCGCGTAGGCAGCCCTCGATACACCTTCTCAGCGCTCCCAGCGGAAGTTGCCTCAACCCTGCTACCCCTTACTAAGAGCGCGTAGGCAGCCCTCGATACACCTTCTCAGCGCTCCGAGCGGGAGCTGCCTCAACCCTACTGCCCGAACTACGCATATCTTTCTTCACCGCTGTGAGGGAGGGAGGGAGGGGGAAACAACAACATATTATGTATACTACGTTGTTGTGTTACTCGAGAAGACTAGCGAATGATATAAATAAATATCAATAAAATCAATAAAGAGCGGTGTTTTGCGTTGTTCGGTCAAATAGAAAATCGCTACTTGTAACACAGTATGTGTACGCATCGTACACATAATAGCCTTATAATATTATAATGTTTCTAGGCTTCCTTTCCATCGGTGGACTTTCAGATAATAGTATTTATAATTAATTATAATGATTGAACACCTAGAAACTTATGCGGTTAATGCCCCTAATTTCAATATCCAGTTAAATTTAACTGTCAGGTAAGCCCAGTTTGGTGTATTTCTATTGGCAGTTGGCATGGTGAAAACAATTTAACTGGAAAGTAGATTTTAACTGGACATTGAAACCGGCCCTAAATTTGATACGTTTTGAAACACGTTCCTCAAATGTTTCTTTGCACAGCTAAATACTATAGATTTACCTTATACAAACACATCGTGTGGTCTGAGCAAACGTTGCAATAGTTCTGTGCTGATACGGAAACTGCAGCAACGATCAGCAATAACGTTACATACATCATTTTGGGAACAATTCTGCTCGCTGTAGTTCTGCAAGAAAGAAAGAAGAAAGAAATAAACTATAAAATGTGGCTTTTTACAGTTAGTTGCGAGCTTTGCTATAATAATAAAACAAATCATATTATTGTCGAAGAAGAATTGTTTTAAAATATCTTCTTACACATGTATTTTATCACTTGGTTATGTTAATGCAGTAAAAGGACACCCAATATTATTTATTCACTCGAGATTTCATTTTCTCGACGCATTGTTGCCCACAATAGTCACTTTAATTTATAAATACATGTATTGTAATAATTATCATGACATTGTTATGTCAACATATCCGCTTTTCTGAAATAATCAATCAAGTAGTTGAGTTGACCAAATTGAAAAACAGTATAAGAAGAATATAGTTTAAAACATGACCTATACCATTGTTTACTTAAGTAATATCATTGGGTTTGAACTATATTTCAAACCCAATGGTAATATGTTACAAAGAAACAGAATTATTTCGTGTATTTTCCTAAAAAACCTTCCTTAAAAACACTTTTTCTAAGTGCTTCAGAAATTTTATCTGAATATTTGAAAATACAGACCACTAGAGTTATGAAAATTACGTTAACCTAAGATTAATCAATACATTAGTATGACAATAGCAGCACTTACTCAAGCAAACTCAATCACACTACTACTGAACTCAAAAGAGGCAACATTCAACATTATATAGATTATCTGTTGTACCATTTGAATCAATCTGCGGCAGCTCGTGTCACCACAAGTAAACCATGCATTGTCTCATCCTGTTTGTTTGTGCAACTACGCCGATAGGAAACCGTATAATATTGGCAAACATCGTCCGGAACTCACAGCGGTTAACTCCAGAGTTAACTGTTACGTCACAAAAGATACATCCCTCATCTTCATACTATGTTCATTCTGGTGGAGTTTTCTGTAAATAATATACAAAGAAACATTTTTTTTACCTCAAACATTGGCGTGGTAACGTCACGTGAATACTTAATGTAATACACATAATCTTATCTGTTAAGGTTGCAATACAGACATTTACAGTTGTTGAGACAGAAAGATAGCACAGACATTTACACATGTTGAGACAGAAATATAGCACAGACATTGACACACGTTGAGACAGAAATATAGCACAGACATTTACAGTTGTTGAGACAGAAATATAGCGAAGACGTTTACACATGTTGAGACGGAAATATAGCACAGACATTTACACATGTTGAGACAGAAATATAGCACAGACATTTACACACGTTGAGACAGAAATATAGCACAGACATTTACAGTTGTTGAGACAGAAATATAGCACAGACATTTACAGTTGTTGAGACAGAAATATAGCACAGACATTTACACATGTTGAGACAGAAATATAGCACAGACATTGACACACGTTGAGACAGAAATATAGCACAGACATTTACACATGTTGAGACAGAAATATAGCACAGACATTGACACACGTTGAGACAGAAATATAGCACAGACATTTACACATGTTGAGACAGAAATATAGCACAGACATTTACACATGTTGAGACAGAAATATAGCACAGACATTTACACATGTTGAGACAGAAATATAGCACAGACATTTACACATGTTGAGACAGAAATATAGCACAGACATTTACACATGTTGAGACAGAAATATAGCACAGACATTTACACATGTTGAGACAGAAATATAGCACAGACATTTACACATGTTGAGACAGAAATATAGCACAGACATTTACACATGTTGAGACAGAAATATAGCAAAGACATTTACACATGTTGAGACAGACATATAGCACAGACATTTACACATGTTGAGACAGAAATATAGCAAAGACATTTACACATGTTGAGACAGAAATATAGCACAGACATTTACAGTTGTTGAAACAGAAATATAGCACAGACATTTACACATGTTGAAACAGAATACCTCATTTGAAGATTGTCTCTTGGGACTAGATACTACTAAAACCAAAGATAACTCAAAAACGTAAACCAACATCAAAGGTGTAGATCAGAATCAATATTAATAGTGACAGCATTGATTGTTATCCAAAGAGCAGGTAATATTGATAACGGTTTGATTGTTTAGTTGTCCAGGCAATGAAGGGAGTGGGGGAAAATGCCAGTAAGTTTAGCTGGACCCATCCAGCTGCATTAACCGCTAATACAGTCTCAAATGAACCGAGTTTGTTACCATGACTACCACATGACCCCAATTGGCAACATTGTATTTCGTTTGTATACTTGTTGCCAATTTCGTAGAGCGGTTTCTTTGCTGTCATTCTGTCTGCTCTGCTCCCAGACTACTCTGGGATAATATGGGAGCTAATGGAAATGGTCAATGAACAATAATGACGTTGAAGGGATAAGAATGATGAGTGGTTTCAAAGTTATTGGCGGATTGGAGACAATAGGTTAGAGTATTCTTAGTTTACAATGTAAAAAAATGTATAATTTAATTCTAACAGGAAGAGCAGATAATATAACATGTTGTTTAGAAAACATGACGCATACCTTATAAAAATACATCATTATGTTTTATTTAAATAAATAATACCTTAGCTTGATGTAAAAATGCGTTGTTTTGTATGCGGTTATGAGGAGCAATAAATAAATTAATACATATAATATAAAAATAAGCAAAATTAGAACACCATATATACTAAAAGAAGGTAGTAATGTAACAAGGCAGATCCTGAGTTGTAAACCCTACGGCTTAAACCGTAACTACTGAAAAAACCCGACCTTAAATCATTTGAAATATTAAAATATTTTAAAACATAAAATAGAAAACATGTGTTAGATTAACCTTGACAAGACTAATCAACATTATGGGCACAAATTCCATCCAAAATCTCCAATTTTTAAAAATACAAGACTAACTCGGGAATATAACTAGATTGTAGTTCGTACATAGTACAAGATATAGTATGTTTAAAAAACACAAAACAATTGCAATAAATACAACAAAGACGAAAAAAGCTTTGTCTAAATGTAAATAACACATAGGTAAAAAATTGCTTCTATAAAGTATTTATATAGAGATGAATAAACAGTGCATACAAATCATCATTGGTTCAGTACATATAATATAAAATACAAAATTATCAGACTTGAATCTAAAATGGAATATTTAAACAGCTTACGGGAGCGTGGATAAATGTTCAAAAAATTGTTTTCATTAGATGATATAAAATTGAGAATGAAAAAATCGTGAGAAAGAATACTACAGAACAAGTAATGAAAATGAAAATAAATAAATATTTTAAAAAATCGGTCCTCATTATTTTTAGTTTAGTGACGGGACATTTTCATGGAATTGAAGAGTTTTTTAACTACGATGCCATCACTCTTGACCCCAAATAACTGCTGTACGTCATTACTTGTCTAACACAGTTTACACCATTGCTTTTAGATATCTAACAGTTCTTGAAAAGTGCCTTGGCCGGTCATCATTACCACTACATCAAAATAACTATTTAAAATACATACAAAATAGTACATCAATTAACGAGATTATTTCATATAACTGAAAACAATGAGAAATTAAACATTTTCCTCCCTAAAAAATTTCTTATCAATGAGAGTGTGAAAGAGGGGTCAACGATTGCCAGCATCCCTTGCTCGTGGGCAGTCTCACTCAGAGTAGGGAATGGTACTGGTAAGAAGGAGAGGAAACACCCTCGTGCTCTAGTTGTGGCGGCAACCCTAGTCTACCTCAGTACTGAGCACAGCGCGGGGTACTTGGGGTTGCTGGAAGACATTGCCAGCATCCCTTACTCGTGGGCAGTCTCACCCGCGCCGAGTAGGGGTGGTACTGGTAAGAAGGAGAGGAAACACCCTCGTGCTCTAGTTGTGGCGGCAACCCTAGTCTACCTCAGTACTGAGCACAGCGCGGGGTACTTGGGGTTGCTGGAAGACTGCCCAGCATCCCTTACTCGTGGGCAGTCTCACTGCGCCGAGTAGGGGTGGTACTGGTAAGAAGGAGAGGAAACACCCTCGTGCTCTAGTTGTGGCGGCAACCCTAGTCTACCTCAGTACTGAGCACAGCGCGGGATACTTGGGGTTGCTGGAAGACATTGCCCGCATCCCTTGCTCGAGGGCAGGCTCACCCGCGCCGAGTAGGGAATGGTACTGGTAAGAAGGAGAGGAAACACCCTCGTGCTCTAGTTGTGGCGGCAACCCTAATCTACCCCAGTACAGAGCACAGCGCGGGGTACTTGGGGTTGCCGGAAGACGTACCGTTAGGGCACTGCGAGCAGGGTGGGCCCACCCTATAAACAGCCCCGTTAGCCACATTACCGCAGGGACCATAGTTACACACGTATAGCTTGTCTGTCCACAAGCGTTCGCCTTCCTTCCGGTACATCGTGTAGCCGCAGCCTATGTGCGTAGTCTTGGCCCATACTATCTGGGTGTAGTGGCTGGTTGCCGGCTTCCACCTGGGAGAGAGAGAGAGAGCACAGGCGTCAGACCAATCACACATCACAGGGACCGTAGTTACACACGTATAGCTTGTCTGTCCACAAGCGCTTCCGGTACATCGTGTAGCCGCAGCCTATGTGCGTTGTCTTGGCCCATACCATCTGGGCGTAGTGGCTGGTTGCCGGCTTCCACCTGGAGAGAGAGAGAGCACAGGCGTCAGACCAATCACACATCACAGGGACCGTAGTTACACACGTATAGCTTGTCTGTCCACAAGCGCTCCCGGTACATCGTGTAGCCGCAGCCTATGTGCGTAGTCTTGGCCCATATCATCTGGGTGTAGTGGCTGGTTGCCGCCTTCCACCTGGGAGAGAGAGAGAGAGCACAGGCGTCAGACCAATCACACATCACAGGGACCGTAGTTACACACGTATAGCTTGTCTGTCCACAAGCGCTCGCCTTCCTTCCGGTACATCGTGTAGCCGCAGCCTATGTGCGTTGTCTTGGCCCATACCATCTGGGTGTAGTGGCTGGTTGCCGGCTTCCACCTGGGGAGAGAGAGAGCACAGGCGTCAGACCAATCACACATCGCAGGGGTCGTAGTTACACACGTATAGCTTGTCTGTCCACAAGCGCTCCCGGTACATCGTGTAGCCGCAGCCTATGTGCGTAGTCTTGGCCCAGACCATCTGGGTGTAATGGCTGGTTGCCGGCTTCCACCTGGGGAGAGAGAGAGAGAGAGAGCACAGGCGTCAGACCAATCACACATCGCCGGGGTCGTCATGTATATTTAGGTGGCTCGTTGGTCCAATGGTTAGCATCCCTACTTCCAATGCAGAAGGTCCCGGGTTTAAATCCCGCTTCAGGCAGAAGTTTTTTTAACTTCTAATGTGAATTCAATTCCATTACTTCTTGGCTTAGGAATAAATAAACGGTGACTTTGGAGCCGTCCTAGCAACGAAGCACTCCATAAATTCGAAGTTATTCTGAATCGGCCTTGTTGATTCCGGCATTTGTCCGCAGGTGTTCGCACTGTCCAATCACTGATTCATAATATGTTTCGTATTTGAAATATCCATCTTTGATTGGTTATCGCTCACTCGGCGATGGTGTTTGAAGCCTACAGGGTTGGTTTAGTCACTTTAAATTAAAGTCCCCCACTGCAAATTAGTTTAATTACTGAGTGGGTAGACTCTAAATGTGAATTTATTTATTTATTTTTATTTATGCGGGAAACAAAATGTTTAGGTTGCAAAGAGGGGCGGCATGAATAAGAATGAGAAGAGAGGGACAGACGAGGGGAAAAGTGAGCAAGTCATGATGAATGAGAAGGAAGGCAAGAGAGCGCTCATTCATACGTCACCACAAAGAAAGACCCACCTCGACCGTACACTCAATAATAATTAGGAGACCGGCAGCTGTAATATTTTAATATTTTTTTGTAGGAATCCCTGGCTCTGCTGTAGGGTAGGGTGGACACTTTGGCTGTACCATTATTCCACGTTACCCATAAGAAGGGATAACTAGATAATATTAGATAATTTATAGTTGTCGTAAAACAACTTCGGTAATGCTTCCGTCACGGGTGGGTGAGCGGCAGCCAACCAGCGGTCGTTGCTAATTCAAATACCTGCTCGGGTTGGCCGGGACCTTAAACACGTCATTGATTAATGACGAAAGCATTACCGAAGTTGTTGTCCGACAACTTTAGATAGTTGTGCACACGTAGATGTTATACTCACTCGAAGGGAGCGATCTCCCTGCTGTTGTATAGTATCACTTCCTCGTAGAGGCTCCGCACAACGGGCATCCACTCCGGGGCAGCCTCGGCGTCACCGGTGGTCGACCACGCGTACACGTTCTGACCCACGTCGAAGCGTCGTACTCCGCGCTGGGCGTCGTGGGCGTAGGTGCACTGGTCCGCCCACCGCTGGGCGACGCGCGCCAACTCCTCGTCCCACACCTACAACAACAACAATTACATGTGTGCAGTAATGACAGTAACTGGACTGTCGCCTCGGCTGTATTTATCAATGCAGAAGGCGGTCATTCAACAAAACATGCCACATTGTCAGAACATTTTTTAATACACAATCTTAATTTGGCTTGTTATATTATTTATAAATAATCTTTTTCATATTTGATATTAATTTTAATTATATTATTAATTTTATAGTTGTCAAGCCGTTTTATTTTTAAGTAATTTTATTTTTACTGTGTAACTTTTTTTAATATTATGTCTATGACAGAAAATGTTTAAACAATGTTGATTATTTGGTGTTTAACGACGTACTCGACAAGTATGCAGAGTGTTTACTTGAAACAACTTGACCTGATCGTCAAGGCGTTTTTTTTTTTTTTATGGAAAACGTACGTATAATAAAACAATTCCATAACAACAAAGCATAGCTCAAAATCAAGTGGAGACTGTGCATCCGGGCATACGTCGTATCATGACGTCGAACTGTTAGAGGGTGATTGGGGGAAAGAGACACATAAAAATGCACATGAAAAGAATACAATATAAATCGAAAGAAAAAATGATAGGTATAAATTAATTGATTTATTTTACGATCCCACTCAAGGATTATGAGATTACTTATGGTCGTTGCGGTAACATCCTGTATTGCAAATTGTTTCGCTATCCTGTTGCAAAGGAAACAATGAAACAACACCTTGAACTAATTATATGTTAGTCTACACACAACATCCGTGTTGCTCCTTATCGTGGTAGCACGCAGTATTACTCCATGGACATGGTTGTCACTTCGTCTTGTATTTATTATATGAAGACTCAAGCTAATAATACATAATTAAAGTCTTACCAACTGAAGAACTGTTTATGTACCCTCTAAAGTCTTCTTCTTACAGGTTTCCAAGACCTTATGCCATTATCTTTTCATCCGATATTTCTTCATGCTACGGTTGTAAAAACGACCTTTACCAACATAAAGCGTTGATAAGCAAGGGGTTGCTAATTGTTTTCCTTCTATCCTCTCGGACACCAATCATAAAATGCAAATAGTTTTTCGAAACAGAACAATCCATCCCGAGCTAACAATTGAACAACATTGCCAGTTCCACTCAACCGCACTGGTCTGACATGGTAGTTCCTCATCACATTCTTCAGCAGTTCCAGCAAGGGGTGTACAGCCTCGGCTAGTGAGATAAGCGCGTTTACGTAGCCAGAGGCAATCACAACTCGCAATAAAACTGAGAATGAACAAGACGTCTGCGCGCGCACCCACTCACCAGTTCCCTCATGTCGGCCGCGCGAGGCTGCGGCCCGGGGGATCCCCGATACTCGTGACCTTGGGCGACCTTCTGGCGATACTTGTTGTGCGCTTCTAAGATGTCTGTCTGGTCTGCTATGCTTACACCGCCGCCCAACCGTCGCCCGCACTTGGGGCCCACTTCCTGAGGATCAAGATATTGTTTATAGTGTTGTAGTTTATATTATAGTATAATATTGTATGATAACAACAGTCCAATGAGCATCTGGGAACACTTGGGCTACACTTGAACACAATAAGACCAAAAAAATTATACAATGTTTACAGTTTTGTAAACTCCTGAGTATTGAGTACATAGAGGACAAAATAGAAGAGAAGGAGTACAAGGAGAATATGAGTGAAAAGAGAGATGGAAGGGGAAAGAAAAGCAGATGATGCAGATAGAAGGTGAAAAAGATAGTATAAAAATGTATTAATCTTAAATAAAAATAAAAAGTAGATAATTTTTAAATTATCTAATTATATAGAAGTTTAATAAATTTTACATCCTTTTTATAGTAATCAAGATAATGTATAGATACGGGTAATTTCAACATGTTATTGAATGAGATGGATATTTTTAATTGTTACAATAATTTGATTTGATATAGTAATATAATATATAACAGCACTGCAAGGTTAAAATGAAGTACACTCTTGTTGGATCTTTGGTATTTTTCAAAGTTGCAATGGGATCCCTATATCTGGTCATCGACTTGACCGCTTTTTTAACCTTCTACTAAGTACAAGTAGGACAAAGAAGTTGTTACGAAATTATGGTGATCACTGCACTACCTGATCTGCAACTTACGTCCGTAAATGTGAGGCAAACTAGTTCTAAGCGCTCAGAAATAACGCAACGGTTGTTATGTTTAACTCTAGGCGCAAAGGTGGATGGACGTGACATGAAGGAATGCTTTGTATTCGATCAGTTGATAGGTTGATGGACGTGACATGAAGGAATGCTCCGTATTCGATCAGTTGATGGGTCGAGAGGACGTGATCAAATACCAAGGCATTATATTGTCTTCTCCTTCAAGCTGCCGTAGGGCTACATGTATTGTGTGGTAAGGTGCAATCTTGTATAAGATAATGTGTAAAGAATCAAAGTGCATCAAGCTACAATAGATCTAAAAAACATTACCCATTGAAAAACATTCTTTAACACAACTATAATAAAACTAAACACTTAAACTAAGTAAATCGACCACTAAAATATATAGTCCATCCTATTCAGTTATATAATGTGTGTCGTTGCGTATGTTTTCGCTGATGTAATGTATGTTATTCATAGTTTTCTCGGGTTAGTCCCAGAATTATTGTTTTCTTAAACCCGAGATTTTGACCAGATCTCCTCGGCTATTTGACTTTCTCACTTTTATCATTTTACTTTAAAATGTCCAGGAGATATGGCAGAAACGTTGGTTTTAAATAACAATACATTTGTGGATTGATCCGAAAAACTATGAGTAACATAATATATAACAACAAAAATATAATTTAATGCAACTGAATAGGGTAGACATTTAATACGTAAATAAATAAATAAATAAATACATAATTAATCAATTAATTAATTAATTACATAAATAATTCCAGAAACGGTGACCAAATGGGTAATTATAGAAGTTATTCTCAACAATAAGAAACATATCAACATAACTCACCCTGTATTGACACATCGTGTGCATCTTCGATAGCCGACAATATTCGGACCCGAAGAACTTATTGTAGTACACTGTTGCCGTGTGTCGAGGATAGTTGCTGCGGCGTGGCTCTACCGCGCTCAACATCACCGCTACCACGACCAAACATCCCAGAACGTACATGGTCGTGATGTTCAAAGCTATCGTCAGCTCGCAATCCTCTCTGAAATGCAACTGACTGCCGGGTGCGAAGACCTGGCTTACTTATACGTGAAATAAGTGTGGTCCTCCTAGGTTTGTCTGAGTAGACTAGAGATTTTCTTAGTTTGACGCTCCCCTGCTGCTCCCCTCCATCGCTATGTGACCACCCCTTACCCCCGTGGCAACCCGACAACCCTATCATATTTATTCATTTCATATTATATTATGGGAAGGACAAGGCTGAGATGGTTTGGACACATGAAACGGATGACGGAAGAGAGGATGCCCAGGAGAATATATGAAAAAAGACGAAGGAAGAAGAAGACGGGGAAGACCAAGGAAGAGATGGAAGAAAAAGATTGCTGAAGACCTACAGACGAGAGGAGAGAAATGGGAGCAAGTAGAGGAAGTACGATTGTGGGAAGATGGGAAGAGGTGGAAAAATTTGGTTGTGAAACCCAAGCTGACCCTGCCAGAAGCAGGAAACGGCGATGGATAATGCTGGATGCTTATATTATTTATAATAATTAGGCATATTTGTTATTCTAGGCGGTGGTCAAATAACGTGGCAGTGAAGCTTCTAGATTATCAAACTTAAAATGATAACACATCTGATATCTTGGAAGGAGACAGTGATAGTGACGGTGTCTTGAGTGTATGTGTTGGAGATTATAGCGACTCTAAAGTACACCATAGTTTATCCATTACACTGAACAGTGGTTCACAACCTAGGGGTCGCGACCCATGTGAAGAGGATGTATTAAAAAGATGTGAAATCATATTTTAAAATGGGTATACAAAATTAATGTTGATGGATACACAGAAAATACAATTGTTAAAAATTATTAGCAGATTCTTTCCCTAATTCCCAGCTGTGTCCGATCTGTTTCCCAAAGGAAAATGAGAATGTACTTCAATTATTAGTGGTCTGATGGTTCAATAGATATCCGGGGAACATTGGACAGATACAACCTAAAAATATCTTCGCCTTTCAAATCTAGGGGTGGGAATTTGCCCCATATCCCATTTCCGTACACAATACTCATCTTTTCTCCTTCCCTTTTGGAAAAACACACTTCCGGTGAACCTTATCATTTCTTATCAGCGTTTCTATTTGGATTAAATCCGATAATTGAGATATTATTGGGTTAAATCCAAACTTAATGAATTGTGCATATATTGTTTGTCGTAATCTTTAGAACTTGATAACATCTAGGCTCTCTACCCACAATTTCGATATTTTAGAGTTGTTTTAAAGATATTGACAGAAAACCTTAAATCTCACTAAAATGTAACAACTCTTTTTAAATTTAAAAACTTAAATTCTAAACTAAATTACAAACCATATCAATAAAATAAGTACAGGGTAAAGAATAGATCAGCAAATATTCATAGTACAAATCGGTTTCTGCATATTGTGACATATCATCATCAGCTCTTACAATATGTTAAACGAGGAATGAGTGAAGGCAAAACAGATTGAATTTGTAGAAAGTCATGTATTTCAATAATATTCCCAAATCCCAATGTACCCAAAGCTGCTTGTTGCTAATATAGAATATATTACACAAAAGAATTACACTACTTTCTCACATATACTTCCATTACAAAGTAGTAGTTGTACAATCGAATGCAACTATGACTTGTCAAAGTCTTTGACAGCCGCCATGCTTTTCATTCAAATCACTTCTTGTCTTATGTGTCAGTGTGCTTTCACACAGCCAATGTCCATACGATCCAAGCACCCGATTAGCACACTTCTCAATTGAGATGATTGTGACATCATCAAATCTGTTGCTTGAAGACTCCATCGCTTTACCTCCCTTTGATTGGTGCATATTCAATTTTTGTCCGAAACAAAACACGAGCACATGGCTATTTTTGGAATCGAGGCTTTTGATTCAGAATTGATCAAGGTCCCTTGGATAGAAGTAATCACAGTCACCTAGATCAATTCTGAAAATCATCTATTCTGTAATAATAGACCATTTTAAAAATTATCCAGGTATCTATTCTTGTTCCTCGCACGACACCCTAAATCGTTACAAACAACAACGTAGAACAATCAAACATGAGCTGTCAAATGTTATAAGAAGGTTCATTGATGGACACAAGATCTTCATCTATTAACCTTGATTTCACATATTTTGTAATTGTTGTCTATTGTTGTTCTTGAAGATTTAGAGGACCGTGGGGAGAAACAAGAACGGAGCTCTAGATCATTTTTTAAGTGGGGTATTCAAATCAAGTTTGATCCGTGAGTTCCACGGCGCGATACAGAATGGTGGTCAAGGGATAGGGAACCCGCAACTGACGTCACATCCGGACTACAACAATGGAACTAATGAATTGAACTGATGGACAAACAATCAGCTGTCAAAATAATAAAATTGCAACCATACAAATAAAAACAAGTGTAGCAATAGTAACTGCTCGCCATCTAAAACTTTTAATGATGGACAACGACTAAGTGAAAGTTTTGTACGTGTACTTGTTTGTTTTTTGTTTTGTTTTCCATAGTCAGAAGACATTATTTTTTGACAGCTTGTTGTTTGTCCATCGATTCAATTCATTTGTTTCATTGTTGTCTTTTGGTGTTGCTAGTATTTCACATTTGTAATTGTTGTGTATTGTTGTTCTTGAAGATTTAGAGAACCGTGGGGAGAAACAAGAACGGAGCTCTAGATCATTTTTTAAGTGGGGTATTCAAATCAAGTTTGACCCGTGATCTAAGCGCAGAGGCCCGGGAAGCGACTGTCACTACACGAGGTACCCGACGGACACTTGGAGCAGGCTGTTCCCTTCTTGTACATCGTCGCCCCCGCCATGTTACCGGCCGGGCCGTAGTTGCACACGTAGAACTGATGGATCCACTCTCTCTCTCCCCGCGTCTTGTGAGCAGTATATCCACAGCCCACCTTGTGTGTGTCCGCCCACGCGATCTGGCTGTACAGTCCAGCCGCGTTCCATCTGTAGAGCAAGGACATAATATTGTATCTACGTAATGCACAAGAAATAGCCGAGTAGCCTACAATAGGACAAACGTAATTTTCTACACAGTACATCTAATTTTTTTTTTAAATAATAAGGGATAATTTAAGATCTATTATGGATCATTTACGATCTTGAGTAAGTTTATCTGTAACAGTGAGCGAGAAAAATGAGGCTTGTGTGCACAGTACTAAGTGGAAGAGTATACATTTACGAATGTGCGAATGAACGCCAGGCATCTGTTGACTTCCGTGGTATCAGCGTGCACAAAAAGGGGCGGTAGAAAAGTATCTGAGGTAGAGGTATGCGACGTCTTACCTTAAGGCTCACACTGAGCTCAGGAGCCCGATTCTCTATATCTATGGTAAATTTCTCACCGGTTTCTGTCGTTACGGAAGGCGAATGGATGGCTGTGATTGGGTCACAGCCTTCTCATAACGACCAAAACCGGTGATCATCTTATCGTTGACCATAGAGAATCAAGGTCCAGATCCTTATCTCCTGTCCCTTTCATGGACTCTCAACGAACATGGAGAGATTCCTAGCGTTCTTTCTAACTATAGCTAAGTAAGGGTGCTTGGATACTTGGGAAGGAATGTCCAAGGGATGTTAATAGGACTGTTAAAGGAAAACCTCGGAGAAAACCTTCAGCTAGGATTGCCGTGGCCGTAATCGAAGCAACGATCTGCGGAATTAAAGTCTGCTCGTTACCTCTAAGCCACCTCTTATCAGTTGATATGATGTGATATGACATGATATGATAAGCACAAGACTCACGCATAAGGAGAGATGTTATTCTTGCTGAAATCCTTGACATAGTCGTACCACACTGCGAGTGTCCCGACCCAGTCGGGGGCCGGAATGACGTCACCGGTGTATGATATGACATGATATGACATGATATGACATGATATGATAAGCACAAGACTCACGCATAGGGCGAGATGTTATTCTTGCTGAAATCCTTGACATAGTCGTACCACACTGCGAGTGTCCCGACCCAGTCGGGGGCCGGAGTGACGTCACCGGTGTATGATATGATATGATATGACATGATATGACATGATATGATAAGCACAAGACTCACGCATAAGGAGAGATGTTATTCTTGCTGAAATCCTTGACATAGTCGTACCACACTGCGAGTGTCCCGACCCAGTCGGGGGCCGGAATGACGTCACCGGTGTATGATATGACATGATATGACATGATATGACATGATATGATAAGCACAAGACTCACGCATAGGGAGAGATGTTATTCTTGCTGAAATCCTTGACGTAGTCGTACCACACTGCGAGTGTCCCGACCCAGTCGGGGGCCGGAGTGACGTCACCGGTGTATGATATGACATGATATGACATGATATGACATGATATGATAAGCACAAGACTCACGCATAGGGAGAGATGTTATTCTTGCTGAAATCCTTGACATAGTCGTACCACACTGCGAGTGTCCCGACCCAGTCGGGGGCCGGAGTGACGTCACCGGTGTATGATATGATATGATATGATATGATATGACATGATATGATAAGCACAAGACTCACGCATAAGGAGAGATGTAATTCTTGCTGAAATCCTTGACATAGTCGTACCACACTGCGAGTGTTCCGACCCAGTCGGGGGCCGGAGTGACGTCACCGGTGTATGATATGACATGATATGACATGATATGATAAGCACAAGACTCACGCATAGGGAGAGATGTTATTCTTGCTGAAATCCTTGACATAGTCGTACCACACTGCGAGTGTCCCGACCCAGTCGGGGGCCGGAGTGACGTCACCAGTGGTGGAGCTCTTGTAGATGGCCTGGCCCACCTGGGGGTGTGAGGTCACGGAGCGACATTTGTCCCGGCCGAAGTTGCACTGGTCAGCCCAGCGTTGCGCCACCGTCGCCAGCTCGGACGACCAAGTCTGCGTGGCGGGAAATAGGCCGGCTTTATGAACATGTACTCACTTAATGATGGCACATGCTTTTGAACACTCACTTTATGATTGCACGTGCTTTTGAACACTCACTTAATGATTGCACATGCTTTTGAACATATACTCACTTTATGATTACACGTGCTTTTGAACACTCACTTAATGATTGCACATGCTTTTTAATATATACTCACTTTATGATTGCACATGCTTTTGAATACTCACTTTATGATTGCACATGCTTTTGAACACTCACTTTATGATTGCACATGCTTTTGAACACTCACTTTATGATTGCACATACTTTTGAACATATACTCACTTTATGATTGCACTTGCTTTTGAACACTCACTTTATGATTGCACATGCTTTGAACACTCACTTTATGATTGCACGTGCTTTTTAAGGCTGTCTGTGAACCTATTATGCGGAGTTCTCCGTTTCTGTCGCTTCAAGTTGCTTTAAAATGTTCTTATTTAATTTTTCTATTGTGTTGTTGAAACACAGCCTTCAAATTTAGTAAGAACATTTGAAAAACGGAAATATTCATTGAAACTAAAAGAAATTTAGGGATAACAGATCTTAACAATTTTAAATCAATTGTAATTGCAGCAATCGGGGGTTACAGAGGGTAGGTAAACAACACAATTTAGCACAGTTGTACACGTTACAAGACCTACCCTGGTGCTGGAGTCGACTATGAATTCACCCTCAACACTGACTGGGAGATTAACGATCATCCCTTCAACTATGTCTCTGGATAGCATCCAGAGTGTCAAGTCAAGGTCATGTACCTACCATCATGCGCATGTTGGCTGCGGGGGGCTGCGGGCCGGGGGAGCCCTTAGACTCCAGGCCTTGGGCGTGTCAAGTCAAGGTCATATACCTACCATCATGCGCATGTTGGCTGCGGGGGGCTGCGGGCCGGGGGAGCCCTTAGACTCCAGGCCTTGGGCGTGTCAAGTCAAGGTCATATACCTACCATCATGCGCATGTTGGCTGCGGGGGGCTGCGGGCCGGGGGAGCCCTTAGACTCCAGGCCTTGGGCGTGTCAAGTCAAGGTCATATACCTACCATCATACGCATGTTGGCTGCGGGGGGCTGCGGGCCGGGGGAGCCCTTAGACTCCAGGCCTTGGGCGTGTCAAGTCAAGGTCATATACCTACCATCATACGCATGTTGGCTGCGGGGGGCTGCGGGCCGGGGGAGCCCTTAGACTCCAGGCCTTGGGCGTGTCAAGTCAAGGTCATATACCTACCATCATACGCATGTTGGCTGCGGGGGGCTGCGGGCCGGGGGAGCCCTTAGACTCCAGGCCTTGGGCGTGTCAAGTCAAGGTCATATACCTACCATCATGCGCATGTTGGCTGCGGGGGGCTGCGGGCCGGGGGAGCCCTTAGACTCCAGGCCTTGGGCGTGTCAAGTCAAGGTCATATACCTACCATCATGCGCATGTTGGCTGCGGGGGGCTGCGGGCCGGGGGAGCCCTTAGACTCCAGGCCTTGGGCGTGTCAAGTCAAGGTCATATACCTACCATCATGCGCATGTTGGCTGCGGGGGGCTGCGGGCCGGGGGAGCCCTTAGACTCCTGGCCTTGGGCGTGTCAAGTCAAGGTCATATACCTACCATCATGCGCATGTTGGCTGCGGGGGGCTGCGGGCCGGGGGAGCCCTTAGACTCCAGGCCTTGGGCGTGTCAAGTCAAGGTCATATACCTACCATCATGCGCATGTTGGCTGCGGGGGGCTGCGGGCCGGGGGAGCCCTTAGACTCCAGGCCTTGGGCGTGTCAAGTCAAGGTCATATACCTACCATCATGCGCATGTTGGCTGCGGGCCGGGGGAGCCCTTAGACTCCAGGCCTAGGGCGTGTCAAGTCAAGGTCATATACCTACCATCATGCGCATGTTGGCTGCGGGGGGCTGCGGGCCGGGGGAGCCCTTAGACTCCAGGCCTTGGGCGTGTCAAGTCAAGGTCATATACCTACCATCATGCGCATGTTGGCTGCGGGGGGCTGCGGGCCGGGGGAGCCCTTAGACTCCAGGCCTTGGGCGTGTCAAGTCAAGGTCATATACCTACCATCATGCGCATGTTGGCTGCGGGGGGCTGCGGGCCGGGGGAGCCCTTAGACTCCAGGCCTTGGGCGTGTCAAGTCAAGGTCATATACCTACCATCATGCGCATGTTGGCTGCGGGGGGCTGCGGGCCGGGGGAGCCCTTAGACTCCAGGCCTAGGGCGTGTCAAGTCAAGGTCATATACCTACCATCATGCGCATGTTGGCTGCGGGCCGGGGGAGCCCTTAGACTCCAGGCCTTGGGCGTGTCAAGTCAAGGTCATATACCTACCATCATACGCATGTTGGCTGCGGGGGGCTGCGGGCCGGGGGAGCCCTTAGACTCCAGGCCTTGGGCGTGTCAAGTCAAGGTCATATACCTACCATCATGCGCATGTTGGCTGCGGGGGGCTGCGGGCCGGGGGAGCCCTTAGACTCCAGGCCTTGGGCGTGTCAAGTCAAGGTCATATACCTACCATCATGCGCATGTTGGCTGCGGGGGGCTGCGGGCCGGGGGAGCCCTTAGACTCCAGGCCTTGGGCGTGTCAAGTCAAGGTCATATACCTACCATCATGCGCATGTTGGCTGCGGGGGGCTGCGGGCCGGGGGAGCCCTTAGACTCCAGGCCTAGGGCGTGTCAAGTCAAGGTCATATACCTACCATCATGCGCATGTTGGCTGCGGGCCGGGGGAGCCCTTAGACTCCAGGCCTTGGGCGTGTCAAGTCAAGGTCATATACCTACCATCATGCGCATGTTGGCTGCGGGGGGCTGCGGGCCGGGGGAGCCCTTAGACTCCAGGCCTAGGGCGTGTCAAGTCAAGGTCATATACCTACCATCATACGCATGTTGGCTGCGGGGGGCTGCGGGCCGGGGGAGCCCTTTGACTCCAGGCCTAGGGCGTGTCAAGTCAAGGTCATATACCTACCATCATGCGCATGTTGGCTGCGGGGGGCTGCGGGCCGGGGGAGCCCTTAGACTCCAGGCCTAGGGCGTGTCAAGTCAAGGTCATATACCTACCATCATACGCATGTTGGCTGCGGGGGGCTGCGGGCCGGGGGAGCCCTTAGACTCCAGGCCTTGGGCGTGTCAAGTCAAGGTCATATACCTACCATCATGCGCATGTTGGCTGCGGGGGGCTGCGGGCCGGGGGAGCCCTTAGACTCCAGGCCTTGGGCGTGTCAAGTCAAGGTCATATACCTACCATCATGCGCATGTTGGCTGCGGGGGGCTGCGGGCCGGGGGAGCCCTTAGACTCCAGGCCTAGGGCGTGTCAAGTCAAGGTCATATACCTACCATCATGCGCATGTTGGCTGCGGGCCGGGGGAGCCCTTAGACTCCAGGCCTTGGGCGTGTCAAGTCAAGGTCATATACCTACCATCATGCGCATGTTGGCTGCGGGCCGGGGGAGCCCTTAGACTCCAGGCCTTGGGCGTGTCAAGTCAAGGTCATATACCTACCATCATGCGCATGTTGGCTGCGGGGGGCTGCGGGCCGGGGGAGCCCTTAGACTCCAGGCCTAGGGCGTGTCAAGTCAAGGTCATATACCTACCATCATACGCATGTTGGCTGCGGGGGGCTGCGGGCCGGGCGAGCCCTTAGACTCGAGGCCTTGGGCAACCTTCTGTCGGAACGCGTTGAGTGCGTTCAAGATCCCCACCTGATCAGTTCGATTCACTCCGCCCTCGAGACGTGGCGAACACTTCGAGCCGACGCCCTGGAAGAAAACAAGTGACACGTTTCAAGGCTTATCTACAGACCCTTTCACGCGCGATGTTGCAACGAAAGTCAACAGGTTCTTGGCGTTGTTTCACACATTCGTTAAGAAGGTCTTCCACCCTCACTAGTCAAGCACGCTACGTTTGGAGTTTCTAGATGATCAGTATAAAATCATAAACTATCACTAATTTGAGGGCCGGTATTTCAATGTCCAGTTAAAATCTACTTTTCAGTTAAATTTTTTTCACCATGACAACGGCCAATAGAAATACACCAAAATGGGCTTACCTGTCAGTTAAATTTACTTGATACTTTAACTGGACATTGAAATTACACAGGTCAAGTAGATGTTAGGTACTAGAGAAGTAAAAAATCATTAAGTTGGTAGGCCTACTATTGGACTGTGCAACATCAGATGAGTTTACGTAATCACTGTGGTAAAATATTGCTACATCTAAGGTTGCGATTTTGTAGTGTATTCAAATAATACTTTTCGATATTGTGTGTCGTCTTCCAGATAGTAATCAACAAAAGAAATTTCATATAATAAAGGAAGATGGAGAGGCTTATCTTCAATGCCGACCCAACGCAGATTTGGACGTATGATGATGCAAGTAAGGTAATGAATGATGTAACTTACCTGATAGATACACATAGTGTGATCCCTGCAAATACTGCAGTAGCCTTGTCCGTTGACGGCGGCAATGATAACAAGCACAACGAAGACCACACCTCCCACTTTAGGCACCATTTTGGTACTAGTTCCCTTTACAGAGATCGAACAGACCAGACGATTTATTGGATTCCTCTTTGACACTCAATAACATGTGTTTGCTGACTGACCACTTTCGTATTATATTAGTGAATGTTTGAGTGTTGATATAAGTTGCCAACACTATTTAACTCATTATCTGCGTTGACCTAAGGTCAAAGCTGCGCCTATCTTTGATACTTTAATATGTTTATGTTGCGCAATATGATAGAAAAAACATAACTTTATAATTATTTCATAATATTGATTGACGTTACTGTAAAAATGCATTTGGACTTCGGCCAGTCTGTTTTAACTTTTAATGAATCGGAAATATAAAACAAACCGATGCGATGCCTCTATACGTCGATTGCGTTCCAAAACGCTTGCTTAAAACGCATCTAGTGTGACGTAATTTTTCGCTTATCTGGCGAAGTTAGCAGCAGAATTCTGGTACGGAGCAAAAATCCCCCATATACTGTCGGATCAGAGAAATTGGTGAAAAAGGACAAGTACTAGCTCTTACTTTCTCCAATACCCATGTAATCCAATAACACTAATCATACAATACAATACAATACAATACAATACAATACAATACAATACAATACAATACAATACAATACAATACAATACAATACAATACAATACAATACAATACAATACAATACAATACAACACAACACAGTACATTACAATACATTAAAAGTGTTAAGAGAAGGAAAGGGAAAGAGAAAAACACAATTCCGTCACCTCTTACGACTCACAGAGTCACCCTGGGTCAAATTCTACCCCGCACCCACACGAAAACACAGTAGGAACTAGGAAACACGTAAAGACATTTAATTTTAATTTAAGGTTCTACAAAGAGTTACATAAACATTTACAAGTAAAGAAGTTTAAAAGGTACGTTTAAATAATAAAATATATAACTTTAATTTAGCCTGGATCGATTCCTGGTGCAGTTATTTGAGCCTAATTCTTAGGGAAGAGAAAAACAACGTTTATAAGTATAATACTTACACTTTCTTTCGTAAGGAGAATGTTTGATCTTAGTTTACATCTTTATAATTATGCACAGACGCCGATATATTTAAATCAAGTGCAGGACAAAACCATTCTTTCAATTTGTTCAATTCCCCTGGTTATAAACGCAGCACTGTCAATAAAGTACAAGAATGTACAAAACAACGTTTTATGAAATTAAATCCATCAAACACTTTAAAATAATACTAGGAAGAACACAACACTCTATAGAGGCACAGTCCCGGATATTGTCGGCACCTGCAGGCGGTACCTTGCGGGCACTGAGAACAGGCCGTGCCTATCTTGTAAGAACACAACACTCTATAGGCACAGTCCCGGGTATTGACGGCACCTGCAGGCGCTACCTTGCAGGCACTGAGAACAGGCCGTGCCTATCTAACACAACACTTTATAGGCAAAGTCCCGGATATTGTCGGCACCTGCAGGCGGTACCTTGCAGGCACTGAGAACAGGCCGTGCCTATCTTGTAAGAACACAACACTCTATAGGCACAGTCCCGGATATTGTCGGCACCTGCAAGCGGTACCTTGCGGGCACTGAGAACAGGCCGTGCCTATTTTGTAAGCCGTATCCCCCACCATGTTACCGGCTGGGCCGTAGTTACACACGTAGAACTGATGGATGCATTCAGGGTCATGTGTGTTCTTGTAGATGGTGTAACCACAGCCCACCTTGTAAGTCTCGGCCCAGACGATCTGGCTGTAGTACCATGCGCCGTTGGACCTGCGCACAAAGAACGGACCAATCACAGGTCTGATTTTGATTTATTTATGAATTGGCCCCATACATCGCATTTTATGCCATTTAACAGTGACCAGTATAACAACGGATGATAAACAACGATGCATGATGATGAAGAAGGAAGGAGGGGAAACCCGGTACCGGCACGTAGCCTACTCCTGTCGAAAGGTACCAAGGGGACCATCAGCTTTACGTCCCATCCGAAAGAACGGTGTAACTTAGACCAGTCATATAGGTTCCTCCACTAACCTGGACTGCCGAGCAGTTGACGAGAAGAACGAAGCTGTTACACAAGCTTTCGAACCCTCCTCTCTGCTCTAACCAACGGTAACTAGTGTTTCAGTGGGTCGGATGGCTCAGGCCTTGGCCTTGGCGCGCAAGGGTTGTTTTTGCACGAAAAGAATGTGCAACGTAACGACGTTAATTGATACATGAAATAACTCCTCCAAACACTTTCAAATAGTACTAAAAAGGACTCTCGCTTACAGCAAGGGGTAGTCTCACTGTTAAAATCGCGCAAAATTAACGTGTTGTAGTAATGTCTTGAGAAAAAAAGTGGTAACTAACCAACCATCAGCTTCGTAAGAACCAAACATCGGGTTAAACAAAGTGCCATATATTTCTACCCTTGAGTTTTGTTATTTTGAAAGCAAGTTAAGGAATCAATCAATAATTACAGTTTCAGTAATGACCGTACTGTATTAATTGTAAAATTTTCAATTGAATGAATCCAGTGTTTAGTTCCAGTCCTTATTTTAGTACGCAAGATGCAACCGGTTGCAACTTGCACCCGGGTTACGGAATAAGGGACGCAACTTTACAACCGGCTACAACTGTCTAAAAGTGTTCTGGAATGGGGCCCCACATTAAATATTGTGTAACATTCTCTGGGTATCACTTAAAACTGCTGATTTTTCGCTGTTTAACCCTTTGACACTCTGTAGTTCTCGTATACTCACACGTAGGGCGAGACCCAAGCCCGGTCGAAGTCAGCGACCCTGTCGTACCACTTGGTAACCACAGTCGTCCAGTCGGGGGAGGGGGGTCGTCCAGTGGCGGGGCTCGTCTTCAGGTAGATGGACTGAGCCACCGATGGGAACTGAGCCACCGAGCGACACACGTCCATCCTGAAATCGCACTGGTCCGCCCAGCGCTGAGCTACCGTTGCCAGCTCGGACGACCACTCCTGAACATAGACATGATTTCGTTTATAAATCTGGCAACATGGGTAAATAAATAAATAAATAAATTCACATTTAGAGTCTGCCCACTCAGTAACTTAACTGATTTTCAGTGGGGGACTTTAATTTAAAGTGACTAAACCAACCCTGTAGGCTTCGAACACCATCGACGAGTAAGCGATTTACATTATTACATCGTATTTTACATATTTACATCGTATTAGCGTTCGGCAGTAGAAGTTTTACAGATGTATTCTATAGCCGTCCAGTACTACTCTTAAAATTCGTAGTAGGATCATCATCATTAATATGTGTGCACAAGAATCTCATATCTACGTATAGGGGAAAGTACATTTTGTGATCAACCTGTTCATAAATAATAAACACACTATTGTGTATTATTTCGTCGACAATTTTCGACAAAAGTAAATTATTTACAGAATAAAAAAATGTGTATATTATTTTAGAAAGTGTTAAATATTCAACATGAAAATGCAAGTTTTACACACCTATAATAGAGGGCAGACAGCGGGACAGAATGGGAAGGACAAGGCTGAGATTGTTTGGACACATGAAACGGATGACGGAAGAGAGGATTCCCAGGAGAATATATAAAAGAAAGATCGAAGGAAGAAGAAGGCGGGGAAGACCAAGGAAGAGATGGAAGGAAAAGATTGCTGAAGACCTACAGACGAGAGGAGAGAACTGGGAGCAAGTAGAGGAAGTACGATTGTGGGAAGATATGAAGAGGTGGAAAAATTTGGTTGTGAAACCCAAGCTGACCCTGCCAGAAGCAGAAAACGGCGATTGATAATGATGATGATGATGATGATGAATAGAGTGCAGAGGGTTTTAGCAAGTATATCAACAGGTCCTACCATCTTGCGCATGTTGGCTGCTGGGGGCTGCGGCCCTGGGGATCCCCTAGTCTCCTGACCTTGGGCTACCCTCTGTCGGAACGTGTTGTGTGCATTCAAGATGGCCGCCTGCGCAGTGACGCTCACGCCGCCGCTCAGCCGCGGGGAACACTTGAACCCGACACCCTGCAACAACAGGTTATAGTGGACCCAAGATTACTTTACACCTGCTTTCGTCACATCCGGGGCAGTCGTAGCCAACCAGCGAACCGCCTGAGACACATCAGGGCCAATACCGATCGCCGATTGGCTACGAACCAGTCGCCTGTGACGAAAGCAGGTGTAAGGTAGTCTTGGGACAACTATACAATAGCCGTGTCTAATAATGTCTACATCGTCGCTCCTAACAGTCAAGTCAACTTCAACTAGTTTATATAAGACCTAGTAAATGAACTATACACTGTTCCTTGTCACATATAAAAACAATTAAAAACGCAATATTTCGAATCCAGATCAGAGCTCTTCAACAGGCGAAACACACGCCTGTTGAAGAGCTCTGATCAGGGTTCGAAATATTGCGTTTTTAATTGTTTTTATAGGCGACAAGGAACAGTCCAATTACTAGGTCTTATATAACGTTTTACCTGTCCTACTATGTTTCCGTTTTAATTATCAACTAGTTTATTGGTGATATATTTATTATTTATTTCCACTTATAGTGAATAGGGGTTGGCAGAAAAGAGTACACAAGAAGTGACTTCTAACTCATCCGAAAAGTAACTAAAAGTGTCAAAGCTAGGTATTATATTGAATAGATAAAATAGAATAATGAAAGAGGGAAACTATGATAAAATGAATTAAACCCTACAATACTAGCAATTAGTAATAATATGCAAAAATAATATGCAAAGTAGAAAACAAATTTACAGAGATATTAAAGTATTTTAAAAAAGTGTAAGAAAGTACGTTTAAAAAAAGTGAAATATTGTAGCAGAAGAAAAAAATCGAAATTTTGAAAACGAAATCGAGAGAAAAGGAATTCGTGACAAGTTACGTTGTACAAGTTCAGTCATGTCTGTTTATAACCACACCAAAAAAACTCAAGTGTTGTTATTACCTTGTACCGACACATCGTGTGGTCTCCGCCGAACCTGCAATAGTCCTGGCCTAACACGGCAACACTAATACACACGAGCAACACTATCACTTGCACTATCACTTGCACTATTCTCATCATGGCCGCACTAGCACTACAACTGGTCTTTGTCGTAACACACACAACCAAAACAATACCCGTCAACGTCAATGTGTATTATTATCTCTTTGAATTGTTTAACAATACAATCAATCTTATTGGTATAATAATATAATATATACTAGTTTTACAAGGTTATACTTTAGAATGTAGGTCTTCGTGGAACATTAACACAATTATTTCGACCTATTTTATGAATGATGTCAATAAGTAATTGCAAGATCTCATCAACTGATTTGTTAATAGTGTTTTGTATGGTGTATTGATAAATGCAACGCAAATTCATCATTTGATCATTGGTCACTTGATTAGCTAAAAATGCATTTAGCCTTTGACACAATAGAGGGGGGGGGGGGGGATCTATGTTTTAATAACGTTATTGTGGTATGTTATAGAAGCAAGAATGTACTACCACGAATGGGAATCTTTCTGATTATTTTAATAGTTCTCAGTTATATATTGATGACGCTAAATAATTAGTGTTACGGAAATGATACTGATATAAATACTTTCAATTTAATGTTGTGAAGATTAATTCCACAGAATACTGGATCTCAATAGTTCAGAGAAATATTACGACAAAAACTATAACTGGATCTGTTAGGCAATATTTAACAGAATAATGACCTAGTTCAATGTTGTTTGGTCGACACAAATGCAATTTGTTTTTATATAAAACAAAGAAAATATATTCTCAGTATATTAAACTATCAATGCACATCACTCTATTCTGGATAAGCATCTTAAGATGTAATATGTTAATAAAAAAGTAGGTATAATCGTTGGTTGCCAACGTAATTGCTGGATCACGCCCCGTACACACGGTTTTGTATGACAGACTTAAAAAACTTCAGCGAATGTATATCTAACCTTGCGTCTATAGTAATTTCTATTTTAAATCGTCATACAATGATTTACATAATATGGCGTTGATGATAAAAGAATTACCCACCTCCAGTCGGCACAACATATAGTGACAAGACCTGCATAGTTACATAATAAATTAATCACACTCGCCAATAAAGTTAATCGAACCATAAAGAAAGCCTCACTTAGGATGCAGAGTGTGCTGTGATGATTGTCACGTGGCCTTGCTCAAGTGCAACAACAATAACGACGACAACGACAACGACGCCAACCGGAAGTAGTTTCAATAGATCTACACGTGCTCCTTAAATTGGCAACTCGTGTTCATAAATCACTATACTTCCGTATCATTTCATGATACATTGCTTTGTTTTATATCACATTTTAATTAAATTTAGGTCATAGAAAAAGCTTTGCAGATGCGAAAAACATTTTCTTTGGTACACGTTGTGGCCTTTCGGGGGCCCCTAGGTATTATTATTATTACCATTTATTTTATTTGTATTAAGCCTCTGTTTGCAACAGAATTATTACGTTCCAAACGCGCAGTTCTTTTTCGTAATAATAAGTTAGACCACTTGAAATGTTAATTGAGCACATTTTCCAGATGCGACGTTTAACATTTAGTCATGAAACAAAAAGCCTCACGTTGGGCTACTTCGGTGGCGATATGGTTCTCTTTTAGGGCAGGTCAAGAGCAAACTTACGATTTTGTTCCAAGGTTTTTCTCCGTTACCAGACGAATACAGGGATACTTACAACTCTTAAACATCCCTTCCAAACTATTACAAGTACCACTTACCTAGTTAATCACTTGAAGATAAGCCTGGATTGTTTCCGGGCAATTTTCCTACGAAAAAAAACATAATTATTATCATTATAACAAATAAATTTATAATTTTGTTTTCTGTTGAGAAAGTATCTTACATGACCCATTCGTCGGGTTTCGGGGCATTGTGCTCGATACGATTAAAATCAGTTAAACACTTACATTTAAATGTATGTTAAACACTACACTATTATTTTTATTCTTAGTTGTTTAACTAACACACAAAAATAACAATAAATAAAACTGAATCGTCTTAACGTGTGCATATGTGTACAAGTGCGCAAATGTATATTTTTTGTTATTCTCTATACAATTATTGTTTACGCTATAACTAATTATCTTACTCAGCAAATAACACAAAACGTAAACTACCAGGAAACCTGCCGACACGGCGTATTGTTCGTTTGTTTGTCGCGCGAAGTATTTCCTCACTCCACAGCGATCAGGTGTACACCAACCTTCAGCCTCTACACTAAGGTTGTTACTAATCGATTCCTTGTGCAACAGACTGACCTAAACGTTTCAATATACTTTATTGGATACAATTCTGTATTATTCTCTGATTCGAGTGCGTCATCCCTTGTATGTCTTGCCAGGTGTTTTCTGCAACCAAGTCTTTTATATATAAACTGTGCGGAGGAAAGTTTGGACACAGTTCTGTCTTGGTGCTCTTCAGTCTCCAGTCTCCACTACAGTCCAAGGTATGTTCCAGAATTGCCTCTTAGAGGCAAACCTAGAGTAGTATAAGAATACAGTTTTGCGCTATAGATGCTAAATGCGTCAAATTTCGAAAAATACAGTAGAAAAATGTAATATTTACTAACCTAGACTTTCTTTTGAGTGAATTTAAATGGTATTGATTTTGAACGTACCTAAATGCGAACATTTTTATTACAATTCTTGATACGGTACCGGGCTAGTTTTTAAATAACGAAGCACTGAATAAATTCAAAGTTGTTCTGAATTGGCCTTGTTGATTCTGACATTTGTCTGTCCAATCACTGATTCATATGTCGTATTTGAAATATCGATCTTTGATTGGTTATCGCTCACTCGCCGATGTGTTCGGAGCTTACAGGGTTGGTTTAGTCGTTTTAAATTAAAGTCCCCCACTGCAAATCAGTTTCGTTACTGAGTGGGTAGAATCTAAATGTGATTTTTTTAATTTTTTTTATTTAAATGATCTCAAATGTAATCGAACATCCTATTATGTACTAAAGTGTAAGCTTCTCAGATACATTTTTGTTTTATTTATATTGTATTCACCTCTCTCTCTCCCCCCAGATGCATCTCGCTCAGTTGTTCGCGGTGTTCCTGGTGATGGGGGGTGCATACTCCGCCCCCGTGCTCAGTCACGGAGACCTCCACGACTTTGCCGACGTGATCCCCGTCGAGAAGGTGTGGATGGTCGTCAGCGACTACATCGCCTACGACGGAGAGATCCAGAACATGCTCGGCTATGTCCACACTGACGAGTTCAAGGGGATGATCAGGAAGATCGACTCCTTGCCCGACTTCATCCAGGTAGGTCTCACACGTCACTGATTATTGATGACGTCACATCTAGAATTAGCAACGAATTCAAGCAGAGACTAATGTTTAGTGTTTTCCTTCGAGAGAATAAATTGAAACAACTCGAATAAACATCAACATTCAATTATTGGAGGATATTGAGTGCATACATTATACATATATTTTTAAGTAACATTTGGCATATTTATAATAAAAACTAAAACTCTATATATTTAAGTAATGTTTAAATTATTTAATTCCGTTAACAGCTTGACATTAGAGTGACATGAATACAATTATTATAGTAATATACATAATAAAGAATAGTAGTAATAAATACAGATTGTACATATCTACTTACAAATCAGGCCCAACTTTACTTATTTTCTCTACTAATTTCTGTTCTTTGCTAAAAAAAAAAGTCAAAATTTTCAATCATTACTTACCTATTTTTTCTCTATTACATGGAATCACAGTTATTCACAACTTTCCCACATTAATAACGATTACACTATGTTATACTATCAGGGTTTCCGGGTAGAACCGGTTATACCCGGAAAACCACGCTAGTATAGTTGACTCCGGCCGTGAAAGCCTCCGAAATATACTGGCCACGCCATAAGAAGCAAGGTGTTTCCTAAAATTCTGAGAAGAGACGGTCGCTCCACACGGTCTATTTTAACGGTATTCAACTCGAGATTGCCGGATAGCTGCAATGTTATTGTCCACTGCATTGACTGCACCGACCGTGAATGGAATGCGACCCCACCACGTCTGACAACATGCGGGCGATATTATCACTACAATACCTGAGGCAGGAGAACGGGATGCGACTAGATTTAGGTTGGTAGTTGTCACACGCGTCACTTCACTATTACATAATCCGTGACGACAACACCTTGCAAGTTAACGCGACGCGACTATAGATTAATAACACTATGCGTTTTATAAACGTTGTTATATATATACATGTTATAAGCACCCTATCGCTTTAATTATGTAATGCACTAGTAACTGTATGTGATAATTAAATTGTCTTCTGTTTCAGTTCTTGAACAGTCTGGAGGAGTCTGGCTTCCCCGCGTACAAGTACTGGAACATCATCCACGCCTTCCTGGGCATGGCCACAGTGAACAACCCCAACCAGACCTCTCCCCCCCAGCTGAGTGGGGGCGTGGCCGGCCTGGTCAATGACGTCAGAGCTCTGGTCAAGGAGGGTGAGGTCATCAAGGTCTACGAGGAGAAACTGAAGAGTAACCCTAGGCTGAGGTCACTGGTTCAGCTGTTCCAAGGGGAGACATTCAAGGTAGGTTGTCACGTGACTTGGTGGTCAATGACGTCAGAGCTCTGGTCAAGGAGGGTGACGTCATCAAGGTCTACGAGGAGAAACTCAAGAGTAACCCTAGGCTGAGGTCACTGGTTCAGCTGTTCCAAGGGGAGACATTCAAGGTAGGTTGTCACGTGACTTGGTGGTCAATGACGTCAGAGCTCTGGTCAAGGAGGGTGACGTCATCAAGGTCTACGAGGAGAAACTCAAGAGTAACCCTAGGCTGAGGTCACTGGTCCAGCTGTTCCAAGGGGAGACATTCAAGGTAGGTTGTCACGTGACTTGGTGGTCAATGACGTCAGAGCTCTGGTCAAGGAGGGTGACGTCATCAAGGTGTACGAGGAGAAACTGAAGAGTAACCCTAGGCTGAGGTCACTGGTTCAGCTGTTCCAAGGGGAGACATTCAAGGTAGGTAGTCACGTGACTTGGCCCAGCGTAACTAGTCATGTACATACTTAGTACACCATAGCATAGATATATTATTACTCCCTACTCGCATACCGACCTCATAACCGTATCTACTGTCTCTTTCGTGCACGCTGATTCCACATAAATCAACAGATACCTGTCGTTCTTTCACACATTTGTAAATGCACCCTTTAGTTCTTAGGAATAAGTAAACGGTGACTTTGGAGCCGTCCTAGCAACGAAGCACTCAATAAACTCAAAGTTGTTCTGAATCGGCCTTGTTGATTCTGAAATTTTTCCGCAGATGTTCGCACCGTCCAATCACTGATTCATATGTTTCGTATTTTGAAATATCGATCTTTGATTGGTTATCGGGTGTTCCGAGCCTACAGGGTTGGTTTAATCGCTTTAAATTAAAGTCCCCCACTAAAAATCAGTTTCATTACTGAGTGGGTAGACTCTAAATGTGAATGTATTTATTTAATTTTATTTAAGCCTCATAAGCGACGCCCACCGTTTCAGGTAACCAACGAAAGGTCTTAATTTATCCCTAATGGACCTGTTGAAAGGAACTAGAGAAGTAAGAAATTAAGTTGCAATTAAGTATTCCAACGAACACGGAATTTTTGGCAATTTCGTAATATTCTAGTTCGGTATATTTTAGTGACATTTCGAATTGTATTATGTGAGTATAAAAATAACAGAATCGGCACCAAACATATTTTTTGTCATGACAGCCGAATTTCAAGCAGTATCAAATATTGTTACCGATTTACCATCTATGGTTTACTGCATTGTAAAGTCCGACAAGTTTAAAGTTGGCAACCCTGTTTGTTTCGTGTGTGCAGAAAGTCCTCGGAGAGTTGGCTTCCCTGCCTGAGGTATCAACCCTGCTGGAGAAGGCCGGACTCAGCGACCGAGAATGAAGCACCGAAGATGGCAGAAGAAGACTGCAGAACTTCAGTTTCACAAACTTACTGGTTGCTCCATAAACATAAACAATTATCGGTTAGACATAAAATATTTTGTCATGAAATTTGTATCTTCGAAATTTTCTAAAAACCTTTTCTGTGAAAAATATACAAATTCAATGGTAAAAATCAGAGTTCGGTAACAGTGTCATGTGCTTTAGTTGCTTACAAAGAACTTCTTATGGAACAATTTTTTTAATACTAATCCACGAAATTTATGTAGATAGCTAAATGCTTTTTTTGTATTCCATTTGTTGAGTTTTCAAAAATACAACTTTTACTAATTAATGTATGCATTGATTGAGTTATAACAACAAATATTTAACTTTATTTCCCTGATACTTCCCATAAAGAACAGCATAAGATTAGTTACATTTTTATTTTTTAGAAAGAGTGAAGTGTACAGTTATAATTAATCTGAATTATCTAGTAAATTATTTTCAAAATTTGGTAATGTCATAAATCGTTCTTCCTAAGACAACAAAAATAGTTTTTTTTACAATCGATTGGACAACAAGTTTCAAATATCAGCCATTAGTTTGTCGTACAATAGCTAAAACAATAAATAAAACACAAATGTCACAAACCGCATTTCTCAGAGTAATAATGTTGATGAGTAACCTCTATATAAATGCACTCAAAGCATGTTTGCGTTTTTCTAAGTACACAAGATAAGATATGATTCGAAGAACCAAACAAAACTCCGCCAGATAATATTTATTTACGGATGCATATTAATTATTCCATATGACAATCAAGGTAACTCTTCGAATGAGGATTCCTGTGAATGCCTGTTAAATTATACCCGATTAGATACGTTTTCCAAGATTGCCTATCTCCACCAAAATCTGACAAAGAGGTGACATTAATTCATCATACATCTGGAATGTTCCAATTCACTTACAAAAGGCATAAGTATCATCATTTTAACCACACATGCTAGGTTCATCGCCCCAAGCCAACAACTTCAAATCACACTCTGCTTTTAATGCCTCCATTAGATCCACACAATTTATAACATTGAAGACAAAATGATGTAAAAAACAAAAACTTCCCTTACCGCACTGATGGAAACCGCTTCAGAGTCATATTATCAGACTTGAGATGATATTTTTCCATTCAAGTTCTTTTCGGTACTGGAAATCTGCAAAACCTGTGAATACACATTGTTAAGTTGTTAAGTAATTTGCGGTGAGAATCACACAGCGGTGATTTTCTTGAAGTTTAACGAACCTCAATAACCAAGACATACCGTAAATACACGAAGACTCCAACGGCGCTGACGACGACGGTTAAAATGAAAATTACAGCGAGGGCTATCTTAACGTTAGCCTCGGTACGAAAGAGTGAGAAAAACGGCGCCGTCACTTTGTCTTCCATCAAGTGTGTGTAAAAGGTTGCGGCGCTCTTCACTGGAATCAGAAATATCCTTTAAAAAGTATGTTTTATTCAAAAGTATACAAATCACAATGAACTGATTTAATTGTGCTGATTTTCCTACACCACCTTGTGATTTGCATTGAACAAGAATTGGTGAATCTGAGGATGGGAGAATAGACACTATACTAGAATAACTTAGGGTCAATTTTGTTTACGCATACGCCAGAGCCAGGGCCGAAAACAATGGAATAGTACAGTAAAAATGGCACACGAAAAAAGATGTACCATTCTCTACCATTTGCCCTTTACTATAAACGACCACTCCTACAAACTGAAGTCACTGAGACATTTTGACGATTGTGAGACCAAGATATAGACTAGGGTTAACTCAAGACAAGATAAGGTTTTGTTTTATGTCCTGTTCCAATGGCTGCACTGGACCACACTCAGTCCGCCTTTTAACAATTAGAGTAACAATGCGACAGATAATCCATTGCGCACTCATTGCAAAAAACGCCATTATTTATAAACTTTCATTCATTACCCACTAAAACCTGTAACATAGACAAGTAGAGACAGAGTTCATGCATACACATAAAAGCGATGTGTGACTTGTGAGGAGAATGCATCTTCAACGAGGTGAGTTTCTGCTCAAAATTTATCAAGAATAGTCTCCAGCGTCTTGAATGGTCAAGACGGAGACATTGGAATACACAAATAGTTCCCTTTAGGAGACATTGGAAGTTCCCTACCTTTGATACGGACGATGTTTGTGACCCAGGAGAAGTTGAGATCCTTCTGTGATACGACACATTTCCATTCTCCCGAGTGCGATTCCTCCAAACTCTTGATCTCCTCAGTATTTACCTGAAACGATGACGAAAACTTCATAACAATATTTCTATATCTTCTCCCTGTGTCCTAGGATGAAGTCGGGTAGGGGACAGGAAATTAATCCCATCATATTCTGGCCTCTAGGTACATCGAAACCGGCTGGCCATGCCTGACGCTTCCCTCATGTTAACTTCCTCTGGCTTCTCCTCTTCACTTTCTTCGTCCTCTGCTCTTTCTACAAATTCTGTCCATACTTTTCTATCTTCCCACCATCGTTCCTGATTGACCTCTTCCCAAGTTGCGTTTCTTCTTTTCACAATATATTATAACATAACATAATTCTATCATTATGCCACGAGGCAGCAGTAATAGACATGACAATGATTTGCCTAACTTGCAATGATAATACCTGAAAATTTGCCACCTAGTTGTCCGCTCGACAATTTGCACTACGCCACTTGGGAGGCAGTTAACCTGCGCCAGGGTAGCTTGCAGGACAAGCTACCGGTTAGGCAGGTGCAGTTTGTATGATGCAGGTCAAACTGTGCAGGTTCGACTGACCACTGTCGCGACAATAGCCAATCTGATCCGATACACAAGACAGGTTGACAGGCAGGTCAAGTAGGATGAGGTGAAGCAGGTTACTTGTTTAAGTCTATATATCTACTACCAGGGTACTGTTCTGGGCATGACCTGCTTGCCAAGCACCTACATAGGGTTGGAGTTTTCGAATCCAGCATTTAAGTAGGATGTGTGGGGTCGGAGAACAAGACAGGAGGCATCTTTTTGAGTGTACATATGTAAAGGATGAAAGGGACAAAATGCCGGGTGGCATGGATCGAAGGGAACAGGAGTCCTATCTCTACTGGTTTACCAGAAAATACATGATGAAATCTGATGTCAATTGTGGGTATAAGAAAAGGAGAAGAAGAAGAAGACCAGGGTAAGTCGGCCTCACAAGTTACTACCAGCCCAAAAAATCTGGCACGTTATAACTACCAACGTCATAAATCAGCGAGGTTTGGCCAACCAAATTGAAGTATTTGCACAAGCCAACCGCTGATTGGCTCCGATTCACTCGTCAATGACCAACAATCACAAGGTTGCTCTAGAACCACTATACTTACCGCTTCGACGGTGGTGATGCCGTAGTCCTTCCAAACCTCGGCATTGTGGAACCACTTCTGGCTGAGATCGACGTAGACGTATCCGAGGACGATACTGTTGCACTTGAAGGTCATCGGTAGCGTCGCCCTCGTGGTGACTGTGAAGGTCTTGGACCTCACGGCCAGAGAGACAATCCTTGCGACCACCCGCTCGTTGTTGACGCGACGGAAGGTGAAGGCGAACACGCCGCTGTCTGAGGGTATCGCCCGGTGGATCACTGGAGGACAGAGAAGGACATGAGTCTGACAAGTCCTTGGACCTAAGAGTATCGCCCGGTGGATCACTGGAGGACAGAGAAGGATATGAGTCTGACAAGTCCTTGGACCTCAGAGTATCGCCCGGTGAATCACTGGAGGACAGACAAGGACATGGGTCTGACAAGCACTTGGACCTAAGAAGAGGTTTGAGTCCAGATCCAGGATTTCTTTCTTTCACTGTCTCTGTTGGAAAGGGATTGCTGGATAAATGCTAATATTGGCCTCTTCGTAGCTCAGCCTATTACGGAAAGGTATGACCGATGGCTTTTTTTGCAGCGATTGAACCCTAGAATTGATTGGTTGTGTTTAACGACGTACTCGACAGCTTAGGTCATATGACCACCTTCCGAATCAGGTCCATCTATATCGCGGGAGTCGTCATAAGGGGATTCCAGCAAGGGAGGGCAGGGCCATGTGGGAGAAGAAATCTTCGGTGGGACAGTGAGGGGGAAGGGATAGGGTCTCCTTTCGTCGCCTCTTACGACTAGCAGAGTCACTCTGGGCCTATTTTTCCCCGGGCCCAGACGGACTTGAAACCTAGAAGAAACTAGCCAAGAAGGCAAGCAATAAAGCTTGAACCATGAACATAAAGGAGAAACTCACCGAGGAGGTCCTTCCTCGCTTCGATCCTGGCATCGTAGACGATTTCCATCCCGTCCTTGGTCCAGTTCATCGTTCCCTTGGGCGACTCCAGCCGCATCCTGGCGACCACGTCCTCATCGGCGTCCAAGGTCACGGCCTGATCTTCGACCACCTCGTAGCTGAAGTGTTCTCGCTGCAGTCGGTGCACAACCAACTCGAGCGTGTCTGCAATAGACGAGTTTCAGATTGATCTAGTGGGTCGTGATTACTTTTATCTAATGCTTGTTGCACTACATTGACGTCGACGAGCGCCGAGCGCCGGAAGTGGATGATCCAACCAATCAAGGCGAAGCGGTGCTAAGCGCCGAAGTTGGTTGGTTCCAACTTCTTCGGATCATCTACTTCCGGCGCTCGTCGACGTCCATGTAGTGCAACAAGCATAGGGTCGCCAATGCTCAACAATAACAACTAGTGTTCAAATATTATGTCAAGGTGTATATATCACTGTTGTGCATTGTTGTCATTAAAGATCTAAATAGCCGTGATTAATTCTATCATAGGGTCCTAGATTAATTCTGAAAAAGGTTATTGATTTCGAAGAGAGGAGACAGCAGAAGAAGAGTGGAAGAAGAGACAAGACAGACCTGGCAAGCCGATGTTAGCAAACTTTAAATTATGTCCAATATTGGTGGCTAATCACCCCTTGTCCCGATTTACTTTGGAAACAAGTATATTATGGAAGGGAAATATATGTGTGCATAATAACATACTCGACAGATAGGTTATATTACATCGGGGAGTGTTTTGAGGACATAAGCAGTTAGGAGGATGCAAATTCTGAATGAATAAATTGAAGAATTGAATGCATCTCATTATTTAATTTCGTTCATCAGATAAACGCAAATGAGCTCTGCTTCCTTCAGTTTTCTTATAGAATTGTTCTAAAATTGACAACAATACCTGGTGATAGATCGCCACACTCGAAATCGTTGCACTTTCCCTCGAGGACGTCGCTACCGACGCAATCTTCTCCGTAGATGTTCGGCTCGGGGCTCGTGCAAGTCCGCCGCTGCTTCCCGACCCCCCCGCCACACGAGACACTGCATGTCCACGGTCCCCAATCCGACCAACCTCCGTTCACAGGCGGCCCGTCTATATCTGCAACAACAGTGACGTCATCTTCGTGGATGTTCGGCTCGACCTCGTGCAAGTCCGCCGCTGCGTCCCGACCCCCCCGCCACACGACACACTGCAAGTCCACGGTCCCCAATCCGACCAACCTCCGTTCACAGGCGGCCCGTCTATATCTGCAACACACGTGACGTCATCTTCGTGGATGTTCGGCTCGACCTCGTGCAAGTCCGCCGCTGTGTCCCGACCCCCCCGCCACACGACACACTACAAGTCCACGGTCCCCAATCCGACCAACCTCCGTTCACAGGCGGCCCGTCTATATCTGCAACAACAGTGACGTCATCATCGTGGATGTTCGGCTCGACCTCGTGCAAGTCCGCCGCTGCGTCCCGACCCCCCCGCCACACGACACACTGCAAGTCCACGGTCCCCAATCCGACCACCCTCCGTTCACAGGCGGCCCGTCTATATCTGCAACAACAGTGACGTCATCTCCGTAGATGTTCGGCTCGACCTCGTGCAAGTCCGCCGCTGTGTCCCGACCCCCCCGCCACACGACACACTGCAAGTCCACGGTCCCCAATCCGACCAACCTCCGTTCACAGGCGGCCCGTCTATATCTGCAACACACGTGACGTCATCTCCGTAGATGTTCGGCTCGACCTCGTGCAAGTCCGCCGCTGCGTCCCAACCCCCCCGCCACACGACGCACTGCAAGTCCACGGTCCCCAATCCGACCAACCTCCGTTCACAGGCGGCCCGTCTATATCTGCAACACACGTGACGTCATCTTCGTGGATGTTCGGCTCGACCTCGTGCAAGTCCGCCGCTGCGTCCCGACCCCCCCGCCACACGACACACTGCAAGTCCACGGTCCCCAATCCGACCAACCTCCGTTCACAGGCGGCCCGTCTATATCTGCAACACACGTGACGTCATCTCCGTAGATGTTCGGCTCGGGCTCGTGCAAGTCCGCCGCTGCGTCCCGACCCCCCCCCCCCGCCACACGACACACTGCAAGTCCACGGTCCCCAATCCGACCAACCTCCGTTCACAGGCGGCCCGTCTATATCTGCAACAACAGTGACGTCATCTTCGTGGATGTTCGGCTCGACCTCGTGCAAGTCCGCCGCTGCGTCCCGACCCCCCCGCCACACGACACACTGCAAGTCCACGGTCCCCAATCCGACCAACCTCCGTTCACAGGCGGCCCGTCTATATCTGCAACACACGTGACGTCATCTTCGTGGATGTTCGGCTCGACCTCGTGCAAGTCCGCCGCTGTGTCCCGACCCCCCCGCCACACGACACACTACAAGTCCACGGTCCCCAATCCGACCAACCTCCGTTCACAGGCGGCCCGTCTATATCTGCAACAACAGTGACGTCATCATCGTGGATGTTCGGCTCGACCTCGTGCAAGTCCGCCGCTGCGTCCCGACCCCCCCGCCACACGACACACTGCAAGTCCACGGTCCCCAATCCGACCACCCTCCGTTCACAGGCGGCCCGTCTATATCTGCAACAACAGTGACGTCATCTCCGTAGATGTTCGGCTCGACCTCGTGCAAGTCCGCCGCTGTGTCCCGACCCCCCCGCCACACGACACACTGCAAGTCCACGGTCCCCAATCCGACCAACCTCCGTTCACAGGCGGCCCGTCTATATCTGCAACACACGTGACGTCATCTCCGTAGATGTTCGGCTCGACCTCGTGCAAGTCCGCCGCTGCGTCCCAACCCCCCCGCCACACGACGCACTGCAAGTCCACGGTCCCCAATCCGACCAACCTCCGTTCACAGGCGGCCCGTCTATATCTGCAACACACGTGACGTCATCTTCGTGGATGTTCGGCTCGACCTCGTGCAAGTCCGCCGCTGCGTCCCGACCCCCCCGCCACACGACACACTGCAAGTCCACGGTCCCCAATCCGACCAACCTCCGTTCACAGGCGGCCCGTCTATATCTGCAACACACGTGACGTCATCTCCGTAGATGTTCGGCTCGGGCTCGTGCAAGTCCGCCGCTGCGTCCCGACCCCCCCCCCCCGCCACACGACACACTGCAAGTCCACGGTCCCCAATCCGACCAACCTCCGTTCACAGGCGGCCCGTCTATATCTGCAACACACGTGACGTCATCTTCGTGGATGTTCGGCTCGGGGCTCGTGCAAGTCCGCCGCTGCGTCCCGACCCCCCCGCCACACGAGACACTGCAAGTCCACGGTCCCCAATCCGACCAACCTCCGTTCACAGGCGGCCCGTCTATATCTGCAACACACGTCACGTCATCTCCGTGGATGTTCGGCTCGGGCTCGTGCAAGTCCGCCGCGGTGTCCCGTCACCCCCTCCTAAGGAAACCACACCAAAAAATCAGCTGACATACTGACAAATGTCGTTGCTATCGTCACAAAACCACAAAGTCAGGAACTACCCCTAAATCGATATCGACCGAGTTAATACTAAAGGTTTCTGTACTAATCTTGATTTAAACATGTCACGCATGATGGCGATTTATAACAGAACCTGAGAATATTCATTGAATTTGCTTCCTTTTAATAAATCTTAATTACAACTGTTTTAAGCAAATATAAACAAACCGCCGTGACATACCACAGATTTTGAGATAATTGCGGAAGTTTGACGGGCTGTCATTCGAAAATTACGTAATGCCACAGTCACACATAATAGCGATTTGTAAGAGAACTTGAGTATGTTCATTAATTATGATTCATTTCAATTAACTTCAAATACACTTACTTTAAGCATATATAAACAAACTTGCATGACACATCACAGACTTTGAGATAATTGCGGAAGTTTGACGGGCTGTCATTCGAAAATTACGTAATGCCACTGTCACACATAATAGCGATTTGTAAGAGAACCTGAGTATATTCATTAATTATGATTCATTTCAATTAACTTCAAATACACTTACTTTAAGCATATATAAACAAACTTGCATGACACATCACAGACTTTGAGATAATTGCGGAAGTTTGACGGGCTGTCATTCGAAAATTACGTAATGCCACTGTCACACATAATAGCGATTTGTAAGAGAACCTGAGTATATTCATTAAACTTGAATCCAACTAATTTATCTCATTAACATCTGTTTAAAGAATACATAAACAAACCTGCATGACATATCACAGATTTTGAGATAATTGCGGAAGTTTGACGGGCTGTCATTCGAAAATTACGTAATGTCACAGTCACACATAGTAGCGATTTGTAAGAGAACCTGGTATATTCATTAAATGTGAATCCAATTAATTAATCTCATTTACATCTGTTTAAAGAATATATAAACAAACCTGCATGACATATCACAGATTTTGAGATAATTGCGGAAGTTTGACGGGCTGTCATTCGAAAATTACGTAATGCCACTGTCACACATAATAGCGATTTGTAAGAGAACCTAAGTATGTTCATTATTTATGATTCATTTCAATTAACTTCAAATACACTTACTTTAAGCATATATAAACAAACTTGCGTGACACATCACAGACTTTGAGATAATTGCGGAAGTTTGACGAACTGTCATTCGGAAATTACGTAATGCCACTGTCACACATAATAGCGATTTATAAGAGAACCTGAGTATATTCATTGAACTTGAATCCAACTAATTGATTTCATTAACATCTGTTTAAAGAATACATAAACAAACCTGCATGACATATCACAGATTTTGAGATAATTGCGGAAGTTTGACGGGCTGTCATTCGAAAATTACGTAATGCCACAGTCACACATAGTAGCGATTTGTAAGAGAACCTGGTATATTCATTAAATTTGAATCCAATTAATTAATCTCATTAACATCTGTTTAAAGAATATATAAACAAACCTGCATGACATATCACAGACTTTGAGATAATTGCGGAAGTTTGACGGACTGTCATTCGAAAATTACGTTATGCCACTGTCACACATAATAGCGATTTGTAAGAGAACCTGAGTTTATTCATTGAAAACGAATCCAATTAATTGATCTCATTTACATCTGTTTAAAGAATATATAAACAAACCTGCATGACACATCACAGATTTTGAGATAATTGCGGAAGTTCGACGGGATGTCATTCGAAAATTACGTAATGTCACAGTCACACAAAGTAGCGATTTGTAACAGAATCTGAGAATATATTCATTGAATTAGATTCCTTTTAATTAATTTCAAATACACCTACTTCAAGCATATATGAACATTACACACGTCTTCTTTTAAATTACGAGTTTACGTGTCAAAGTGTAGTCTTCGAAGTGGTATCACATACATATTACCGCAGTGTTCTCGAAAACGATTTAGTTTCTTGCAGTTTTGTTTTTATCTGCAAATACATTGCCCAATGGCAAAAAGCATGGATTGATCAACTCAATTAAACGTACCCATGCCTTCTAAAAAAATGAAGAGTTTACGTGTAAATGCCTACTCTTCGAAATGTAGTGTCAAGGACATATAAACGTAATTATCTCACAGAAGGTGAAGTTCTTTGCAGTTTTCTTTATACCTACTAATAGAAGACCTAACAGCCTTTAAGACAGAGGGTAAAAGTTACTTCAATATACACACGTCCTCTATCAAATCAACAGTATACGTGAAAATGCGTAGTCTTCAAAATATATAGTCAAGTATATATACACCTAATTGACTCGATGGAAACGGAGTTTTCTGCAGAGTTGTTTCTACCTGGTAATAGAGAGCTTTATGAAAACAAAGATGGATTGTTGAAGTCGATTATACATACCGCCGTCTTCTAACAAATAAAGAGTTTATGTGTAACTGTAAATACCTTCTCTTCGAAGTGGTGTCACAGACATATACACGCAGTTATCTAGAATGATGTGGAGTTTCTTGCAGTTGTGTTTACACCTGCTAATAGAGGGCCTATATTCAATTAGGATAGAGTGTTACGAAAAATTAAACATACCAGCTTCTTCTATCAAATCAAGAGTTTACGTGTAAATGCGTAGTCTTCCTAGTGCAATGTCAAGGACATATAAACGCAATTCTGTCAAAAAGTGTTTATTTTCTTGCAGTTTCGTTTATACCTGCCAATAGGTAGCTTAGTTACAATTACGAAGGATTATTCAAGTTGATTAAATATACCCACGTGTTCTAACAAATCACGAGTATTCGTGTAAATGCTCAGTCTTCAAAGTGTAGTGTCAAAGACATATATACGTAATTGTCTCGAACAACGTGGAGTTTCTTGCATTCTGTTTATATCTGCCAATAGAGAGCCTAATGCCATTCATTAATTTAGATATTGTTTATTTCATTAATCATACATTATATTCATTCAAATCATATTGAATAATAATAATCATAATTCAGATGTATGGTGTCCAATGCGGTCCTCATAAAGCAGCAGATAACGCGTGCGTGTAAAAACACCCACGTATAAACACGTTTATAAATACGTACCTAGTGGTCCACAGTTGGCCGACCAAATGACGTAGCCGTTCTCCACACTGATCGAGAACCAATAGCTAAGCATCGGCTCCTTCTGTTTCCAGTCAAGAATGAGGACTCCGTCGCGGCCGATACCGATGTAATGTTCGCTGTAACTGAAGAAGGAACGATATTGGTTCGGGGGGTCGACGAACTACGCCACTGTTCATTCGAGACGACGATGAATATATTTAGGGTTTTGCGTCCCATATTTTTGCAACGAGGCTAATCGAGACGATGAGTGGGTGACTATGAGGATTAAAAAACGCCACATGACATCCATGCGCCAAGCCAGGATTCGAACCTGGAACGCAGAGACCGTGGTTTGCTAGACCAACGCCTAATCGACCTCGGCCAACTGACACAAACTGCCAAAAGTCACTCGCACACATGTTATTCAAACGCGTTACAAACATTAACAAATACAAACTAAGCGATGAGTCAAAATGAATTTCGTTTTGAAAAGAGTGTAAACCGCAACATTGCGAAAAGAAAATATACTGTCATGAGGAGAGGTTTAGCTATTTTTGTAGTGAGATATAAAAAATGATGATTTTGAACCCGATGGGAGTTGAGCTTACTTTTCATGCCTGTGTTTTTCCAACTGCATTGACGCAGATTAGGCCTACTTCAATTTTCCATAACTTTGCAACACATCACGCGATCCGCATTATCTAATTCTAACACATTATGCGTTGAAAGTCACAGAAAATTGAAGTTCTCTACGTCAACGAAGCGGGTTGGGTCCAAAACGCAGGCATGGGAACTTAAGCACAAGACGAGCCGTCTCCAGGCAGAGATAAGTAGATAAGTAGAGATAAGAGAAGAGAGAGGAGATAAGTAGAAGACCGTGGAGTGTTCACCAAAACGCAGGCATGGGAACTTTAGCACAAGACGAGCCGTCTCCAGGCAGAGATAAGTAGATAAGTAGAGATAAGAGAAGAGAGAGGAGATAAGTAGAAGACCGTGGAGTGTTCACCAAAACGCAGGCATGGGAACTTTAGCACAAGACGATCAGCCGTCTCCAGGCAGAGATAAGTAGATAAGTAGAGAAAGAGAAGAGAGAGGAGATAAGTAGAAGACCGTGGAGTGTTCACCAAAACGCAGGCATGGGAACTTTAGCACAAGACGAGCGGTCTCCAGGCAGAGATAAGTAGATAAGTAGAGATAAGAGAAGAGAGAGGAGATAAGTAGAAGACCGTGGAGTGTTCACCAAAACGCAGGCATGGAAACTTAAACACAAGACGAGCCGTCTCCAGGCAAAGATAAGTAGATAAGTAGAGATAAGAGAAGAGAGAGGAGATCAAGTAGAAGACCGTGGAGTGTTCACCAAAACGCAGGCATGGGAACTTTAGCACAAGACGAGCGGTCTCCAGGCAGAGATAAGTAGATAAGTAGAGATAAGAGAAGAGAGAGGAGATAAGTAGAAGACCGTAGAGTGTTCACCAAAACGCAGGCATGGGAACTTTAGCACAAGACGAGCCTCCTCTAGGCAGAGATAAGTAGATAAGTAGAGATAAGAGAAGAGAGAGGAGGTTAGTAGAAGACCGTGGAGTGTTCACCAAAACGCAGGCATGGGAACTTTAGCACAAGACGAGTTGTCTCCAGGCAGAGATAAGTAGATAAGTAGAGATGAGAGAAGAGAGAGGAGATAAGTAGAAGACCGTAGAGTGTTCACCAAAACGCAGGCATGGGAATTTTAGCACAAAACGCTCCGTCTCCAGGCAGAGCTAAGTAGATAAGTAGAGAAAAGAGAAGAGAGAGAGGAGATCAAGTAGAAGACCGTAGAGTGCTCACCGAACGAAGAACCGTGTCCACTTGTCCTCGGATATGAGCGGAGCGTCCAACAGGTGTGACACGAGTGTCTTGATGCTCTTCTTGTCTTGACGTATCAGGTAGATCGCTTTGCCGCCCTTCTCGCCGATAGTGAAGGCGTAGTACTCGCCCAGACCTGCAGAACATATGACGTCACTGGTGGTGGGAGGGTAGGGGGAAACAAGGCCCAGTACATCACTTGAACAAGTGTCTTGACGTATCAGGTAGATCGCTTTGCCGCCCTTCTCGCCGATAGTGAAGGCGTAGTACTCGCCGAGACCTGCAGAACATATGACGTCACTGGTGGGGGGAGGGGGGGGGGGGACAAGGCCCAGTAAATCACTTGAACAAGACGTGCCTTGACGTATAGGTCTCGTAAAACAACCTCGGTAATGCTTTCGTCATCAATCAATGACGTGTTTACGGTTTCGGCCAACCCGAGCAGGTATCTGAATTAGCCACGGTCGCTGGTTGGCTGCCGCTCACCCACTCGTGACGGAAGCATTACCGAAGATCTTTTGCGGCGAGTATATCAGGTAGATCGCTTTGCCGCCCTCTTCGCCGATGGTGAAGCTACTCGCCTAGACCTGCAGAACATATGACGTCACTGGTGGGGGGAGGGGGGGGGGGAAAACAAGGCCCACTAAACTTTGTCCAAGGCAAAGCTGAGAACGCCGCAGGGCATTTGTTTGTCTGCGTTTATAATAAGTTACACCCCGAGTGCGACCGCAGATTCATTGCATTTGTTGGTCCGAACTGTCAAAAAGTTATCAAATATAATCGTTTGTTTGTTGTGTGGACGCCTATTGTTTAACTATACATGTTGTGTTTCCAAGAAATGCTCGCATGGTTAAACTTCTGTTATGGCTTCCGGTAATGAATTCGGGGATTTCGTCTGATGTTTGTGCTAGCCAGGTTGTGGAGGTGTACATCATTTGTGAAATGCCAAGATCGACGAAAAATCAACTGATTGTCTTGTTTTCAACTAAACCACGGACCCACTTTAACTCCGCGTCCTGCCAGTGGCGATCTAGTGGACCTTGGTTGGTGAATAATGACGTCATGTTGGCAATTCAGCTTTCACTCCTTTATGGACCTGTTTACAGTTTCGTCCTTCCCGCCATTTCATTTCTACATCTCCATAATATAACCGAGAAGATCTGTTTCATATTATTTTTCACGGTCTACCTCCAATACTTTCGTCATTTCACTTACCTACAAATATGATTTTGGAAAAATGACATTCAATATCCAAGTCTTGGAATAAAGCGAAGTGACATCCCAATCTAAAGATATTCCAAAATAAGGGATTACTTTTTGGATCACATTGGACAACTATTGAAGTGGTTTAATTTTATCAACACAACATTAATTTGTAGATATACGTTTTTGGGAACATAAGTAGGTTATGATAATATCTAGCACTGCATTCGTCCGAAATTGAATAACCGAGCACTCTTAATAATGAAGATTCGCGCTCTCTGTACCAGAGTACTTACCGGGCACTCTTAATGAAGACCTACGATCCCTGTACCAGGGTACTTACCGGGCAGTTTCAGGAAGGGCATCAGGACTATCCCCTTCCCCCTCATGTACACGGTGATGTTGTTATATCTTCCACTGGGCTCTTTGGACCACATCCCCAAAGGGAGTATCTTCGTGAAGTTTGGCCTCTCAGTCTTTTCCACGTGGCAGTCTAGGACGGAAATAATGCACGTGCGTCTAATAGTCAATAGATGAATACAAACAAAACTTGTAACAACCTATGTGGTAAAACGTATAAACGAATTCAACCTCTTCAATCGTGTATATTTTTTGGAAAACAACATCGAAACAGCCAAATTCGTAACACATTTCCTCGGGTTTTGATACAACTGAATTAGCCTATTCATGTGCCATAAAAACGGGTTTTTAGTAATAAATACATACTTTATTCCAACATCATTTTAGTTGAAAACAAAATCGATAAATGCCCATGATATAGTTTGTTACGAACTAATAACTGTACTAAAGAAGTTAAGAATAATTGATGTTATTGCCAATGCAATTAAAACTACAATTAATTTCTCCGTAACGATGCAATTATGTTTGTTTTTAAATTATGTCGCGACACTGGCGCGGTTTTTTATTCTCATAGCGAGATGACCCCTCCCCCCCCCCCTCCTCCCCCTCCGAGTATAATATTTTGTAGACTGCAATCCTGACATCAACGACTCACCCGAGCAAGGGAAGCTGACCCCAATCGTGTTCCCCTTGATCGACTTGTACGTCATGAACATGGGTCGGAACGCCTCCGCCTTGTCCCCGTGGGTCCACTGGAAGAGACTCGTCTCCACCCCCTCGTAGCCCAGCTCCACTCTTCCCTCGGGAACCTTCAGCCAGAACCCGCCCCACTTGCCGATCGGGATCAGATGCGGCAGAGTCTTCGTCTTGACCAGCGTCTCGTGTCCTGCAGGGGAAGTATTCGCAACGATTGGGAGAGTTCACGATAGTCGTTAACATTATCACTGTTGTAAATATACTTTTCGAAAGTAATTCAAGTCCAATTATAATAATTTTGTTTTTTATTATTGAAAAGAGAGTGAATTTGAAGATGACATGACAGGCCTGGCAAGCCGGTGTTATAAGCTCTTGAAGTGCCCTAGAATCCTGGTGGCTATAGCCACCCCCTGACCTAACTTTGGAAACAGGAGCCAGATATATATATATTAGTTTTATTATTATTGGCAACAGATGATGATGAAGATGATTAGTAGAAGAACGACAGGAAGACCACGACAAAGATGGCACGACAAAGTGAGGAATGAGGAAGGATGTGAAAATGCGAGGAGGGGACTGGAATGTAGTTGAGGGGTAAGAGTGGTGGCAGGATAGAAGAAGATGGAGAGGCTTATCTTCAATGCCGACCCAACGCAGAGTTGGACGTGGCAACAGATAATGATGATGGTGATGATGATTAGTCCAGATACCAGTCAGGTTAATGCTCGATCTGAGCATGCGCGTAACAGCAATTTGGGAGCAATTTGGGAACCTGACTAAATGAACATCTTCAATAAAGAGCCAACATAAAGAGACAGTTACAGCATGTTAGTGTGAGGGGTGCTCTTGTTCATTTGGATGTATCGATTACGTGAAGCAAAACACTTGGTACTGCATAGTGCAAAGCACTTCGTATTTCGAAGCAAAGATCTTGGTACAGTGGAGCAAAGCACTTCGTATTGTGAGGCAAAGCACTCGGTATTGGTAAACAAAGAACTTGGTTAAGAAAAGCACCTTGGTGCTGTGAAGCAAAAGTTCAAAAAAGTAAAAGTGCAAAAGCAAAAGTGTGAAGTTCGTACTGCAAGGCAAAGCATTCGGTATAAAGCAAAGCCCTCGGTATAACACAAAGCACTCAGTACCGTTCTCGTCCGAGTAGAACATGTCGACCTTCTCGTTGTCCTCAGCGCCCACCACCAGTTTGTAGTATCGCTTCCCCTTCAGCGGCCGCAGCTCGAAGATGATCCCGTCTGTGTGGTCCGGATTCCATTCCTTGAGCCAGAACCGGATGCCCACTCTGCGCCACGCGGGCACGATGTACACTAGCCGCCCTAGGCCCACGCCTCGCGTCATCACCGTGCACTCCTCTGCAACAGATACACACAAAGCATTCATTTGATTATTAGTGTTTAACGATATTCTCGACAGCTAGGTCATATGACGTCGTGAAGTGATAGAGGAAAGGGGAAAATAGAAGGACGAGTTGGATAATTCAAAGGAGGAAAGTGAAGGACCACGTTCCGTCGCCTATTACGATTAGCAGAGCCATATTCTACTACAGGCCCTGTCGGCGAAGCACGGATTGTAGCACAAAGAGCATCTGACACTATTTCCTTCACACAATACTCACGAAAAGTTATATTCGATTCGATACAGAAGTTCTCCCTTTGGGAAGGTCCTTGCAACTCCACAAATGAGAATACAACGAGAGCTTTAGTGTTGTGTGGGTTATCGGGGACATAAGACAATGTGGAAGAAATTTTGCAGTTTCTGCAAGGAAATAAATGTATCCACTCTGGTTATCACTAGAAAAGTTGTCTAATTGTAATTGATTTTAAAGTTATTCCAAAGCAACCTTGTGGATGCTGCCGTCATAGATAAGGCGGCATTATACAACCAAATGTCAGTATTTGAAAAAGCCACCTGCGTTGATTGGCTCCGCCTTAGTGAGCTGTGACTTCGGCATATTCAAGGTTGGTTGATGTAGAACCACTCAATATACTAGACTCAGCAACCAATTGCAGCCCTGACCTGGCATGACGCAGTCTCTGACGTCACAAGCGTCGGTCGGCACTCCGGGGTCGGTGGTGTAACACCAGGATCCAGCAATGTTCCTGCTCGGATCGCGACAGTAGTTCTTTGCGTCCTTGACGTTTTCGTCCGGGAACAGATCCTTGTTGAGATAATCAGGGTTCACCTGCAGGAAGAATTTATTTTCTCAAATGTTCAAATGTTGTTTTATTGGAGCGTATTGGAGAGAGAAGACTGAAATGGTTCGGACATGTCAAGAGGATGGAAAGAGAAAGATTACCGAGGAGAATGCTAAAACTGGAGATTCCAGGGAGAAGAACGAGAGGAAGACCACGACAAAGATGGCACGACAAAGTGAGGAAGGATGTGGAAATGCGAGGAGGGGACTGGAATGTAGTTGAGGGGGAAGAGTGGTGGCAGGATAGAAGAAGATGGATAGGCTTATCTTCAATGCCGACCCAACGCAGAGTTGGACGTGCAATGATGATGATGATGATGATGATGATGATGATGATGATGAAATGTTCAACATAAGTAGCTCGAAAAGCGTGAGAGTTTCAAATTAATTTTAATCATCAAGAGACAATAAATTGGTCGCGAGCAGAACCTATAAAGAAATAAATGTTTGTGTACCTACATCACAATGAGATGATCATTACCTTGTGAGGATAGTTTGATGTCCAGTCCTGGCAAGTTCTGTTGGATCGAGTCACGTTTAACTGGCCCATGTAATCGTTACCAGTTCCGGCCATACGACATTCTGTAACAAGCGCGCAGTACAGTTTTTATATTCCTTCAATTCTTTACTTATTTTAAATTATAACTGTTTTTACAGCAAGCAAAGTTGTCCGCAACTACCTTACCGATGCTTTCGTTATAGACGAGTGAGTCGTGGCCAATCAGCGATCCCCAATTTTGAAATACCGATCGTTGATTGGTCACGAGTCAATGGGCAAACGCATCGGTAAGGTTGTTTCAATATCCCATGATGCATCTTATGACTAACCAATCAGAAGGCAGACGAGCAAGAAGTGAAGGTCCACTACAGAAATCAAAACAAAAAAACGGTGGTAACGGCACAAAATTGAGTAGTATTGACAATGATATTAAGGCCCAGTCTTACAATGTCCCAATAACTACTTATTCGTCGAATAGCTTGTTTTCTCCATGGCAACCGCCAATCAAAACCCTTGAAATCCTCCAGATAGCTTAATTGCTACAAATAACTTATTAGGAGATTGTAAGACTGGCCCTAAGTATCCGCCACTAAAACTGTCAAGAGATAGCGCTGGTGGCCGTACCATTGTCTGCGCCATGTTAGTTTCAACCAATGCTCAGCAATGCAAGGAACCAGTTTAACAACACCAGTGCACTAGTTTATTCTGTTTCCACCAGAATGCATACAGTACACAGTACAGTAAGTGAAGAGTGAAGAGTGAAGATTGAAGGGTGAAGAGTGAAGAGTGAAGAGTGAAGAGTGAAGAGTGAAGAGTGAAGAGTGAAGAGGGAAGAGGGAAGAGGGAAGAGGGAAGAGTGAAGAGTAAAGAGTAAAGAGTAAAGAGTAAAGAGTAAAGAGTAAAGAGTGAAGAGTGAAGAGTGAAGAGTGAAGAGTGAAGAGTGAAGAGTGAAGAGTGAAGAGTGAAGAGTGATGAGTGATGAGTGAAGAGTGAAGAGTGAAGAGTGAAGAGTGAGAGTGAGAGTGAGAGTGAGAGTGAGAGTGAGAGTGGAGTGAAGAGTGAAGAGTGAAGAGTGAAGAGTGAAGAGTGAAGAGTGAAGAGTGAAGAGTGAAGAGTGAAGAGTGAAGAGTGAAGAGTGAAGAGTGAAGAGTGAAGAGTGAAGAGTGAAGAGTGAAGAGTAAAGAGTGAAGAGTGAAGAGTGAAGAGTGAAAGGTGAAAAGTGAAGAGTGAAGAGTGAAGAGTGAAGAGTGAAGAGTGAAGAATGAAGAGTGAAGAGTGAAGAGTGAAGAGTGAAGAGTGAAGAGTGAAGAGTGAAGAGTGAAGAGTGAAGAGTGAAGAGTGAAGAGTGAAGAGTGAAGTGTGAAGAGTGAAGAGTGAAGAGTGAAGAGTGAAGAGTGAAGAGTGAAGAGTGAAGAGTGAAGAGTGAAGTAGAGTGAAGAGTGAACAGTGAGGAGGAACCCCTCCCCCCAGGAAAAGTGTCTTTAACTCATCACCGACTATGTTCATTCATTGTGATTGATACCAGATGTTCTTGAGTAATTATCTTCTGTATTTAAGTATAAATGTTGTTGAATATTTGTTATTTCTTTTTAAATATTTTATGAATTCCTATTGAAACAAAGACAAGCTACTTATCTTGTTTATATTTGCTTGAGTGTGTGAAGAGTGAAGAGTGAAGAGTGAAGAGTGAAGTGTCAAGAGTCAAGAGTCAAGAGTGAAGAGTGAAGAGTGAAGAGTGAAGAGTGAAGAGTGAAGAGTGAAGAGTGAAGAGTGAAGAGTGAAGAGTAAAGAGGGAAGAGGGAAGAGGGAAGAGGGAAGAGGGAAGAGGGAAGAGGGAAGAGTGAAGAGTGAAGAGTGAAGAGTGAGAGTGAGAGTGAGAGTGAGAGTGAGAGTGAAGAGTGAAGAGTGAAGAGTGAAGAGTGAAGAGTGAAGAGTGAAGAGTGAAGAGTGAAGAGTGAAGAGTGAAGACGGAAGAGGGAAGAGGGAAGTGGGAAGAGGGAAGTGGGAAGAGTGAAGAGTGAAGAGTGAAGAGTGAAGAGAAAGAGTGAGAGTGAGAGTGAGAGTGAGAGTGAGAGTGAGATTGAGAGTAAGAGTGAGAGTGAGAGTGAGAGTGAGAGTGAAGAGTGAAGAGTGAAGAGTGAAGAGTGAAGAGTGAAGAGTGAGGAGTGAGGAGTGAAGAGTGACGAGTGACGAGTGACGAGTGAAGAGTGAAGAGTGAAGAGTGACGAGTGAAGAGTGAATAGTGAAGAGTAAAGAGTGAAGTGAAAAGTGGGAAGTGGGAAGTGGGAAGTGGGAAGTGGGAAGTGGGAAGTGGGAAGTGGGAAGTGGGAAGTGGGAAGTGGGAAGAGGGAAGAGTGAAGAGTGAAGAGTGAAGAGTGAAGAGTGAAGAGTGAAGAGTGAAGAGTGAAGAGTGAAGAGTGAAGAGTGAAGAGTGAAGAGTGAAGAGTGAAGAGTGAAGAGTGAAGAGTGAAGAGTGAAGAGTGAAGAGTGAAGAGTGAAGAGTGAAGAGTGAAGAGTGAAGAGTGAAGAGTGAAGAGTGAACAGTGAGGAGGAACCCCTCCCCCCAGGAAAAGTGTCTTTAACTCATCACCGACTATGTTCATTCATTGTGATTGATACCAGATGTTCTTGAGTAATTATCTTCTGTATTCAAGTATAAATGTTGTTGAATATTTGTTATTTCTTTTTACATATATTATGAATTCCTATTGAAACAAAGACAAGCTACTTATCTTGTTTATATTTGCTTGAGTGTGTGAAGAGTGTATCCTCCGTGAGTAGAAGTGAAGAGTGAAGAGTGAAGAGTGAAGTGTGAAGTAGGAAGAGTAAAGAAGAGTGAAGAGTGAAGAGTGAAGAGTGAAGAGTCAAGAGTCAAGAGTCAAGAGTCAAGAGTCAAGAGTCAAGAGTCAAGAGTCAAGAGTCAAGAGTCAAGAGTCAAGAGTCAAGAGTGAAGAGTGAAGAGTGAAGAGTGAAGAGTGAAGAGTGAAGAGTGAAGAGTGAAGAGGGAAGAGGGAAGAGAGAAGAGAGAAGAGTGAAGAGTGAAGAGTGAAGAGTGAAGAGTGAAGAGTGAAGAGTGAAGAGTGAAGAGTGAAGAGTGAAGAGTGAAGGGTGAAGAGTGAAGAGTGAAGAGTGAAGAGTGAAGAGTGAAGAGTGAAGAGTGAAGAGTGAAGAGTGAAGAGTGAAGAGTGAAGAATGAAGAGTGAAGAGTGAAGAGTGAAGAGTGAAGAGTGAAGAGTGAAGAGTGAAGACTGAAGAGTGAAGAGTGAAGAGTGAAGAGTGAAGAGTGAAGACGGAAGAGGGAAGAGGGAAGTGGGAAGAGGGAAGAGGGAAGTGGGAAGAGTGAAGAGTGAAGAGTGAAGAGTGAAGAGTGAAGAGTGAAGAGAAAGAGTGAGAGTGAGAGTGAGAGTGAGAGTGAGATTGAGAGTGAGAGTGAGAGTGAGAGTGAAGAGTGAAGAGTGAAGAGTGAAGAGTGAAGAGTGAAGAGTGAAGAGTGAAGAGTGAGGAGTGAAGAGTGAAGAGTGACGAGTGACGAGTGACAAGTGAAGAGTGAAGAGTGAAGAGTAAATAGTGAAGAGTGAAGAGTGAAGTGGGAAGTGGGAAGTGGGAAGTGGGAAGTGGGAAGTGGGAAGTGGGAAGTGGGAAGTGGGAAGTGGGAAGTGGGAAGTGGGAAGTGGGAAGTGGGAAGTGGGAAGTGGGAAGTGGGAAGTGGGAAGTGGGAAGTGGGAAGTGGGAAGTGGGAAGAGGGAAGAGGGAAGAGGGAAGAGTGAAGAGGGAAGAGGGAAGAGTGAAGAGTGAAGAGTGAAGAGTGAAGAGTGAAGAGTGAAGAGTGAAGAGTGAAGAGTGAAGAGTGAAGAGTGAAGAGTGAAGAGTGAAGAGTGAAGAGTGAAGAGTGAAGAGTGAAGAGTGAAGAGTGAAGAGTGAAGAGTGAAGAGTAAAGTGTGAAGAGTGAAGAGTGAAGAGTGAAGAGTGAAGAGTGAAGAGTGAAGAGTGAAGAGTGAAGAGTGAAGTAGAGTGAAGAGTGAACAGTGAGGAGGAACCCCTCCCCCCAGGAAAAGTGTCTTTAACTCATCACCGACTATGTTCATTCATTGTGATTGATACCAGATGTTCTTGAGTAATTATCTTCTGTATTCAAGTATAAATGTTGTTGAATAATTGTTATTTCTTTTTACATATTTTATGAATTCCTATTGAAACAAAGACAAGCTACTTATCTTGTTTATATTTGCTTGAGTGTGTGAAGAGTGAAGAGTGAAGAGTGAAGAGTGAAGAGTGAACAGTCAAGAGTCAAGAGTCAAGAGTGAAGAGTGAAGAGTGAAGAGTGAAGAGTGAAGAGTGAAGAGTGAAGACTGAAGAGTGAAGAGTGAAGAGTGAAGAGTGAAGAGTGAAGACGGAATTGGGAAGAGGGAAGTGGGAAGAGGGAAGAGGGAAGTGGGAAGAGTGAAGAGTGAAGAGTGAAGAGTGAAGAGTGAAGAGAAAGAGTGAGAGTGAGAGTGAGAGTGAGAGTGAGATTGAGAGTGAGAGTGAGAGTGAAGAGTGAAGAGTGAAGAGTGAAGAGTGAAGAGTGAAGAGTGAAGAGTGAAGAGTGAGGAGTGAAGAGTGAAGAGTGACGAGTGACGAGTGAAGAGTGAAGAGTGAAGAGTGAAGAGTGAATAGTGAAGAGTGAAGAGTGAAGTGGGAAGTGGGAAGTAGGAAGTGGGAAGTGGGAAGTGGGAAGTGGGAAGTGGGAAGTGGGAAGAGGGAAGAGGGAAGAGGGAAGAGTGAAGAGGGAAGAGTGAAGAGTGAAGAGTGAAGAGTGAAGAGTGAAGAGTGAAGAGTGAAGAGTGAAGAGTGAAGAGTGAAGAGTGAAGAGTGAAGAGTGAAGAGTGAAGAGTGAAGAGTGAAGAGTGAAGAGTGAAGAGTGAAGAGTGAAGAGTGAAGAGTGAAGAGTGAAGAGTGAAGAGTGAAGAGTGAAGAGTGAAGAGTGAAGAGTGAAGAGTGAAGTGTGAAGAGTGAAGAGTAAAGAGTGAAGAGTGAAGAGTGAAGAGTGAAGAGTGAAGAGTGAAGAGTGAAGAGTGAAGAGTGAAGTAGAGTGAAGAGTGAACAGTGAGGAGGAACCCCTCCCCCCAGGAAAAGTGTCTTTAACTCTTCACCGACTATGTTCATTCATTGTGATTGATACCAGATGTTCTTGAGTAATTATCTTCTGTATTCAAGTATAAATGTTGTTGAATATTTGTTATTTCTTTTTACATATTTTATGAATTCCTATTGAAACAAAGACAAGCTACTTATCTTGTTTATATTTGCTTGAGTGTGTGAAGAGTGAAGAGTGAAGAGTGAAGAGTGAAGAGTGAAGAGTCAAGAGTCAAGAGTGAAGAGTGAAGAGTGAAGAGTGAAGAGTGAAGAGTGAAGAGTGAAGAGTGAAGAGTGAAGAGTGAAGAGTGAAGAGTGAACAGTGAACAGTGAGGAGGAACCCCTCCCCCCAGGAAAAGTGTCTTTAACTCATCACCGACTATGTTCATTCATTGTGATTGATACCAGATGTTCTTGAGTAATTATCTTCTGTATTCAAGTATAAATGTTGTTGAATATTTGTTATTTCTTTTTACATATTTTATGAATTCCTATTGAAACAAAGACAAGCTACTTATCTTGTTTATATTTGCTTGAGTGTGTGAAGAGTGAAGAGTGAAGAGTGAAGAGTGAAGAGTGAAGAGTGAAGAGTCAAGAGTGAAGAGTGAAGAGTGAAGAGTGAAGAGTGAAGAGTGAAGAGTGAAGAGTGAAGAGTGAAGAGTGAAGAGTGAAGAGTGAAGAGTGAAGAGTGAAGAGTGAAGAGTGAAGAGTGAACAGTGAACAGTGAGGAGGAACCCCTCCCCCCAGGAAAAGTGTCTTTAACTCATCACCGACTATGTTCATTCATTGTGATTGATACCAGATGTTCTTGAGTAATTATCTTCTGTATTCAAGTATAAATGTTGTTGAATATTTGTTATTTCTTTTTACATATTTTATGAATTCCTATTGAAACAAAGACAAGCTACTTATCTTGTTTATATTTGCTTGAGTGTGTGAAGAGTGAAGAGTGAAGAGTGAAGAGTGAAGAGTCAAGAGTCAAGAGTCAAGAGGTAAAAGTCAAGAGTGAAGAGTGAAGAGTGAAGAGTGAAGAGTGAAGAGTGAAGAGTGAAGAGTGAAGAGTGAAGAGTGAAGAGGCAAGAGGGAAGAGGGAAGAGGGAAGAGGGAAGAGGGAAGAGGGAAGAGTGAAGAGTGAAGAGTGAAGAGTGAGAGTGAGAGTGAGAGTGAGAGTGAGAGTGAAGAGTGAAGAGTGAAGAGTGAAGAGTGAAGAGTGAAGAGTGAAGAGTGAAGAGTGAAGACGGAAGAGGGAAGAGGGAAGTGGGAACCGGGAAGAGGGAAGTGGGAAGAGTGAAGAGTGAAGAGTGAAGAGTGAAGAGTGAAGAGAAAGAGTGAGAGTGAGAGTGAGAGTGAGAGTGAGATTGAGAGTGAGAGTGAGAGTGAGAGTGAGAGTGAGAGTGAAGAGTGAGAGTGAAGAGTGAAGAGTGAAGAGTGAAGAGTGAAGAGTGAAGAGTGAATAGTGAAGAGTGAAGTGGGAAGTGGGAAGTGGGAAGTGGGAAGTGGGAAGTGGGAAGTGGGAAGTGGGAAGTGGGAAGTGGGAAGTGGGAAGAGGGAAGAGTGAAGAGGGAAGAGTGAAGAGTGAAGAGTGCAGAGTGAAGAGTGAAGAGTGAAGAGTGAAGAGTGAAGAGTGAAGAGTGAAGAGTGAAGAGTGAAGAGTGAAGAGTGAAGAGTGAAGAGTGAAGAGTGAAGAGTGAAGAGTGAAGAGTGAACAGTGAGGAGGAACCCCTCCCCCCAGGAAAAGTGTCTTTAACTCATCACCGACTATGTTCATTCATTGTGATTGATACCAGATGTTCTTGAGTAATTATCTTCTGTATTCAAGTATAAATGTTGTTGAATATTTGTTATTTCTTTTTACATATATTATGAATTCCTATTGAAACAAAGACAAGCTACTTATCTTGTTTATATTTGCTTGAGTGTGTGAAGAGTGTATCCTCCGTGAGTAGAAGTGAAGAGTGAAGAGTGAAGAGTGAAGAGTGTAAAGTGAAGAGTGAAGGGTGAAGAGTGAAGAGTGAAGAGTGAAGAGTGAAAAGTGAAGAGTGAAGATTGAAGGGTGAAGAGTGAAGAGTGAAGAGTGAAGAGTGAAGAGTGAAAAGGGAAGAGGGAAGAGGGAAGAGGGAAGAGGGAAGAGGGAAGAGGGAAGAGGGAAGAGGGAAGAGTGAAGAGTGAAGAGTGAAGAGTAAAGAGTAAAGAGTAAAGAGTAAAGAGTGAAGAGTGAAGAGTGAAGAGTGAAGAGTAAAGAGTAAAGAGTAAAGAGTAAAGAGTGAAGAGTGAAGAGTGAAGAGTGAAGAGTGAAGAGTGATGAGTGAAAAGTGAAGAGTGAAGAGTGAAGAGTGAAGAGTGAAGAGTGAGAGTGAGAGTGAGAGTGAGAGTGAGAGTGAGAGTGGAGTGAAGAGTGAAGAGTGAAGAGTGAAGAGTGAAGAGTGAAGAGTGAAGAGTGAAGAGTGAAGAGTGAAGAGTGAAGAGTGAAGAGTGAAGAGTGAAGAGTGAAGAGTGAAGAGTGAAGAGTGAAGAGTGAAGAGTGAAGAGTGAAGAGTGAAGAGTGAAGAGTGAAGAGTGAAGAGTGAAGAGTGAAGAGTGAAGAGTGAAGAGTGAAGAGTGAAGAGTGAAGAGTGAAGAGTGAAGAGTGAAGAGTGATGAGTGAAGAGTGAAGAGTGAAGAGTGAAGAGTGAAGAGTGAAGAGTGAGAGTGAGAGTGAGAGTGAGAGTGAGAGTGAGAGTGGAGTGAAGAGTGAAGAGTGAAGAGTGAAGAGTGAAGAGTGAAGAGTGAAGAGTGAAGAGGGAAGAGTGAAGAGTGAAGAGTGAAGAGTGAAAAGTGAAGAGTGAAGAGTGAAGAGTGAAGAGTGAAGAGTGAAGAGTGAAGAGTGAAGAGTGAAGAGTGAAGAGTGAAGAGTGAAGAGTGAAGAGTGAAGAGTGAAGAGTGAAGAGTGAAGAGTGAAGAGTGAAGAGTGAAGAGTGAAGAGTGAAGAGTGAAGTGTAAAGAGTGAAGAGTGAAGAGTGAAGAGTGAAGAGTGAAGAGTGAAGAGTGAAGAGTGAAGAGTGAAGAGTGAAGAGTGAAGTAGAGTGAAGAGTGAACAGTGAGGAGGAACCCCTCCCCCCAGGAAAAGTGTCTTTAACTCATCACCGACTATGTTCATTCATTGTGATTGATACCAGATGTTCTTGAGTAATTATCTTCTGTATTCAAGTATAAATGTTGTTGAATATTTGTTATTTCTTTTTAAATATTTCATGAATTCCTATTGAAACAAAGACAAGCTACTTATCTTGTTTATATTTGCTTGAGTGTGTGAAGAGTGAAGAGTGAAGAGTGAAGAGTGAAGAGTGAAGTGTCAAGAGTTAAGAGTCAAGAGTGAAGAGTGAAGAGTGAAGAGTGAAGAGTGAAGAGTGAAGAGTGAAGAGTGAAGAGTGAAGAGGGAAGAGGGAAGAGGGAAGAGGGAAGAGGGAAGAGGGAAGAGGGAAGAGTGAAGAGTGAAGAGTAAAGAGTGAGAGTGAGAGTGAGAGTGAGAGTGAGAGTGAAGAGTGAAGAGTGAAGAGTGAAGAGTGAAGAGTGAAGAGTGAAGAGTGAAGAGTGAAGACGGAAGAGGGAAGAGGGAAGTGGGAAGAGGGAAGAGGGAAGTGGGAAGAGTGAAGAGTGAAGAGTGAAGAGTGAAGAGTGAGGAGAAAGAGTGAGAGTGAGAGTGAGAGTGAGAGTGAGATTGAGAGTGAGAGTGAGAGTGAGAGTGAGAGTGAGAGTGAAGAGTGAAGAGTGAAGAGTGAAGAGTGAAGAGTGAAGAGTGAAGAGTGAAGAGTGAGGAGTGAAGAGTGACGAATGACGAGTGAAGAGTGAAGAGTGAAGAATGAATAGTGAAGAGTGAAGTGGGAAGTGGGAAGTGGGAAGTGGGAAGTGGGAAGTGGGAAGTGGGAAGTGGGAAGTGGGAAGAGGGAAGAGTGAAGAGTGAAGAGTGAAGAGTGAAGAGTGAAGAGTGTAGAGTGAAGAGTGAAGAGTGAAGAGTGAAGAGTGAAGAGTGAAGAGTGAAGAGTGAAGAGTGAAGAGTGAAGAGTGAAGAGTGAAGAGTGAACAGTGAACAGTGAGGAGGAACCCCTCCCCCCAGGAAAAGTGTCTTTAACTCATCACCGACTATGTTCATTCATTGTGATTGATACCAGATGTTCTTGAGTAATTATCTTCTGTATTCAAGTATAAATGTTGTTGAATATTTGTTATTTCTTTTTACATATATTATGAATTCCTATTGAAACAAAGACAAGCTACTTATCTTGTTTATATTTGCTTGAGTGTGTGAAGAGTGTATCCTCCGTGAGTAGAAGTGAAGAGTGAAGAGTGAAGAGTGAAGTGTGAAGTAGGAAGAGTGAAGAAGAGTGAAGAGTGAAGAGTGAAGAGTGAAGAGTGAAGAGTCAAGAGTCAAGAGTGAAGAGTGAAGAGTCAAGAGTCAAGAGTTAAGAGTGAAGAGTGAAGAGTGAAGAGTGAAGAGTGAAGAGTAAAGAGTGAAGAGGGAAGAGTGAAGAGTAAAGAGTAAAGAGTGAAGAGTGAAGAGTGAAGAGTGAAGAGGGAAGAGGGAAGAGGGAAGAGGGAAGAGGGAAGAGGGAAGAGGGAAGAGTGAAGAGTGAAGAGTGAAGAGTGAGGGTGAGAGTGAGAGTGAGAGTGAAGAGTGAAGAGTGAAGAGTGAAGAGTGAAGAGTGAAGAGTGAAGAGTGAAGAGTAAGGAGGGAAGAGGGAAGAGGAAAGAGGGAAGAGGGAAGAGGGAAGAGGGAAGTGGGAAGAGTGAAAAGTGAAGAGTGAGAGTGAGAGTGAGAGTGAGAGTGAGAGTGAGAGTGAGAGTGAGAGTGAGAGTGAGATTGAGAGTGAGAGTGAGAGTGAGAGTGAGAGTGAGAGTGAAGAGTGAAGAGTGAAGAGTGAAGAGTGAAGAGTAAAGAGTAAAGAGTAAAGAGTAAAGAGTAAAGAGTAAAGAGTGAAGAGTGAAGAGTGAAGAGTGAAGAGGGAAGAGTGAAGAGTGAAGAGTGAAGAGTGAAGAGTGAAGAGTGAAGAGTGAAGACGGAAGAGGGAAGAGTGAAGAGGGAAGAGGGAAGAGGGAAGAGGGAAGAGGGAAGAGGGAAGAGGGAAGTGGGAAGTGGGAAGAGGGAAGAGTGAAGAGTGAAGAGTGAAGAGTGAAGAGTGAAGAGTGAAGAGTAAAGAGTGAAGAGTGAAGAGTGAAGAGTGAAGAGTGAAGAGGGAAGAGGGAAGAGGGAAGAGGGAAGAGGGAAGAGGGAAGAGGGAAGAGGGAAGAGGGAAGAGGGAAGAGGGAAGAGGGAAGAGGGAAGAGTGAAGAGTAAAGAGTAAAGAGTAAAGAGTGAAGAGGGAAGAGGGAAGAGGGAAGAGGGAAGAGGGAAGAGGGAAGAGGGAAGAGGGAAGAGTGAAGAGTGAAGAGTGAAGAGTGAAGAGTAAAAGTGAGAGTGAGAGTGAGAGTGAGAGTGAGAGTGGAGTGAAGAGTGAAGAGTGAAGAGTGAAGAGTGTAGAGTGAAGAGTGAAGAGTGTAGAGTGAAAAGTAAGGAGTGAAGAGTGAAGAGTGAAAAGTGAAGAGTGAAGAGTGAAGAGTGAAGAGAGAATAGTGAAGAGTGAAGAGTGAAGAGTGAAGAGTGAAGAGTGAAGAGTGAATAGTGAAGAGTGAACAGTGAGGAGGAACCCCTCCCCCCAGGAAAAGTGTCTTTAACTCATCACCGACTATGTTCATTCATTGTGATTGATACCAGATGTTCTTGAGTAATTATCTTCTGTATTCAAGTATAAATGTTGTTGAATATTTGTTATTTCTTTTTACATATATTATGAATTCCTATTGAAACAAAGACAAGCTACTTATCTTGTTTATATTTGCTTGAGTGTGTGAAGAGTGTAACCTCCGTGAGTAGAAGTGAAGAGTGAAGAGTAAAGAGTGAAGTGTGAAGTAGGAAGAGTGAAGAAGAGTGAAGAGTGAAGAGTGAAGAGTGAAGAGTGAAGAGTGAAGAGTGAAGAGTAAAGAGTGGAGAGTTAAGAGTGAAGAGTGATAGTCAAAAGTCAAGAGTCAAGAGTGAAGAGTGAAGAGTGAAGAGTGAAGAGTGAAGAGTGAAGAGTGAAGAGTGAAGAGTGAAGAGGGAAGAGGGAAGAGGGAAGAGGGAAGAGGGAAGAGGGAAGAGTGAAGAGTGAAGAGTGAAGAGTGAGGGTGAGAGTGAGAGTGAGAGTGAAGAGTGAAGAGTGAAGAGTGAAGAGTGAAGAGTGAAGAGTGAAGAGTGAAGAGTAAGGAGGGAAGAGGGAAGAGGAAAGAGGGAAGAGGGAAGAGGGAAGAGGGAAGAGGGAAGTGGGAAGAGTGAAAAGTGAAGAGTGAGAGTGAGAGTGAAAGTGAGAGTGAGAGTGAGAGTGAGAGTGAGATTGAGAGTGAGAGTGAGAGTGAGAGTGAGAGTGAGAGTGAAGAGTGAAGAGTGAAGAGTGAAGAGTAAAGAGTAAAGAGTAAAGAGTAAAGAGTAAAGAGTAAAGAGTGAAGAGTGAAGAGTGAAGAGTGAAGAGGGAAGAGTGAAGAGTGAAGAGTGAAGAGTAAAGAGTGAAGAGTGAAGAGTGAAGAGTGAAGACGGAAGAGGGAAGAGGGAAGAGTGAAGAGGGAAGAGGGAAGAGGGAAGAGGGAAGAGGGAAGAGGGAAGTGGGAAGTGGGAAGAGGGAAGAGTGAAGAGTGAAGAGTGAAGAGTAAAGAGTGAAGAGTGAAGAGTGAAGAGTGAAGAGTGAAGAGGGAAGAGGGAAGAGGGAAGAGGGAAGAGGGAAGAGGGAAGAGGGAAGAGGGAAGAGGGAAGAGGGAAGAGGGAAGAGGGAAGAGGGAAGAGGGAAGAGTGAAGAGTAAAGAGTAAAGAGTAAAGAGTGAAGAGGGAAGAGGGAAGAGGGAAGAGGGAAGAGGGAAGAGGGAAGAGGGAAGAGGGAAGAGGGAAGAGTGAAGAGTGAAGAGTGAAGAGTGAAGAGTAAAAGTGAGAGTGAGAGTGAGAGTGAGAGTGAGAGTGGAGTGAAGAGTGAAGAGTGAAGAGTGAAGAGTGTAGAGTGAAGAGAGAAGAGTGTAGAGTGAAAAGTGAAGAGTGAAGAGTGAAGAGTGAAAAGTGAAGAGTGAAGAGTGAAGAGTGAAGAGAGAATAGTGAAGAGTGAAGAGTGAAGAGTGAAGAGTGAAGAGTGAAGAGTGAATAGTGAAGAGTGAACAGTGAGGAGGAACCCCTCCCCCCAGGAAAAGTGTCTTTAACTCATCACCGACTATGTTCATTCATTGTGATTGATACCAGATGTTCTTGAGTAATTATCTTCTGTATTCAAGTATAAATGTTGTTGAATATTTGTTATTTCTTTTTACATATATTATGAATTCCTATTGAAACAAAGACAAGCTACTTATCTTGTTTATATTTGCTTGAGTGTGTGAAGAGTGTAACCTCCGTGAGTAGAAGTAAAGAGTGAAGAGTGAAGAGTGAAGTGTGAAGTAGGAAGAGTGAAGAAGAGTGAAGAGTGAAGAGTGAAGAGTGAAGAGTGAAGAGTGAAGAGTAAAGAGTGGAGAGTTAAGAGTGAAGAGTGATAGTCAAAAGTCAAGAGTCAAGAGTGAAGAGTGAAGAGTGAAGAGTGAAGAGTGAAGAGTGAAGAGTGAAGAGTAAAGAGTGAAGAGTGAAGAGTGAAGAGTGAAGAGGGAAGAGGGAAGAGGGAAGAGGGAAGAGGGAAGAGGGAAGAGGGAAGAGGGAAGAGAGAAAAGGAAGAGTGAAGAGTGAAGAGTGAAGAAAAGAGTGAAGAGTGAAGAGTGTAGAGTGAAGACTGAAGACTGAAGACTGAAGACTGAAGACTGAAGAGTGAAGAGTGAAGAGTGAAGAGTGAAGAGTGAAGAGGGAAGTGGGAAGAGGGAAGTGGGAAGAGGGAAGAGGGAAGTGGGAAGAGGGAAGAGTGAAGAGGTAAGAGGGAAGAGTGAAGAGTGAAGAGTGAGAGTGAAGAGTGAAGAGTGAAGAGTGAAGAGTGAAGAGTGAAGAGTGAAGAGTGAAGAGTGAAGAGTAAAGAGTGAAGAGGGAAGTGGGAAGTGGGAAGTGGGAAGTGGGAAGTGGGAAGTGGGAAGTGGGAAGTGGGAAGTGGGAAGTGGGAAGTGGGAAGTGGGAAGTGGGAAGTGGGAAGTGGGAAGTGGGAAGTGGGAAGTGGGAAGTGGGACGTGGGAAGAGTGAAGAGTGAAGAGTGAAGAGTGAAGAGTGTAGAGTGTAGAGTGAAGAGTGAAGAGTGAAGAGTGACGAGTGAAGAGTGAAGAGTGAAGAGTGAAGAGTGAAGAGTGAAGAGTGAAGAGTGAAGAGTGAAGAGTGAAGAGTGAAGAGTGAAGAGTGAAGAGTGAAGAGTGAAGACTGAAGAGTGAAGACTGAAGAGTGAAGAGTGAAGAGTGAAGAGTGAAGAGTGAAGAGTGAAGAGTGAGAGTGAGAGTGAGAGTGAGAGTGAGAGTGAGAGTGAAGAGTGAAGAGTGAAGAGTGAAGAGTGAAGAGTGAAGAGTGAAGAGTGAAGAGTGAAGAGTTAAGAGTGAAGAGTGAAGTGGGTAGTGGGAAGTGGGAAGTGGGAAGTGGGAAGTGGGAAGTGGGAAGAGGGAAGAGGGAAGAGTGAAGAGGGAAAAGTGAAGAGTGAAGAGTGAAGAGTGAAGAGTGAAGAGTGAAGAGTGAAGAGTGAAGAGTGAAGAGTGAAGAGTGAAGAGTGAAGAGTGAAGAGTGAAGAGTGAAGAGTGAAGAGTGAACAGTGAGGATGAACCCCTCCCCCCAGGAAAAGTGTCTTTTACTCATCACCGACTATGTTCATTCATCGTGATTGATACCAGATATTCTTGAGTAATTATCTTCTGTATTCAAGTATAAATGTTGTTGAATATTTGTTATTTCTTTTTACATATTTAATGAATTCCTATTGAAACAAAGACAAGCTACTTATCTTGTTAATATTTGCTTGAGTGTGTAAAGAGTGTATCCTCCGTGAGTAGAAGTGAAGAGTGAAGACTGAAGAGTGAAGTGTGAAGTGTGAAGAGTGAAGAAGATTGAAGAGTGAAGAGTGAAGAGTGAAGAGTGAAGAGTGAAGAGTGAAGAGTCAAGAGTCAAGAGTGATGAGTGAAGAGGGAAGTGGGAATTGGGAAGTGGGAAGTGGGAAGTGGGAAGTGGGAAGTGGGAAGTGGGAAGTGGGAAGTGGAAAGTGGGACCTGGGAAGTGGGAAGAGTGAAGAGTGAAGAGTGAAGAGTGAAGAGTGAAGAGTGAAGAGTGAAAAGGGAAGAGGGAAGAGGGAAGTGGGAAGAGGGAAGAGGGAAGTGAGAAGAGGGAAGAGTGAAGAGGGAAGAGTAGAGTGAAGAGTGAAGAGTGAAGAGTGAGAGTGAAGAGTGAAGAGTGAAGAGTGAAGAGTGAAGAGTGAAGAGTGAAGAGTGAAGAGTGAAGAGTGAAGGGTGAAGAGTGAAGAGTGAAGAGTTAAGAGTGAAGAGTGAAGAGTGAAGAGTGAAGAGTGAAGAGTGAAGAGTGAAGAGTGAAGAGTGAAGAGTGAAGAGTGAAGAGTGAAGAGTGAAGAGTGAAGGGTGAAGAGTCAAGAGTGAAGAGTGAAGCGTGAAGAGTGAAGAGTGAAGAAGGAAGTGGGAAGTGGGAAGTGGGAAGTTGGAAGTGGGAAGTGGGAAGTGGGAAGTGGGAAGTGGGAAATGGGAAGTGGGAAGAGTGAAGAGTGAAGAGTGAAGAGTGAAGAGTGAAGAGTGTAGAGTGTAGAGTGAAGAGTAAAGAGTGAAGAGTGAAGAATGAAGAGTGAAGAGTGAAGAGTGAAGAGTGAAGAGTGAAGAGTGAAGAGTGAAGTGTGAAGAGTGAAGAGTGAAGAGTGAACAGTGAAGAGTGAACAGTGAACAGCGAGGAGGAACCCCTCCCCCCAGGACAAGTGTCTTAAACTCATCACCGACTATGTTTATTCATTGTGATTGATACCAGATGTTCTTGAGTAATTATCTTCTGAATTCAAGTATAAATGTTGTTGAATATTTGTTATTTCTTGTTACATATTTTATGAATTCCTATTGAAACAAAGACAAGCTACTTATCTTGTTTATATTTGCTTGAGTGTGTGAAGAGTGAAGAGTGAAGAGTGAAGAGTGAAGAGTGAAGAGGGAAGAGGGAAGAGTGAAGAGTAAGGAGGGAAGAGGGAAGAGGAAAGAGGGAAGAGGGAAGAGGGAAGAGGGAAGTGGGAAGAGTGAAAAGTGAAGAGTGAGAGTGAGAGTGAGAGTGAGAGTGAGAGTGAGAGTGAGAGTGAGAGTGAGAGTGAGATTGAGAGTGAGAGTGAGAGTGAGAGTGAGAGTGAGAGTGAAGAGTGAAGAGTGAAGAGTGAAGAGTGAAGAGTAAAGAGTAAAGAGTAAAGAGTAAAGAGTAAAGAGTAAAGAGTGAAGAGTGAAGAGTGAAGAGTGAAGAGGGAAGAGTGAAGAGTGAAGAGTGAAGAGTGAAGAGTGAAGAGTGAAGAGTGAAGACGGAAGAGGGAAGAGTGAAGAGTGAAGAGTGAAGAGTGAAGAGTGAAGAGTGAAGAGTGAGGGTGAGAGTGAGAGTGAGAGTGAAGAGTGAAGAGTGAAGAGTGAAGAGTGAAGAGTGAAGAGTGAAGAGTGAAGAGTAAGGAGGGAAGAGGGAAGAGGAAAGAGGGAAGAGGGAAGAGGGAAGAGGGAAGTGGGAAGAGTGAAAAGTGAAGAGTGAGAGTGAGAGTGAGAGTGAGAATGAGATTGAGAGTGAGAGTGAGAGTGAGAGTGAGAGTGAGAGTGAAGAGTGAAGAGTGAAGAGTGAAGAGTGAAGAGTAAAGAGTAAAGAGTAAAGAGTAAAGAGTAAAGAGTAAAGAGTGAAGAGTGAAGAGTGAAGAGTGAAGAGGGAAGAGTGAAGAGTGAAGAGTGAAGAGTGAAGAGTGAAGAGTGAAGAGTGAAGACGGAAGAGGGAAGAGTGAAGAGGGAAGAGGGAAGAGGGAAGAGGGAAGAGGGAAGAGGGAAGAGGGAAGTGGGAAGTGGGAAGAGGGAAGAGTGAAGAGTGAAGAGTGAAGAGTGAAGAGTGAAGAGTAAAGAGTAAAGAGTGAAGAGTGAAGAGTGAAGAGTGAAGAGGGAAGAGGGAAGAGGGAAGAGGGAAGAGGGAAGAGGGAAGAGGGAAGAGGGAAGAGGGAAGAGGGAAGAGGGAAGAGGGAAGAGGGAAGAGGGAAGAGGGAAGAGGGAAGAGGGAAGAGTAAAGAGTAAAGAGTAAAGAGTGAAGAGGGAAGAGGGAAGAGGGAAGAGGGAAGAGGGAAGAGGGAAGAGGGAAGAGGGAAGAGGGAAGAGTGAAGAGTGAAGAGTGAAGAGTGAAGAGTAAAAGTGAGAGTGAGAGTGAGAGTGAGAGTGAGAGTGGAGTGAAGAGTGAAGAGTGAAGAGTGAAGAGTGTAGAGTAAAGAGTGAAGAGTGTAGAGTGAAAAGTGAAGAGTGAAGAGTGAAGAGTGAAAAGTGAAGAGTGAAGAGTGAAGAGTGAAGAGAGAATAGTGAAGAGTGAAGAGTGAAGAGTGAAGAGTGAAGAGTGAAGAGTGAATAGTGAAGAGTGAACAGTGAGGAGGAACCCCTCCCCCCAGGAAAAGTGTCTTTAACTCATCACCGACTATGTTCATTCATTGTGATTGATACCAGATGTTCTTGAGTAATTATCTTCTGTATTCAAGTATAAATGTTGTTGAATATTTGTTATTTCTTTTTACATATATTATGAATTCCTATTGAAACAAAGACAAGCTACTTATCTTGTTTATATTTGCTTGAGTGTGTGAAGAGTGTAACCTCCGTGAGTAGAAGTGAAGAGTGAAGAGTAAAGAGTGAAGTGTGAAGTAGGAAGAGTGAAGAAGAGTGAAGAGTGAAGAGTGAAGAGTGAAGAGTGAAGAGTGAAGAGTGAAGAGTAAAGAGTGGAGAGTTAAGAGTGAAGAGTGATAGTCAAAAGTCAAGAGTCAAGAGTGAAGAGTGAAGAGTGAAGAGTGAAGAGTGAAGAGTGAAGAGTGAAGAGTGAAGAGTGAAGAGTGAAGAGTGAAGAGTGAAGAGTGAAGAGTGAAGAGGGAAGAGGGAAGAGGGAAGAGGGAAGAGGGAAGAGGGAAGAGTGAAGAGTGAAGAGTGAAGAGTGAGGGTGAGAGTGAGAGTGAGAGTGAAGAGTGAAGAGTGAAGAGTGAAGAGTGAAGAGTGAAGAGTGAAGAGTGAAGAGTAAGGAGGGAAGAGGGAAGAGGAAAGAGGGAAGAGGGAAGAGGGAAGAGGGAAGAGGGAAGTGGGAAGAGTGAAAAGTGAAGAGTGAGAGTGAGAGTGAGAGTGAGAGTGAGAGTGAGAGTGAGATTGAGAGTGAGAGTGAGAGTGAGAGTGAGAGTGAGAGTGAAGAGTGAAGAGTGAAGAGTGAAGAGTAAAGAGTAAAGAGTAAAGAGTAAAGAGTAAAGAGTAAAGAGTGAAGAGTGAAGAGTGAAGAGTGAAGAGGGAAGAGTGAAGAGTGAAGAGTGAAGAGTAAATAGTGAAGAGTGAAGAGTGAAGAGTGAAGACGGAAGAGGGAAGAGGGAAGAGTGAAGAGGGAAGAGGGAAGAGGGAAGAGGGAAGAGGGAAGAGGGAAGTGGGAAGTGGGAAGAGGGAAGAGTGAAGAGTGAAGAGTGAAGAGTAAAGAGTGAAGAGTGAAGAGTGAAGAGTGAAGAGTGAAGAGGGAAGAGGGAAGAGGGAAGAGGGAAGAGGGAAGAGGGAAGAGGGAAGAGGGAAGAGGGAAGAGGGAAGAGGGAAGAGGGAAGAGTGAAGAGTAAAGAGTAAAGAGTAAAGAGTGAAGAGGGAAGAGGGAAGAGGGAAGAGGGAAGAGGGAAGAGGGAAGAGGGAAGAGGGAAGAGGGAAGAGTGAAGAGTGAAGAGTGAAGAGTGAAGAGTAAAAGTGAGAGTGAGAGTGAGAGTGAGAGTGAGAGTGGAGTGAAGAGTGAAGAGTGAAGAGTGAAGAGTGTAGAGTGAAGAGAGAAGAGTGTAGAGTGAAAAGTGAAGAGTGAAGAGTGAAGAGTGAAAAGTGAAGAGTGAAGAGTGAAGAGTGAAGAGTGAAGAGTGAAGAGTGAAGAGTGAAGAGTGAAGAGTGAAGAGTGAAGAGTGAAGAGTGAAGAGTGAAGAGTGAATAGTGAAGAGTGAACAGTGAGGAGGAACCCCTCCCCCCAGGAAAAGTGTCTTTAACTCATCACCGACTATGTTCATTCATTGTGATTGATACCAGATGTTCTTGAGTAATTATCTTCTGTATTCAAGTATAAATGTTGTTGAATATTTGTTATTTCTTTTTACATATATTATGAATTCCTATTGAAACAAAGACAAGCTACTTATCTTGTTTATATTTGCTTGAGTGTGTGAAGAGTGTAACCTCCGTGAGTAGAAGTGAAGAGTGAAGAGTGAAGAGTGAAGTGTGAAGTAGGAAGAGTGAAGAAGAGTGAAGAGTGAAGAGTGAAGAGTGAAGAGTGAAGAGTGAAGAGTAAAGAGTGGAGAGTTAAGAGTGAAGAGTGATAGTCAAAAGTCAAGAGTCAAGAGTGAAGAGTGAAGAGTGAAGAGTGAAGAGTGAAGAGTGAAGAGTGAAGAGTAAAGAGTGAAGAGTGAAGAGTGAAGAGTGAAGAGGGAAGAGGGAAGAGGGAAGAGGGAAGAGGGAAGAGGGAAGAGGGAAGAGGGAAGAGAGAAAAGGAAGAGTGAAGAGTGAAGAGTGAAGAAAAGAGTGAAGAGTGAAGAGTGTAGAGTGAAGACTGAAGACTGAAGACTGAAGACTGAAGAGTGAAGAGTGAAGAGTGAAGAGTGAAGAGTGAAGAGGGAAGTGGGAAGAGGGAAGTGGGAAGAGGGAAGAGGGAAGTGGGAAGAGGGAAGAGTGAAGAGGTAAGAGGGAAGAGTGAAGAGTGAAGAGTGAGAGTGAAGAGTGAAGAGTGATGAGTGAAGAGTGAAGAGTGAAGAGTGAAGAGTGAAGAGTGAAGAGTGAAGAGTGAAGAGTGAAGAGTGAAGAGTGAAGAGTGAAGAGTGAAGAGTGAAGGGTGAAGAGTGAAGAGTGAAGAGTGAAGAGTGAAGAGTGAAGAGTGAAGAGTGAAGAGTGAAGAGTGAAGAGTGAAGAGTGAAGAGTGATGAGTGAAGAGTGAAGGGTGAAGAGTGAAGAGTGAAGAGTGAAGAGTGAAGAGTGAAGAGTGAAGAGGGAAGTGGGAAGTGGGAAGTGGGAAGTGGGAAGTGGGAAGTGGGAAGTGGGAAGTGGGAAGTGGGAAGTGGGAAGTGGGAAGTGGGAAGTGGGAAGTGGGAAGTGGGAAGTGGGAAGTGGGAAGTGGGAAGTGGGACGTGGGAAGAGTGAAGAGTGAAGAGTGAAGAGTGAAGAGTGTAGAGTGTAGAGTGAAGAGTGAAGAGTGAAGAGTGACGAGTGAAGAGTGAAGAGTGAAGAGTGAAGAGTGAAGAGTGAAGAGTGAAGAGTGAAGAGTGAAGAGTGAAGAGTGAAGAGTGAAGAGTGAAGAGTGAAGAGTGAAGAGTGAAGAGTGAAGACTGAAGAGTGAAGACTGAAGAGTGAAGAGTGAAGAGTGAAGAGTGAAGAGTGAAGAGTGAAGAGTGAGAGTGAGAGTGAGAGTGAGATTGAGAGTGAGAGTGAAGAGTGAAGAGTGAAGAGTGAAGAGTGAAGAGTGAAGAGTGAAGAGTGAAGAGTGAAGAGTTAAGAGTGAAGAGTGAAGTGGGTAGTGGGAAGTGGGAAGTGGGAAGTGGGAAGTGGGAAGTGGGAAGAGGGAAGAGGGAAGAGTGAAGAGGGAAAAGTGAAGAGTGAAGAGTGAAGAGTGAAGAGTGAAGAGTGAAGAGTGAAGAGTGAAGAGTGAAGAGTGAAGAGTGAAGAGTGAAGAGTGAAGAGTGAAGAGTGAAGAGTGAAGAGTGAACAGTGAGGATGAACCCCTCCCCCCAGGAAAAGTGTCTTTTACTCATCACCGACTATGTTCATTCATCGTGATTGATACCAGATATTCTTGAGTAATTATCTTCTGTATTCAAGTATAAATGTTGTTGAATATTTGTTATTTCTTTTTACATATTTAATGAATTCCTATTGAAACAAAGACAAGCTACTTATCTTGTTAATATTTGCTTGAGTGTGTAAAGAGTGTATCCTCCGTGAGTAGAAGTGAAGAGTGAAGACTGAAGAGTGAAGTGTGAAGAGTGAAGAAGATTGAAGAGTGAAGAGTGAAGAGTGAAGAGTGAAGAGTGAAGAGTGAAGAGTCAAGAGTCAAGAGTGATGAGTGAAGAGGGAAGTGGGAAGTGGGAAGTGGGAAGTGGGAAGTGGGAAGTGGGAAGTGGGAAGTGGGAAGTGGGAAGTGGAAAGTGGGACCTGGGAAGTGGGAAGAGTGAAGAGTGAAGAGTGAAGAGTGAAGAGTGAAGAGTGAAGAGTGAAAAGGGAAGAGGGAAGAGGGAAGTGGGAAGAGGGAAGAGGGAAGTGAGAAGAGGGAAGAGTGAAGAGGGAAGAGTAGAGTGAAGAGTGAAGAGTGAAGAGTGAGAGTGAAGAGTGAAGAGTGAAGAGTGAAGAGTGAAGAGTGAAGAGTGAAGAGTGAAGAGTGAAGAGTGAAGGGTGAAGGGTGAAGAGTGAAGAGTGAAGAGTTAAGAGTGAAGAGTGAAGAGTGAAGAGTGAAGAGTGAAGAGTGAAGAGTGAAGAGTGAAGAGTGAAGAGTGAAGAGTGAAGAGTGAAGAGTGAAGAGTGAAGAGTGAAGGGTGAAGAGTCAAGAGTGAAGAGTGAAGCGTGAAGAGTGAAGAGTGAAGAAGGAAGTGGGAAGTGGGAAGTGGGAAGTTGGAAGTGGGAAGTGGGAAGTGGGAAGTGGGAAGTGGGAAGTGGGAAGAGTGAAGAGTGAAGAGTGAAGAGTGAAGAGTGAAGAGTGTAGAGTGTAGAGTGAAGAGTAAAGAGTGAAGAGTGAAGAATGAAGAGTGAAGAGTGAAGAGTGAAGAGTGAAGAGTGAAGAGTGAAGAGTGAAGTGTGAAGAGTGAAGAGTGAAGAGTGAACAGTGAAGAGTGAACAGTGAACAGCGAGGAGGAACCCCTCCCCCCAGGACAAGTGTCTTAAACTCATCACCGACTATGTTTATTCATTGTGATTGATACCAGATGTTCTTGAGTAATTATCTTCTGTATTCAAGTATAAATGTTGTTGAATATTTGTTATTTCTTGTTACATATTTTATGAATTCCTATTGAAACAAAGACAAGCTACTTATCTTGTTTATATTTGCTTGAGTGTGTGAAGAGTGAAGAGTGAAGAGTGAAGAGTGAAGAGTGAAGAGTGAAGAGGGAAGAGGGAAGAGGGAAGAGGGAAGAGGGTAGAGGGAAGAGGGACGAGGGAAGAGTGAAGAGTGAAGAGTGAAGAGTGAAGAGTGAAGAGTGAAGAGTGAGAGTGAGAGTGAGAGTGAGAGTGAGAGTGAAAACGAGAGTGAGAGTGAGAGTGAGAGTGGAGTGAAGAGTGAAGAGTGAAGAGTGAAGAGTGAAGAGTGTAGAGTGAAGAGTGAAGAGTGAAGAGTGAAAAGTGAAGAGTGAAGAGTGAAGAGTGAAGAGTGAAGAGTGAAAAGTGAAGAGTGAAGAGTGGAGAGTGAAGAGTGAAGAGTGAAGAGTGAAGAGTGAAGAGTGAAGAGTGAAGAGTGAAGGGTGAAGAGTGAAGAGTGAAGAGTGAAGAGTGAAGAGTGAAGGGTGAAGAGTGAAGGGTGAAGGGTGAAGAGTGAAGAGTGAAGAGTGAAGAGTGAAGAGTGAAGAGTTAAGAGTGAAGAGTGAAGAGTAAAGAGTGAAGAGGGAAGAGGGAAGAGGGAAGAGGGAAGAGGGAAGAGGGAAGAGGGAAGAGGGAAGAGGGAAGAGGGAAGAGGGAAGAGGGAAGAGTAAAGAGTGAAGAGTAAAGAGTTAAGAGTAAAGAGTAAAGAGTGAAGAGTGAAGAGTGAAGTGTGAAGAGTGAAGAGTGAAGAGTGAAGAGTGAAGAGTGAAGAGTGAAGAGTGAAGAGTGAAGAGTGAAGAGTGTAAAGTGAAGAGTGAAGGGTGAAGAGTTAAGAGTTAAGAGTGAAGAGTGAAGAGTGAAGAGTGAAGAGTGAAAAGTGAAGAGTGAAGAGTGAAGATTGAAGGGTGAAGAGTGAGGAGTGAAGAGTGAAGAGTGAAGAGGGAAGAGGGAAGAGGGAAGAGGGAAGAGGGAAGAGGGAAGAGGGAAGAGGGAAGAGGGAAGAGTGAAGAGTGAAGAGTGAAGAGTAAAGAGTTAAGAGTAAAGAGTAAAGAGTGAAGAGTGAAGAGTGAAGAGTGAAGAGTGAAGAGTGAAGAGTGAAGAGTGAAGAGTGATGAGTGAAGAGTGAAGAGTGAAGAGTGAGAGTGAGAGTGAGAGTGAGAGTGAAGAGTGAAGAGTGAAGAGGGAAGAGGGAAGAGGAAAGAGAGAAGAGGGAAGAGGGAAGAGGGAAGAGGGAAGAGGGAAGAGGGAAGAGGGAAGAGGGAAGAGTGAAGAGTGAAGAGTGAAGAGTGAAGAGTGAAGAGTGAAGAGTGAAGAGTGAAGAGTGAAGGGTGAAGAGTCAGGAGTGAAGAGTGAAGCGTGAAGAGTGAAGAGTGAAGAGGGAAGTGGGAAGTGGGAAGTGGGAAGTGGGAAGTGGGAAGTGGGAAGTGGGAAGTTGGAAGTGGGAAGTGGGAAGTGGGAAGATTGAAGAGTGAAGAGTGAAGAGTGAAGAGTGTAGAGTGAAGAGTGAAGAGTGAAGAGTGAAGAATGAAGAGTGAAGAGTGAAGAGTGAAGAGTGAAGAGTGAAGAGTGAAGAGTGAAGTGTGAAGAGTGAAGAGTGAAGAGTGAACAGTGAAGAGTGAACAGTGAACAGCGAGGAGGAACCCCTCCCCCCAGGACAAGTGTCTTTAACTCATCACCGACTATGTTTATTCATTGTGATTGATACCAGATGTTCTTGAGTAATTATCTTCTGTATTCAAGTTATATGTTGTTGAATATTTGTTATTTCTTTTTACATATTTTATGAATTCCTATTGAAACAAAGACAAGCTACTTATCTTGTTTATATTTGCTTGAGTGTGTGAAGAGTGAAGAGTGAAGAGTGAAGAGTGAAGAGTGAAGAGTGAAGAGTGAAGAGGGAAGAGGGAAGAGGGAAGAGGGAAGAGGGAAGAGGGAAGAGGGACGAGGGAAGAGTGAAGAGTGAAGAGTGAAGAGTGAAGAGTGAGAGTGAGAGTGAGAGTGAGAGTGAGAGTGAGAGTGAGAGTGAGAGTGAGAGTGAGAGTGGAGTGAAGAGTGAAGAGTGAAGAGTGAAGAGTGAAGAGTGAAGAGTGTAGAGTGAAGAGTGAAGAGTGAAGAGTGAAAAGTGAAGAGTGAAGAGTGAAAAGTGAAGAGTGAAGAGTTAAGAGTTAAGAGTGAAGAGTGAAGAGTGAAGAGTGAAGAGTGAAGAGTGAAGAGTGAAGGGTGAAGAGTGAAGAGTGAAGTGTGAAGAGTGAAGAGTGAAGAGTGAAGGGTGAAGAGTGAAGGGTGAAGGGTGAAGAGTGAAGAGTGAAGAGTGAAGAGTGAAGAGTGAAGAGTGAAGAGTGAAGAGTGAAGAGTGAAGAGTGAAGAGGGAAGAGGGAAGAGGGAAGAGGGAAGAGGGAAGAGGGAAGAGGGAAGAGGGAAGAGGGAAGAGGGAAGAGGGAAGAGGGAAGAGGGAAGAGGGAAGAGGGAAGAGTGAAGAGTAAAGAGTAAAGAGTAAAGAGTAAAGAGTGAAGAGTGAAGAGTGAAAAGTGAAGAGTGAAGAGTGAAGAGTGAAGAGTGAAGAGTGAAGAGTGAAGAGTGAAGAGTGAAGGTTGAAGAGTGAAGAGTGAAGAGTGAAGAGTGAAGAGTGAAGAGTGAAGAGTGAAGAGTGAAGGGTGAAGAGTGAAGAGTGATGAGTGAAGAGTGAAGAGTGAAGAGTGAAGAGTGAAGAGTGAAGAGTGAAGAGTGAAGAGTGAAGAGTGAAGAGGGAAGAGGGAAGAGGGAAGAGGGAAGAGGGAAGAGGGAAGAGGGAAGAGGGAAGAGGGAAGAGGGAAGAGGGAAGAGGGAAGAGGGAAGAGGGAAGAGGGAAGAGGGAAGAGGGAAGAGGGAAGAGGGAAGAGGGAAGAGTGAAGAGTGAAAAGTGAAGAGTGAAGAGTGAAGTGTGAAGAGTGAAGAGTGAAGAGTGAAGAGTGAAGAGTGAAGAGTGAAGAGTAAAGAGTGAAGAGTGAAGAGTGAAGAGTGTAAAGTGAAGAGTGCAGGGTGAAGAGCCAAGAGTGAAGAGTGAAGAGTGAAGAGTGAAGAGTGAACAGTGAAGAGTGAAGAGTGAAGATTGAAGGGTGAAGAGTGAAGAGTGAAGAGTGAAGAGTGAAGAGTGAAGAGGGAAGAGGGAAGAGTGAAGAGTGAAGAGTAAAGAGTAAAGAGTAAAGAGTAAAGAGTAAAGAGTAAAGAGTGAAGAGTGAAAAGTGAAGAGTGAAGAGTGAAGAGTGAAGAGTTATGAGTGAAGAGTGAAGAGTGAGAGTGAGAGTGAGAGTGAGAGTGAAGAGTGAAGAGTGAAGAGGGAAGAGGAAAGAGGGAAGAGGGAAGAGGGAAGAGGGAAGAGGGAAGAGGGAAGAGGGAAGAGGGAAGAGTGAAGAGTGAAGAGTGAAGAGTAAAGAGTAAAGAGTAAAGAGTAAAGAGTAAAGAGTGAAGAGTGAAGAGTGAAGAGTGAAGAGTGAAGAGTGAAGAGTGAAGAGGGAAGAGGGAAGAGGGAAGAGGGAAGAGGGAAGAGGGAAGAGGGAAGAGGGAAGAGTGAAGAGTAAAGAGTAAAGAGTAAAGAGTAAAGAGTAAAGAGTAAAGAGTGAAGAGTGAAGAGTGAAGAGTGAAGAGTGAAGAGTGAAGAGTGAAGAGTGAAGAGTGAAGAGTGAAGAGTGAGAGTGAGAGTGAAGAGTGAAGAGTGAAGAGTGAAGAGTGAAGAGTGAAGAGTGAAGAGTGAAGAGTGAAGAGTGAAGAGTGAGGAGTGAAGAGTGACGAGTGAAGAGTGAAGAGTGAAGAGTGAAGAGTGAATAGTGAAGAGTGAAGAGTGAAGTGGGAAGTGGGAAGTGGGAAGTGGGAAGTGGGAAGTGGGAAGTGGGAAGTGGGAAGTGGGAAGTGGGAAGTGGGAAGTGGGAAGTGGGAAGTGGGAAGTGGGAAGTGGGAAGTGGGAAGTGGGAAGAGGGAAGAGTGAAGAGTGAAGAGTGAAGAGTGAAGAGTAAAGAGTGAAGAGTGAAAAGTGAAGAGTGAAAAGTGAAGAGTGAAGAGTGAAGAGTGAAGAGTGAAGAGTGAAGAGTGAAGAGTGAAGAGTGAAGAGTGAAGAGTGAAGAGTGAAGAGTGAAGAGTGAAGAGTGAAGAGTGAAGAGTGAAGAGTGAAGAGTGAAGAGTGAAGAGTGAAGTGTAAAGAGTGAAGAGTGAAGAGTGAAGAGTGAAGAGTGAAGAGTGAAGAGTGAAGAGTGAAGAGTGAAGAGTGAAGAGTGAAGTAGAGTGAAGAGTGAACAGTGAGGAGGAACCCCTCCCCCCAGGAAAAGTGTCTTTAACTCATCACCGACTATGTTCATTCATTGTGATTGATACCAGATGTTCTTGAGTAATTATCTTCTGTATTCAAGTATAAATGTTGTTGAATATTTGTTATTTCTTTTTAAATATTTCATGAATTCCTATTGAAACAAAGACAAGCTACTTATCTTGTTTATATTTGCTTGAGTGTGTGAAGAGTGAAGAGTGAAGAGTGAAGAGTGAAGAGTGAAGTGTCAAGAGTTAAGAGTCAAGAGTCAAGAGTGAAGAGTGAAGAGTGAAGAGTGAAGAGTGAAGAGTGAAGAGTGAAGAGTGAAGAGTGAAGAGTGAAGAGGGAAGAGGGAAGAGGGAAGAGGGAAGAGGGAAGAGGGAAGAGGGAAGAGTGAAGAGTGAAGAGTAAAGAGTGAGAGTGAGAGTGAGAGTGAGAGTGAGAGTGAAGAGTGAAGAGTGAAGAGTGTAGAGTGAAGAGTGAAGAGTGAAGAGTGAAGAGTGAAGACGGAAGAGGGAAGAGGGAAGTGGGAAGAGGGAAGAGGGAAGTGGGAAGAGTGAAGAGTGAAGAGTGAAGAGTGAAGAGTGAGGAGAAAGAGTGAGAGTGAGAGTGAGAGTGAGAGTGAGATTGAGAGTGAGAGTGAGAGTGAGAGTGAGAGTGAGAGTGAAGAGTGAAGAGTGAAGAGTGAAGAGTGAAGAGTGAAGAGTGAAGAGTGAAGAGTGAGGAGTGAAGAGTGACGAGTGACGAGTGAAGAGTGAAGAGTGAAGAGTGAAGAATGAATAGTGAAGAGTGAAGTGGGAAGTGGGAAGTGGGAAGTGGGAAGTGGGAAGTGGGAAGTGGGAAGTGGGAAGTGGGAAGTGGGAAGTGGGAAGAGGGAAGAGTGAAGAGTGAAGAGTGAAGAGTGAAGAGTGAAGAGTGTAGAGTGAAGAGTGAAGAGTGAAGAGTGAAGAGTGAAGAGTGAAGAGTGAAGAGTGAAGAGTGAAGAGTGAAAAGTGAAGAGTGAAGAGTGAAGAGTGAACAGTGAGGAGGAACCCCTCCCCCCAGGAAAAGTGTCTTTAACTCATCACCGACTATGTTCATTCATTGTGATTGATACCAGATGTTCTTGAGTAATTATCTTCTGTATTCAAGTATAAATGTTGTTGAATATTTGTTATTTCTTTTTACATATATTATGAATTCCTATTGAAACAAAGACAAGCTACTTATCTTGTTTATATTTGCTTGAGTGTGTGAAGAGTGTATCCTCCGTGAGTAGAAGTGAAGAGTGAAGAGTGAAGAGTGAAGTGTGAAGTAGGAAGAGTGAAGAAGAGTGAAGAGTGAAGAGTGAAGAGTGAAGAGTGAAGAGTCAAGAGTCAAGAGTGAAGAGTGAAGAGTCAAGAGTTAAGAGTGAAGAGTGAAGAGTGAAGAGTGAAGAGTGAAGAGTGAAGAGTGAAGAGTAAAGAGTGAAGAGGGAAGAGTGAAGAGTAAAGAGTAAAGAGTGAAGAGTGAAGAGTGAAGAGTGAAGAGGGAAGAGGGAAGAGGGAAGAGGGAAGAGGGAAGAGGGAAGAGGGAAGAGTGAAGAGTGAAGAGTGAAGAGTGAGGGTGAGAGTGAGAGTGAGAGTGAAGAGTGAAGAGTGAAGAGTGAAGAGTGAAGAGTGAAGAGTGAAGAGTGAAGAGTAAGGAGGGAAGAGGGAAGAGGAAAGAGGGAAGAGGGAAGAGGGAAGGGGGAAGAGGGAAGTGGGAAGAGTGAAAAGTGAAGAGTGAGAGTGAGAGTGAGAGTGAGAGTGAGAGTGAGAGTGAGAGTGAGAGTGAGAGTGAGATTGAGAGTGAGAGTGAGAGTGAGAGTGAAGAGTGAAGAGTGAAGAGTAAAGAGTAAAGAGTAAAGAGTAAAGAGTAAAGAGTAAAGAGTGAAGAGTGAAGAGTGAAGAGTGAAGAGGGAAGAGTGAAGAGTGAAGAGTGAAGAGTGAAGAGTGAAGAGTGAAGAGTGAAGACGGAAGAGGGAAGAGTGAAGAGGGAAGAGGGAAGAGGGAAGAGGGAAGAGGGAAGAGGGAAGAGGGAAGTGGGAAGTGGGAAGAGGGAAGAGTGAAGAGTGAAGAGTGAAGAGTGAAGAGTGAAGAGTAAAGAGTGAAGAGTGAAGAGTGAAGAGTGAAGAGTGAAGAGGGAAGAGGGAAGAGGGAAGAGGGAAGAGGGAAGAGGGAAGAGGGAAGAGGGAAGAGGGAAGAGGGAAGAGGGAAGAGGGAAGAGTGAAGAGTAAAGAGGAAAGAGTAAAGAGTGAAGAGGGAAGAGGGAAGAGGGAAGAGGGAAGAGGGAAGAGGGAAGAGGGTAGAGGGAAGAGGGAAGAGTGAAGAGTGAAGAGTGAAGAGTGAAGAGTAAAAGTGAGAGTGAGAGTGAGAGTGAGAGTGAGAGTGGAGTGAAGAGTGAAGAGTGAAGAGTGAAGAGTGTAGAGTGAAGAGTGAAGAGTGTAGAGTGAAAAGTGAAGAGTGAAGAGTGAAGAGTGAAAAGTGAAGAGTGAAGAGTGAAGAGTGAAGAGAGAATAGTGAAGAGTGAAGAGTGAAGAGTGAAGAGTGAAGAGTGAAGAGTGAATAGTGAAGAGTGAACAGTGAGGAGGAACCCCTCCCCCCAGGAAAAGTGTCTTTAACTCATCACCGACTATGTTCATTCATTGTGATTGATACCAGATGTTCTTGAGTAATTATCTTCTGTATTCAAGTATAAATGTTGTTGAATATTTGTTATTTCTTTTTACATATATTATGAATTCCTATTGAAACAAAGACAAGCTACTTATCTTGTTTATATTTGCTTGAGTGTGTGAAGAGTGTAACCTCCGTGAGTAGAAGTGAAGAGTGAAGAGTGAAGAGTGAAGTGTGAAGTAGGAAGAGTGAAGAAAAGTGAAGAGTGAAGAGTGAAGAGTGAAGAGTGAAGAGTGAAGAGTGAAGAGTAAAGAGTGGAGAGTTAAGAGTGAAGAGTGATAGTCAAAAGTCAAGAGTCAAGAGTGAAGAGTGAAGAGTGAAGAGTGAAGAGTGAAGAGTGAAGAGTGAAGAGTAAAGAGTAAAGAGTGAAGAGTGAAGAGTGAAGAGTGAAGAGGGAAGAGGGAAGAGGGAAGAGGGAAGAGGGAAGAGGGAAGAGGGAAGAGGGAAGAGAGAAAAGGAAGAGTGAAGAGTGAAGAGTGAAGAGTGAAGAGTGAAGAGTGAAGAGTGTAGAGTGTAGACTGAAGACTGAAGACTGAAGACTGAAGACTGAAGAGTGAAGAGTGAAGAGTGAAGAGTGAAGAGTGAAGAGGGAAGTGGGAAGAGGGAAGTGGGAAGAGGGAAGAGGGAAGTGGGAAGAGGGAAGAGTGAAGAGGTAAGAGGGAAGAGTGAAGAGTGAAGAGTGAAGAGTGAGAGTGAAGAGTGAAGAGTGAAGAGTGAAGAGTGAAGAGTGAAGAGTGAAGAGTGAAGAGTGAAGAGTGAAGAGTGAAGTGTGAAGAGTGAAGAGTGAAGAGTGAACAGTGAAGAGTGAACAGTGAACAGCGAGGAGGAACCCCTCCCCCCAGGACAAGTGTCTTTAACTCATCACCGACTATGTTTATTCATTGTGATTGATACCAGATGTTCTTGAGTAATTATCTTCTGTATTCAAGTTATATGTTGTTGAATATTTGTTATTTCTTTTTACATATTTTATGAATTCCTATTGAAACAAAGACAAGCTACTTATCTTGTTTATATTTGCTTGAGTGTGTGAAGAGTGAAGAGTGAAGAGTGAAGAGTGAAGAGTGAAGAGTGAAGAGTGAAGAGTGAAGAGGGAAGAGGGAAGAGGGAAGAGGGAAGAGGGAAGAGGGAAGAGGGACGAGGGAAGAGTGAAGAGTGAAGAGTGAAGAGTGAAGAGTGAGAGTGAGAGTGAGAGTGAGAGTGAGAGTGAGAGTGAGAGTGAGAGTGAGAGTGAGAGTGGAGTGAAGAGTGAAGAGTGAAGAGTGAAGAGTGAAGAGTGAAGAGTGTAGAGTGAAGAGTGAAGAGTGAAGAGTGAAAAGTGAAGAGTGAAGAGTGAAAAGTGAAGAGTGAAGAGTTAAGAGTTAAGAGTGAAGAGTGAAGAGTGAAGAGTGAAGAGTGAAGAGTGAAGAGTGAAGGGTGAAGAGTGAAGAGTGAAGTGTGAAGAGTGAAGAGTGAAGAGTGAAGGGTGAAGAGTGAAGGGTGAAGGGTGAAGAGTGAAGAGTGAAGAGTGAAGAGTGAAGAGTGAAGAGTGAAGAGTGAAGAGTGAAGAGTGAAGAGTGAAGAGGGAAGAGGGAAGAGGGAAGAGGGAAGAGGGAAGAGGGAAGAGGGAAGAGGGAAGAGGGAAGAGGGAAGAGGGAAGAGGGAAGAGGGAAGAGGGAAGAGGGAAGAGGGAAGAGTGAAGAGTAAAGAGTAAAGAGTAAAGAGTAAAGAGTGAAGAGTGAAGAGTGAAAAGTGAAGAGTGAAGAGTGAAGAGTGAAGAGTGAAGAGTGAAGAGTGAAGAGTGAAGAGTGAAGGGTGAAGAGTGAAGAGTGAAGAGTGAAGAGTGAAGAGTGAAGAGTGAAGAGTGAAGGGTGAAGAGTGAAGAGTGATGAGTGAAGAGTGAAGAGTGAAGAGTGAAGAGTGAAGAGTGAAGAGTGAAGAGTGAAGAGGGAAGAGGGAAGAGGGAAGAGGGAAGAGGGAAGAGGGAAGAGGGAAGAGGGAAGAGGGAAGAGGGAAGAGGGAAGAGGGAAGAGGGAAGAGGGAAGAGGGAAGAGGGAAGAGGGAAGAGGGAAGAGGGAAGAGGGAAGAGGGAAGAGTGAAGAGTGAAAAGTGAAGAGTGAAGAGTGAAGTGTGAAGAGTGAAGAGTGAAGAGTGAAGAGTGAAGAGTGAAGAGTGAAGAGTAAAGAGTGAAGAGTGAAGAGTGAAGAGTGTAAAGTGAAGAGTGCAGGGTGAAGAGCCAAGAGTGAAGAGTGAAGAGTGAAGAGTGAAGAGTGAACAGTGAAGAGTGAAGAGTGAAGATTGAAGGGTGAAGAGTGAAGAGTGAAGAGTGAAGAGTGAAGAGTGAAGAGTGAAGAGGGAAGAGGGAAGAGTGAAGAGTAAAGAGTAAAGAGTAAAGAGTAAAGAGTAAAGAGTAAAGAGTGAAGAGTGAAAAGTGAAGAGTGAAGAGTGAAGAGTGAAGAGTTATGAGTGAAGAGTGAAGAGTGAGAGTGAGAGTGAGAGTGAGAGTGAAGAGTGAAGAGTGAAGAGGGAAGAGGAAAGAGGGAAGAGGGAAGAGGGAAGAGGGAAGAGGGAAGAGGGAAGAGGGAAGAGGGAAGAGTGAAGAGTGAAGAGTGAAGAGTAAAGAGTAAAGAGTAAAGAGTAAAGAGTGAAGAGTGAAGAGTGAAGAGTGAAGAGTGAAGAGTGAAGAGTGAAGAGGGAAGAGGGAAGAGGGAAGAGGGAAGAGGGAAGAGGGAAGAGGGAAGAGGGAAGAGTGAAGAGTAAAGAGTAAAGAGTAAAGAGTAAAGAGTAAAGAGTAAAGAGTGAAGAGTGAAGAGTGAAGAGTGAAGAGTGAAGAGTGAAGAGTGAAGAGTGAAGAGTGAAGAGTGAAGAGTGAGAGTGAGAGTGAAGAGTGAAGAGTGAAGAGTGAAGAGTGAAGAGTGAAGAGTGAAGAGTGAAGAGTGAAGAGTGAAGAGTGAGGAGTGAAGAGTGACGAGTGAAGAGTGAAGAGTGAAGAGTGAAGAGTGAATAGTGAAGAGTGAAGAGTGAAGTGGGAAGTGGGAAGTGGGAAGTGGGAAGTGGGAAGTGGGAAGTGGGAAGTGGGAAGTGGGAAGTGGGAAGTGGGAAGTGGGAAGTGGGAAGTGGGAAGTGGGAAGTGGGAAGAGGGAAGAGTGAAGAGTGAAGAGTGAAGAGTGAAGAGTAAAGAGTGAAGAGTGAAAAGTGAAGAGTGAAAAGTGAAGAGTGAAGAGTGAAGAGTGAAGAGTGAAGAGTGAAGAGTGAAGAGTGAAGAGTGAAGAGTGAAGAGTGAAGAGTGAAGAGTGAAGAGTGAAGAGTGAAGAGTGAAGAGTGAAGAGTGAAGAGTGAAGAGTGAAGAGTGAAGTGTAAAGAGTGAAGAGTGAAGAGTGAAGAGTGAAGAGTGAAGAGTGAAGAGTGAAGAGTGAAGAGTGAAGAGTGAAGAGTGAAGTAGAGTGAAGAGTGAACAGTGAGGAGGAACCCCTCCCCCCAGGAAAAGTGTCTTTAACTCATCACCGACTATGTTCATTCATTGTGATTGATACCAGATGTTCTTGAGTAATTATCTTCTGTATTCAAGTATAAATGTTGTTGAATATTTGTTATTTCTTTTTAAATATTTCATGAATTCCTATTGAAACAAAGACAAGCTACTTATCTTGTTTATATTTGCTTGAGTGTGTGAAGAGTGAAGAGTGAAGAGTGAAGAGTGAAGAGTGAAGTGTCAAGAGTTAAGAGTCAAGAGTCAAGAGTCAAGAGTGAAGAGTGAAGAGTGAAGAGTGAAGAGTGAAGAGTGAAGAGTGAAGAGTGAAGAGTGAAGAGGGAAGAGGGAAGAGGGAAGAGGGAAGAGGGAAGAGGGAAGAGGGAAGAGTGAAGAGTGAAGAGTAAAGAGTGAGAGTGAGAGTGAGAGTGAGAGTGAGAGTGAAGAGTGAAGAGTGAAGAGTGTAGAGTGAAGAGTGAAGAGTGAAGAGTGAAGAGTGAAGACGGAAGAGGGAAGAGGGAAGTGGGAAGAGGGAAGAGGGAAGTGGGAAGAGTGAAGAGTGAAGAGTGAAGAGTGAAGAGTGAGGAGAAAGAGTGAGAGTGAGAGTGAGAGTGAGAGTGAGATTGAGAGTGAGAGTGAGAGTGAGAGTGAGAGTGAGAGTGAAGAGTGAAGAGTGAAGAGTGAAGAGTGAAGAGTGAAGAGTGAAGAGTGAAGAGTGAGGAGTGAAGAGTGACGAGTGACGAGTGAAGAGTGAAGAGTGAAGAGTGAAGAATGAATAGTGAAGAGTGAAGTGGGAAGTGGGAAGTGGGAAGTGGGAAGTGGGAAGTGGGAAGTGGGAAGTGGGAAGTGGGAAGTGGGAAGTGGGAAGAGGGAAGAGTGAAGAGTGAAGAGTGAAGAGTGAAGAGTGAAGAGTGTAGAGTGAAGAGTGAAGAGTGAAGAGTGAAGAGTGAAGAGTGAAGAGTGAAGAGTGAAGAGTGAAGAGTGAAAAGTGAAGAGTGAAGAGTGAAGAGTGAACAGTGAGGAGGAACCCCTCCCCCCAGGAAAAGTGTCTTTAACTCATCACCGACTATGTTCATTCATTGTGATTGATACCAGATGTTCTTGAGTAATTATCTTCTGTATTCAAGTATAAATGTTGTTGAATATTTGTTATTTCTTTTTACATATATTATGAATTCCTATTGAAACAAAGACAAGCTACTTATCTTGTTTATATTTGCTTGAGTGTGTGAAGAGTGTATCCTCCGTGAGTAGAAGTGAAGAGTGAAGAGTGAAGAGTGAAGTGTGAAGTAGGAAGAGTGAAGAAGAGTGAAGAGTGAAGAGTGAAGAGTGAAGAGTGAAGAGTCAAGAGTCAAGAGTGAAGAGTGAAGAGTCAAGAGTTAAGAGTGAAGAGTGAAGAGTGAAGAGTGAAGAGTGAAGAGTGAAGAGTAAAGAGTGAAGAGGGAAGAGTGAAGAGTAAAGAGTAAAGAGTGAAGAGTGAAGAGTGAAGAGTGAAGAGGGAAGAGGGAAGAGGGAAGAGGGAAGAGGGAAGAGGGAAGAGGGAAGAGGGAAGAGTGAAGAGTGAAGAGTGAAGAGTGAGGGTGAGAGTGAGAGTGAGAGTGAAGAGTGAAGAGTGAAGAGTGAAGAGTGAAGAGTGAAGAGTGAAGAGTGAAGAGTAAGGAGGGAAGAGGGAAGAGGAAAGAGGGAAGAGGGAAGAGGGAAGAGGGAAGAGGGAAGTGGGAAGAGTGAAAAGTGAAGAGTGAGAGTGAGAGTGAGAGTGAGAGTGAGAGTGAGAGTGAGAGTGAGAGTGAGAGTGAGATTGAGAGTGAGAGTGAGAGTGAGAGTGAGAGTGAAGAGTGAAGAGTGAAGAGTAAAGAGTAAAGAGTAAAGAGTAAAGAGTAAAGAGTAAAGAGTGAAGAGTGAAGAGTGAAGAGTGAAGAGGGAAGAGTGAAGAGTGAAGAGTGAAGAGTGAAGAGTGAAGAGTGAAGAGTGAAGACGGAAGAGGGAAGAGTGAAGAGGGAAGAGGGAAGAGGGAAGAGGGAAGAGGGAAGAGGGAAGAGGGAAGTGGGAAGTGGGAAGAGGGAAGAGTGAAGAGTGAAGAGTGAAGAGTGAAGAGTGAAGAGTAAAGAGTGAAGAGTGAAGAGTGAAGAGTGAAGAGTGAAGAGGGAAGAGGGAAGAGGGAAGAGGGAAGAGGGAAGAGGGAAGAGGGAAGAGGGAAGAGGGAAGAGGGAAGAGGGAAGAGGGAAGAGTGAAGAGTAAAGAGGAAAGAGTAAAGAGTGAAGAGGGAAGAGGGAAGAGGGAAGAGGGAAGAGGGAAGAGGGAAGAGGGTAGAGGGAAGAGGGAAGAGTGAAGAGTGAAGAGTGAAGAGTGAAGAGTAAAAGTGAGAGTGAGAGTGAGAGTGAGAGTGAGAGTGGAGTGAAGAGTGAAGAGTGAAGAGTGAAGAGTGTAGAGTGAAGAGTGAAGAGTGTAGAGTGAAAAGTGAAGAGTGAAGAGTGAAGAGTGAAAAGTGAAGAGTGAAGAGTGAAGAGTGAAGAGAGAATAGTGAAGAGTGAAGAGTGAAGAGTGAAGAGTGAAGAGTGAAGAGTGAATAGTGAAGAGTGAACAGTGAGGAGGAACCCCTCCCCCCAGGAAAAGTGTCTTTAACTCATCACCGACTATGTTCATTCATTGTGATTGATACCAGATGTTCTTGAGTAATTATCTTCTGTATTCAAGTATAAATGTTGTTGAATATTTGTTATTTCTTTTTACATATATTATGAATTCCTATTGAAACAAAGACAAGCTACTTATCTTGTTTATATTTGCTTGAGTGTGTGAAGAGTGTAACCTCCGTGAGTAGAAGTGAAGAGTGAAGAGTGAAGAGTGAAGTGTGAAGTAGGAAGAGTGAAGAAAAGTGAAGAGTGAAGAGTGAAGAGTGAAGAGTGAAGAGTGAAGAGTGAAGAGTAAAGAGTGGAGAGTTAAGAGTGAAGAGTGATAGTCAAAAGTCAAGAGTCAAGAGTGAAGAGTGAAGAGTGAAGAGTGAAGAGTGAAGAGTGAAGAGTGAAGAGTGAAGAGTAAAGAGTAAAGAGTGAAGAGTGAAGAGTGAAGAGTGAAGAGGGAAGAGGGAAGAGGGAAGAGGGAAGAGGGAAGAGGGAAGAGGGAAGAGGGAAGAGAGAAAAGGAAGAGTGAAGAGTGAAGAGTGAAGAGTGAAGAGTGAAGAGTGAAGAGTGTAGAGTGTAGACTGAAGACTGAAGACTGAAGACTGAAGACTGAAGAGTGAAGAGTGAAGAGTGAAGAGTGAAGAGTGAAGAGGGAAGTGGGAAGAGGGAAGTGGGAAGAGGGAAGAGGGAAGTGGGAAGAGGGAAGAGTGAAGAGGTAAGAGGGAAGAGTGAAGAGTGAAGAGTGAAGAGTGAGAGTGAAGAGTGAAGAGTGAAGAGTGAAGAGTGAAGAGTGAAGAGTGAAGAGTGAAGAGTGAAGAGTGAAGAGTGAAGAGTGAAGAGTGAAGAGTGAAGAGTGAAGAGTGAAGAGTGAAGAGTGAAGAGTGAAGAGTGAAGAGTGAAGAGTGAAGAGTGAAGAGTGAAGAGTGAAGGGTGAAGAGTGAAGAGTGAAGAGTGAAGAGTGAAGAGTGAAGAGTGAAGAGTGAAGAGTGAAGAGTGAAGTGTGAAGAGTGAAGAGTGATGAGTGAAGAGTGAAGGGTGAAGAGTGAAGAGTGAAGAGTGAAGAGTGAAGAGTGAAGAGTGAAGAGGGAAGTGGGAAGTGGGAAGTGGGAAGTGGGAAGTGGGAAGTGGGAAGTGGGAAGTGGGAAGTGGGAAGTGGGAAGTGGGAAGTGGGAAGTGGGAAGTGGGAAGTGGGAAGTGGGAAGTGGGAAGTGGGAAGTGGGAAGAGTGAAGAGTGAAGAGTGAAGAGTGAAGAGTGAAGAGTGAAGAGTGTAGAGTGTAGAGTGAAGAGTAAAGAGTGAAGAGTGAAGAATGAAGAGTGAAGAGTGAAGAGTGAAGAGTGTAGAGTGAAGAGTGAAGAGTGAAGAGTGAAGAGTGAAGAGTGAAGAGTGAAGAGTGAAGAGTGAAGACTGAAGAGTGAAGACTGAAGAGTGAAGAGTGAAGAGTGAAGAGTGAAGAGTGAAGAGTGAGAGTGAGAGTGAGAGTGAGAGTGAGAGTGAGAGTGAAGAGTGAAGAGTGAAGAGTGAAGAGTGAAGAGTGAAGAGTGAAGAGTGAAGAGTGAAGAGTTAAGAGTGAAGAGTGAAGTGGGTAGTGGGAAGTGGGAAGTGGGAAGTGGGAAGTGGGAAGTGGGAAGTGGGAAGAGGGAAGAGGGAAGAGTGAAGAGGGAAAAGTGAAGAGTGAAGAGTGAAGAGTGAAGAGTGAAGAGTGAAGAGTGAAGAGTGAAGAGTGAAGAGTGAAGAGTGAAGAGTGAAGAGTGAAGAGTGAAGAGTGAAGAGTGAAGAGTGAAGAGTGAAGAGTGAAGAGTGAACAGTGAGGATGAACCCCTCCCCCCAGGAAAAGTGTCTTTTACTCATCACCGACTATGTTCATTCATCGTGATTGATACCAGATATTCTTGAGTAATTATCTTCTGTATTCAAGTATAAATGTTGTTGAATATTTGTTATTTCTTTTTACATATTTAATGAATTCCTATTGAAACAAAGACAAGCTACTTATCTTGTTAATATTTGCTTGAGTGTGTAAAGAGTGTATCGTCCGTGAGTAGAAGTGAAGAGTGAAGACTGAAGAGTGAAGTGTGAAGTGTGAAGAGTGAAGAAGATTGAAGAGTGAAGAGTGAAGAGTCAAGAGTCAAGAGTGATGAGTGAAGAGGGAAGTGGGAAGTGGGAAGTGGGAAGTGGGAAGTGGGAAGTGGGAAGTGGGAAGTGGGAAGTGGGAAGTGGGAAGTGGGAAGTGGAAAGTGGGACCTGGGAAGTGGGAAGAGTGAAGAGTGAAGAGTGAAGAGTGAAGAGTGAAGAGTGAAAAGGGAAGAGGGAAGAGGGAAGTGGGAAGAGGGAAGAGGGAAGTGAGAAGAGGGAAGAGTGAAGAGGGAAGAGTAGAGTGAAGAGTGAAGAGTGAAGAGTGAGAGTGAAGCATGAAGAGTGAAGAGTGAAGAGTGAAGAGTGAAGAGTGAAGAGTGAAGAGTGAAGAGTGAAGGGTGAAGAGTGAAGAGTGAAGAGTTAAGAGTGAAGAGTGAAGAGTGAAGAGTGAAGAGTGAAGAGTGAAGAGTGAAGAGTGAAGAGTGAAGAGTGAAGAGTGAAGAGTGAAGAGTGAAGGGTGAAGAGTCAAGAGTGAAGAGTGAAGCGTGAAGAGTGAAGAGTGAAGAAGGAAGTGGGAAGTGGGAAGTGGGAAGTTGGAAGTGGGAAGTGGGAAGTGGGAAGTGGGAAGTGGGAAGTGGGAAGTGGGAAGTGGGAAGAGTGAAGAGTGAAGAGTGAAGAGTGAAGAGTGAAGAGTGTAGAGTGTAGAGTGAAGAGTGAAGAGTGAAGAGTGAAGAATGAAGAGTGAAGAGTGAAGAGTGAAGAGTGAAGAGTGAAGAGTGAAGAGTGAAGTGTGAAGAGTGAAGAGTGAAGAGTGAACAGTGAAGAGTGAACAGTGAACAGCGAGGAGGAACCCCTCCCCCCAGGACAAGTGTCTTTAACTCATCACCGACTATGTTTATTCATTGTGATTGATACCAGATGTTCTTGAGTAATTATCTTCTGTATTCAAGTATAAATGTTGTTGAATATTTGTTATTTCTTGTTACATATTTTATGAATTCCTATTGAAACAAAGACAAGCTACTTATCTTGTTTATATTTGCTTGAGTGTGTGAAGAGTGAAGAGTGAAGAGGGAAGAGGGAAGAGGGAAGAGGGAAGAGGGAAGAGGGAAGAGGGACGAGGGAAGAGTGAAGAGTGAAGAGTGAAGAGTGAAGAGTGAAGAGTGAGAGTGAGAGTGAGAGTGAGAGTGAGAGTGAAAACGAGAGTGAGAGTGAGAGTGAGAGTGGAGTGAAGAGTGAAGAGTGAAGAGTGAAGAGTGAAGAGTGTAGAGTGAAGAGTGAAGAGTGAAGAGTGAAGAGTGAAAAGTGAAAAGTGAAGAGTGAAGAGTGAAGAGTGAAGAGTGAAGAGTGAAGAGTGAAAAGTGAAGAGTGAAGAGTGGAGAGTGAAGAGTGAAGAGTGAAGAGTGAAGAGTGAAGAGTGAAGAGTGAAGAGTGAAGAGTGAAGGGTGAAGAGTGAAGAGTGAAGAGTGAAGAGTGAAGAGTGAAGGGTGAAGAGTGAAGGGTGAAGGGTGAAGAGTGAAGAGTGAAGAGTGAAGAGTGAAGAGTGAAGAGTGAAGAGTGAAGAGTGAAGAGTAAAGAGTGAAGAGGGAAGAGGGAAGAGGGAAGAGGGAAGAGGGAAGAGGGAAGAGGGAGGAGGGAAGAGGGAAGAGGGAAGAGTGAAGAGTAAAGAGTGAAGAGTAAAGAGTTAAGAGTAAAGAGTAAAGAGTGAAGAGTGAAGAGTGAAGTGTGAAGAGTGAAGAGTGAAGAGTGAAGAGTGAAGAGTGAAGAGTGAAGAGTGAAGAGTGAAGAGTGAAGAGTGTAAAGTGAAGAGTGAAGGGTGAAGAGTTAAGAGTTAAGAGTTAAGAGTGAAGAGTGAAGAGTGAAGAGTGAAGAGTGAAAAGTGAAGAGTGAAGAGTGAAGATTGAAGGGTGAAGAGTGAAGAGTGAAGAGTGAAGAGTGAAGAGGGAAGAGGGAAGAGGGAAGAGGGAAGAGGGAAGAGGGAAGAGGGAAGAGGGAAGAGGGAAGAGTGAAGAGTGAAGAGTGAAGAGTAAAGAGTTAAGAGTAAAGAGTAAAGAGTGAAGAGTGAAGAGTGAAGAGTGAAGAGTGAAGAGTGAAGAGTGAAGAGTGAAGAGTGAAGAGTGAAGAGTGAAGAGTGAGAGTGAGAGTGAGAGTGAGAGTGAAGAGTGAAGAGTGAAGAGGGAAGAGGGAAGAGGAAAGAGAGAAGAGGGAAGAGGGAAGAGGGAAGAGGGAAGAGGGAAGAGGGAAGAGGGAAGAGGGAAGAGGGAAGAGTGAAGAGTGAAGAGTGAAGAGTGAAGAGTGAAGAGTGAAGAGTGAAGAGTGAAGAGTGAAGGGTGAAGAGTCAGGAGTGAAGAGTGAAGCGTGAAGAGTGAAGAGTGAAGAGGGAAGTGGGAAGTGGGAAGTGGGAAGTGGGAAGTGGGAAGTGGGAAGTGGGAAGTGGGAAGTGGGAAGTGGGAAGTGGGAAGTGGGAAGAGTGAAGAGTGAAGAGTGAAGAGTGAAGAGTGTAGAGTGAAGAGTGAAGAGTGAAGAGTGAAGAATGAAGAGTGAAGAGTGAAGAGTGAAGAGTGAAGAGTGAAGAGTGAAGAGTGAAGTGTGAAGAGTGAAGAGTGAAGAGTGAACAGTGAAGAGTGAACAGTGAACAGCGAGGAGGAACCCCTCCCCCCAGGACAAGTGTCTTTAACTCATCACCGACTATGTTTATTCATTGTGATTGATACCAGATGTTCTTGAGTAATTATCTTCTGTATTCAAGTATAAATGTTGTTGAATATTTGTTATTTCTTTTTACATATTTTATGAATTCCTATTGAAACAAAGACAAGCTACTTATCTTGTTTATATTTGCTTGAGTGTGTGAAGAGTGAAGAGTGAAGAGTGAAGAGTGAAGAGTGAAGAGTGAAGAGGGAAGAGGGAAGAGGGAAGAGGGAAGAGGGAAGAGGGAAGAGGGACGAGGGAAGAGTGAAGAGTGAAGAGTGAAGAGTGAAGAGTGAGAGTGAGAGTGAGAGTGAGAGTGAGAGTGAGAGTGAGAGTGAGAGTGAGAGTGAGAGTGAGAGTGAGAGTGGAGTGAAGAGTGAAGAGTGAAGAGTGAAGAGTGTAGAGTGAAGAGTGAAGAGTGAAGAGTGAAAAGTGAAGAGTGAAGAGTGAAGAGTGAAAAGTGAAGAGTGAAGAGTGAAGAGTTAAGAGTTAAGAGTGAAGAGTGAAGAGTGAAGAGTGAAGAGTGAAGAGTGAAGAGTGAAGGGTGAAGAGTGAAGAGTGAAGTGTGAAGAGTGAAGAGTGAAGAGTGAAGGGTGAAGAGTGAAGGGTGAAGGGTGAAGAGTGAAGAGTGAAGAGTGAAGAGTGAAGAGTGAAGAGTAAAGAGTGAAGAGTGAAGAGTGAAGAGGGAAGAGGGAAGAGGGAAGAGGGAAGAGGGAAGAGGGAAGAGGGAAGAGGGAAGAGGGAAGAGGGAAGAGGGAAGAGGGAAGAGGGAAGAGGGAAGAGGGAAGAGGGAAGAGGGAAGAGGGAAGAGGGAAGAGGGAAGAGGGAAGAGGGAAGAGGGAAGAGTGAAGAGTAAAGAGTAAAGAGTAAAGAGTAAAGAGTGAAGAGTGAAGAGTGAAAAGTGAAGAGTGAAGAGTGAAGAGTGAAGAGTGAAGAGTGAAGAGTGAAGAGTGAAGAGTGAAGGGTGAAGAGTGAAGAGTGAAGAGTGAAGAGTGAAGAGTGAAGAGTGAAGAGTGAAGGGTGAAGAGTGAAGAGTGAAGAGTGAAGAGTGAAGAGTGAAGAGTGAAGAGTGAAGAGTGTAGAGTGAAGAGTGAAGAGTGAAGAGTGAAGAGTGAAGAGTGAAGAGGGAAGAGGGAAGAGGGAAGAGGGAAGAGGGAAGAGGGAAGAGGGAAGAGGGAAGAGGGAAGAGGGAAGAGGGAAGAGGGAAGAGGGAAGAGGGAAGAGGGAAGAGGGAAGAGGGAAGAGGGAAGAGGGAAGAGGGAAGAGGGAAGAGGGAAGAGTGAAGAGTGAAAAGTGAAGAGTGAAGAGTGAAGTGTGAAGAGTGAAGAGTGAAGAGTGAAGAGTGAAGAGTGAAGAGTGAAGAGTGAAGAGTGAAGAGTGAAGAGTGAAGAGTGAAGAGTGTAAAGTGAAGAGTGCAGGGTGAAGAGCCAAGAGTGAAGAGTGAAGAGTGAAGAGTGAAGAGTGAACAGTGAAGAGTGAAGATTGAAGATTGAAGGGTGAAGAGTGAAGAGTGAAGAGTGAAGAGGGAAGAGGGAAGAGTGAAGAGTAAAGAGTAAAGAGTAAAGAGTAAAGAGTAAAGAGTAAAGAGTAAAGAGTGAAGAGTGAAGAGTGAAGAGTGAAGAGTGAAGAGTGAAGAGTGATGAGTGAAGAGTGAAGAGTGAAGAGTGAAGAGTGAAGAGTGAAGAGTGAAGAGTGAAGAGTGAAGAGTGAAGAGTGAAGAGTAAGGAGGGAAGAGGGAAGAGGAAAGAGGGAAGAGGGAAGAGGGAAGAGGGAAGAGGGAAGTGGGAAGAGTGAAAAGTGAAGAGTGAGAGTGAGAGTGAGAGTGAGAGTGAGAGTGAGAGTGAGAGTGAGAGTGAGAGTGAGATTGAGAGTGAGAGTGAGAGTGAAGAGTGAAGAGTGAAGAGTAAAGAGTAAAGAGTAAAGAGTAAAGAGTAAAGAGTAAAGAGTGAAGAGTGAAGAGTGAAGAGGGAAGAGTGAAGAGTGAAGAGTGAAGAGTGAAGAGTGAAGAGTGAAGAGTGAAGAGTGAAGAGTGAAGACGGAAGAGGGAAGAGTGAAGAGGGAAGAGGGAAGAGGGAAGAGGAGAGAGGGAAGAGGGAAGAGGGAAGTGGGAAGTGGGAAGAGGGAAGAGTGAAGAGTGAAGAGTGAAGAGTGAAGAGTGAAGAGTAAAGAGTGAAGAGTGAAGAGTGAAGAGTGAAGAGTGAAGAGGGAAGAGGGAAGAGGGAAGAGGGAAGAGGGAAGAGGGAAGAGGGAAGAGGGAAGAGGGAAGAGGGAAGAGGGAAGAGGGAAGAGTGAAGAGTAAAGAGGAAAGAGTAAAGAGTGAAGAGGGAAGAGGGAAGAGGGAAGAGGGAAGAGGGAAGAGGGAAGAGGGTAGAGGGAAGAGGGAAGAGTGAAGAGTGAAGAGTGAAGAGTGAAGAGTAAAAGTGAGAGTGAGAGTGAGAGTGAGAGTGAGAGTGGAGTGAAGAGTGAAGAGTGAAGAGTGAAGAGTGTAGAGTGAAGAGTGAAGAGTGAAGAGTGAAGAGTGAAGAGTGAAGAGTGAAGAGTGAAGGGTGAAGAGTGAAGAGTGAAGAGTGAAGAGTGAAGGGTGAAGGGTGAAGGGTGAAGGGTGAAGAGTGAAGAGTGAAGAGTGAAGAGTGAAGAGTGAAGAGTGAAGAGTGAAGAGTGAAGAGTGAAGAGTGAAGAGTGAAGAGTGAAGACTGAAGAGTGAAGAGTGAAGAATGAAGAGTGAAGAGTGAAGAGTGAGAGTGAGAGTGAGAGTGAGAGTGAGAGTGAGAGTGAAGAGTGAAGAGTGAAGAGTGAAGAGTGAAGAGTGAAGAGTGAAGAGTGAAGAGTGAAGAGTGAAGAGTGAAGAGTGAAGAGTGAAGAGTGAAGAGTGAAGAGTGAAGAGTGAAGAGTGAAGAGTGAAGTGGGTAGTGGGAAGTGGGAAGTGGGAAGTGGGAAGTGGGAAGTGGGAAGAGGGAAGAGGGAAGAGTGAAGAGGGAAAAGTGAAGAGTGAAGAGTGAAGAGTGAAGAGTGAAGAGTGAAGAGTGAAGAGTGAAGAGTGAAGAGTGAAGAGTGAAGAGTGAAGAGTGAAGAGTGAAGAGTGAAGAGTGAAGAGTGAAGAGTGAAGAGTGAAGAGTGAACAGTGAGGATGAACCCCTCCCCCCAGGAAAAGTGTCTTTTACTCATCACCGACTATGTTCATTCATCGTGATTGATACCAGATATTCTTGAGTAATTATCTTCTGTATTCAAGTATAAATGTTGTTGAATATTTGTTATTTCTTTTTACATATTTAATGAATTCCTATTGAAACAAAGACAAGCTACTTATCTTGTTAATATTTGCTTGAGTGTGTAAAGAGTGTATCCTCCGTGAGTAGAAGTGAAGAGTGAAGACTGAAGAGTGAAGTGTGAAGTGTGAAGAGTGAAGAAGATTGAAGAGTGAAGAGTGAAGAGTGAAGAGTGAAGAGTGAAGAGTGAAGAGTGAAGAGTCAAGAGTCAAGAGTGATGAGTGAAGAGGGAAGTGGGAAGTGGGAAGTGGGAAGTGGGAAGTGGGAAGTGGGAAGTGGGAAGTGGAAAGTGGGACCTGGGAAGTGGGAAGAGTGAAGAGTGAAGAGTGAAGAGTGAAGAGTGAAGAGTGAAGAGTGAAAAGGGAAGAGGGAAGAGGGAAGTGGGAAGAGGGAAGAGGGAAGTGAGAAGAGGGAAGAGTGAAGAGGGAAGAGTAGAGTGAAGAGTGAAGAGTGAAGAGTGAGAGTGAAGAGTGAAGAGTGAAGAGTGAAGAGTGAAGAGTGAAGAGTGAAGAGTGAAGAGTGAAGAGTGAAGGGTGAAGAGTGAAGAGTGAAGAGTTAAGAGTGAAGAGTGAAGAGTGAAGAGTGAAGAGTGAAGAGTGAAGAGTGAAGAGTGAAGAGTGAAGAGTGAAGGGTGAAGAGTCAAGAGTGAAGAGTGAAGCGTGAAGAGTGAAGAGTGAAGAAGGAAGTGGGAAGTGGGAAGTGGGAAGTGGGAAGTTGGAAGTGGGAAGTGGGAAGTGGGAAGTGGGAAGTGGGAAGTGGGAAGTGGGAAGTGGGAAGAGTGAAGAGTGAAGAGTGAAGAGTGAAGAGTGAAGAGGGAAGAGTGAAGAGTGAAGAGTGAAGAGTGAAGAGTGAAGTGTGAAGAGTGAAGAGTGAAGAGGGAACAGTGAAGAGTGAACAGTGAACAGCGAGGAGGAACCCCTCCCCCCAGGACAAGTGTCTTTAACTCATCACCGACTATGTTTATTCATTGTGATTGATACCAGATGTTCTTGAGTAATTATCTTCTGTATTCAAGTATAAATGTTGTTGAATATTTGTTATTTCTTGTTACATATTTTATGAATTCCTATTGAAACAAAGACAAGCTACTTATCTTGTTTATATTTGCTTGAGTGTGTGAAGAGTGAAGAGTGAAGAGTGAAGAGTGAAGAGTGAAGAGGGAAGAGGGAAGAGGGAAGAGGGAAGAGGGAAGAGGGAAGAGGGACGAGGGAAGAGTGAAGAGTGAAGAGTGAAGAGTGAAGAGTGAAGAGTGAGAGTGAGAGTGAGAGTGAGAGTGAGAGTGAAAACGAGAGTGAGAGTGAGAGTGAGAGTGGAGTGAAGAGTGAAGAGTGAAGAGTGAAGAGTGAAGAGTGTAGAGTGAAGAGTGAAGAGTGAAGAGTGAAAAGTGAAGAGTGAAGAGTGAAGAGTGAAGAGTGAAGAGTGAAAAGTGAAGAGTGAAGAGTGGAGAGTGAAGAGTGAAGAGTGAAGAGTGAAGAGTGAAGGGTGAAGAGTGAAGAGTGAAGAGTGAAGAGTGAAGAGTGAAGAGTGAAGAGTGAAGGGTGAAGAGTGAAGAGTGAAGAGTGAAGAGTGAAGAGTGAAGAGTGAAGAGTGAAGAGTGAAGAGTAAAGAGTGAAGAGGGAAGAGGGAAGAGGGAAGAGGGAAGAGGGAAGAGGGAAGAGGGAAGAGGGAAGAGGGAAGAGGGAAGAGTGAAGAGTAAAGAGTGAAGAGTAAAGAGTTAAGAGTAAAGAGTAAAGAGTGAAGAGTGAAGAGTGAAGTGTGAAGAGTGAAGAGTGAAGAGTGAAGGTGAAGAGTGAAGAGTGAAGAGTGAAGAGTGAAGAGTGAAGAGTGAAGAGTGTAAAGTGAAGAGTGAAGGGTGAAGAGTTAAGAGTTAAGAGTGAAGAGTGAAGAGTGAAGAGTGAAGAGTGAAGAGTGAAGAGTGAAAAGTGAAGAGTGAAGAGTGAAGATTGAAGGGTGAAGAGTGAAGAGTGAAGAGTGAAGAGTGAAGAGGGAAGAGGGAAGATGGAAGAGGGAAGAGGGAAGAGGGAAGAGGGAAGAGGGAAGAGTGAAGAGTGAAGAGTGAAGAGTGAAGAGTTAAGAGTTAAGAGTAAAGAGTAAAGAGTGAAGAGTGAAGAGTGAAGAGTGAAGAGTGAAGAGTGAAGAGTGAAGAGTGAAGAGTGAAGAGTGATGAGTGAAGAGTGAAGAGTGAGAGTGAGAGTGAGAGTGAGAGTGAGAGTGAAGAGTGAAGAGTGAAGAGGGAAGAGGGAAGAGGAAAGAGGGAAGAGGGAAGAGGGAAGAGGGAAGAGGGAAGAGGGAAGAGGGAAGAGGGAAGAGGGAAGAGGGAAGAGGGAAGAGGG